>OY992878.1:158622191-158827191 GCA_963921405.1 Cepaea hortensis
TTGTTACATTGTGTGAAGCACAATAATAACTACAACCCATGGCGGTAGCGAATGTGACTGATAAGGCCAATTCACGCTGTAAATGTTCGTCCACAGTGGATGCATTGAACACATGGACATTTCCACCAGCATGCACCATATTACGTCTCGCACGCTCGGTGTGTGACATATCTGCAATAATTGTCTCCTTTGTCTTTTTCCATTTCTGGTATTTACCTTCCATGCAACACGTTCAGCGGTGACTTGCTCCCAATGTGCATTATCAATGCCTGTATCAATCATGTCCCGCTTACACACATCTTTGTATCGTAGTAGAGGCCGACCCTGAGATCTCTTACCAATCTGTAATTCACCAAAAAAGATGTCCTTTGGTATTCTACCATCATCCATCCTCCTAACTAGTCCTATCTATCTAAGTCTACGAAAACTGAGCATGGAACACACCGTCACACAACCTGATCTTTCCAAAACTTCAGTATTTGTGATTTTGTCTTGCCACTTAATACCAAGTATTCTTCGCAGACACCGCATATGAAAGCTGTTTAAACGTTTCTCTTGGTGTGAGTAAGTTGTCCAGGTTTCACTGCCATAAAGAAGAGTACTAAGGACACAGGCTTGATAGACAAGGACTTTTGTTTTGGCAGTAAGCTTCCTGTTCTCCCAGACTCTTTTTCTTAACCTGTTCATAGTTGTTGCTGCCTTACCAATCCTGATGTTGATTTCCTGATCTACGGGATAATTTGCTATTTACCTCTTATCCTAGAAATGTAAAATGGTCTACAATCTCCAGTTAGGGGTAGTCAATAAAGATTGATGGTACCCCATGTGCATCTTGTGGCATAATCTGAGTCTTCTTTTTGCTAATTGTTAAGCCAAATTCAGAACAAACATTGGAAAATGCAGATAGTAGACTCAGATTCTTCCTCAGAGTGTGTCGTACTTGCAGCATCATCCGCAAAAAGCAACTATCTGATCAGTACCCTCCTAATTTTGGTCTTGGCCTTCAATCTGAGCATTGTAGAGGCCGCCATCTGAGTGTGAGTGAATGTATATACCACCATCCTGATCACGAACGGCATATTTCAGTAGAAGTGATAAGTATATTCCAAAGAGGGTGGGAGCTAGTACACAACCTTGATTAACTTCACTCTTGATTTCCAACTCTTCAGAAGTTGCACCATCAAACTTGATTATATCCTTCATGCCTGTGTGGAACGATTCCACAATGGACAGAAAAGTTGGCAGGCAGCGAATCTTCTTTAGTGCCTTGAACAGACCCTCACGACTGACAAAATCAAATGGCTTTGTGAGGTCGACGAAGGCAATAAACAGTGGCTGATTCTGTTCACGGCATTTTTCTTGCATTTGTCGCAATGAGAATATCATATCAATGGTAGACCGGTTCTGTCGAAATCAACACTGTGATTCGGAGTAGACTTGATCTCCCAGGGCTTGAAGTTTGCGCAGAATAATTCTGGCAAATACTTTCCCAACAATACTCAGAAGTGAGATACCCCTATAGTTGTTGCAGTCGCTCCGATCGCCCTTGTTCTTGTACAGTGTTATGATGCTTGAATCTTTGAAATCCTGTGGGACTTGTCCTTCACGCCAGCATAGCTCTATTAGCTGGTAGATCTGTATAGTGAGTGTGTCTTGCCAACTCCTGATAACCTCTATTGGAATCCCATCCTTACCTGGAGCCTTGCCAGATGCAAGTTCATTTATAGCACACCTAACTTCTGTTATGGTGGGAAGTGTGTCCAGGTGGTCAAGAGTTGGTAGAACCTCCATGGCGTTGAGGGCATCATCCGCTAGTTTGGTCTCACTTGAGTAAAGCTCCCAATATTGCTCTACACATTTGTCCATCTGCTGTTTCTTACCAGTGATGATTTCTGCAGTCAAGGTTTTCAATGGTGCACTTCTTTTGATCATTGGACCACAGGCATTCTTTATCCCTTCATGCATGCTTCTGATGTTTCCCTTATCACTTGCATTTTGAATGGACTCGTATAACTTGATCCAATAGTCATTTGCACACTGGTTGGCAGCTTTTGCACATCCTTCCTAGCTTGCTTCAGCTCACTGAGAGTGTTACTAGTTGTTATTTCTTTGTTTCTTAAGACAGCTATCTCCTTTTTATCAATCAAGGGCTGCAGTGTCTGGCTATTTGCCGCAGACCAGTCCTGCCTCTTATGATCCACAGTGCCGTAAACCCCTACCGCGGTTTTATAAAGAGTTTCCTTAAGTTTACTCCCCGTTTCACTTGCTGTGCAGTTGAAGGCACCTTCAAGTTGCTGTTGGAACTCAAAGCACTTATCAGGATCGTGGGTGTTAATACTATTAATCCTGGAGTTAGATTTGTGTTTAGCTGTGTAGATTCTCTTTGGTCTCAGTCTAACCCTTGCAACAACCAAAGAATGATCCGTATCACTGTCAGCACTGTGGTAACTTCGAGTCAATGATATATGGTTCAGATGTTGTCCCCGTGTGATGATGAAGTCCAGCTGGTGCCAATGGCCGGATCTTGGATGTTTCCATGTGACCTTATGCATCTCTTTTGTTTTAAAAAAGGAGTTTGTAATACAATCATCATTACTGGTGCAATGCTCCAGCAGCCTTTGCCCGTTTTCATTCATGCGACCGATGTTGTATTTACCAAGGCACACTGGCCATGAACTCGAGTCCTTGCCCACACGAGCATTGAAATCACCGAGCATATAATTGTAGTCGGATTTTGGAACTGCCTTGATCATGGAGTCTAACTCCTCATAGAACGAATCCCTAACATCATAAGAGGAAGTGAAAATATAAATAAAATTGGGTGGAACTGCGGTAAAGCTGTGAAAATGTAAACAATATAAAATGACAAAAGTAGTGCAGCTTTACATAACAGATTTACGACACATACAGGACGTTGCGGCGATTAGCCTTCATCGGCAAACAAACACATTCACAAACACAACATACAGTCAAGGAGATCTCCTGTGACTACATCAAAAGGTGACGACAGGTCGAGAAGAACAAAAGGATGAAAAAATGAAAGCAATGAAGAGAAAATGAGAATTGGAAAACATGTTCATACTTACCTCACAATTCCGATCTGTGTGTAACTCAGATCGCCGATGTCTTCTTTTTATACCCAACCGTAAGATGTATATGGATTAACCCACTACCTCGCCATCTGTGCGCCGGAAGTTTAAGAGCAAGCGCTTTTAATCTTTCGCCACCCGACTTCTAATAATGTTATATATTATTGTTATTCCTATATCCAGTACAGGTGGGTTCTTTTATAGTAAAATAGACTAATCCATGTTGTAGTTTCAGAATTCATTATTTGTTTCATTGCAAGAAGTGTTTAATGTATTTGTTACCTGGCATATTCGTGTTCTAACATTCAATAAGTTGAAGAAATGTCTCCCATCCATCCATAAAGTGCCATGCCGATAAGCGTGGGTGGTCATGTTTTGCCATCTCACTCGATCACCAGAGTCGTTGATCAGCTCCGTGTTCCTGTCTCGACTATGCCACGAGGCCAAGCCATCCATGTATTTGCTTCTAGGTCTTCCCCTTGGTCTCTTCCCTTTGATCTTGCCAGTTGTCACCAAGTTCTCCAAGTCATTTCTTCTCATAACATGCCCAAACAATTTTGACTGTTTACGCCTAATGTCTCTAATCAGTTAACGATCTTCATTTGTTTCTTGAAGGACTTGTTCATTGGTTTTTCTGTCTGTCCATGGTATTCTTTGCATTTTCCTCAGAAACCACATTTCAGCTTGACTGCTGTTTTTCAGCTTGACTGCTTATTGTCCACGCTTCACATCCATACAAAAGTATAGGTTCTACGAAGCACTTCAACACTCTTTTTCTCGTTTCAATTGATATATTTTTATTGGTCAGTATGTTTTTCATCTTGCAAAAGGCTACCTTCGCAATGGCAATTCTTGTTCTAATCTCTTCAAGGCATCTCCCATCAGATGTTATGACTGTGCCGCGATAACTGTATGGATTCACTTGCTTAAGAATATGCCCATTTACTCGTATATCACATTGTGGTATTTCCTTCTGTTCATTGTCTGCAAACAAAACTGCATCATCTGCATACCTAATGTTATTGATGTATCGTTCCCCAATGCACAGGGAAAACAAGATCTGGAGACATTACACATCCCTGTCTGACACCTCTTTTAATAGGCTGATATTGACCTACATCGTTAACAATTCTTATGGCAGCTTGTTGTTTCCAATATATGTTTTTTACACGTCTAAGGTATTTTCCATCAATTTGTAGATCTTCAAGCATCCTTATCATGTCGACATGTCTCACTTTATCGAAAGCCTCTGCGTAGTCAATAAAGCAAAGATATAGATCTTTGTTTACTTCTATAGAACATTCGATTACTGTTCTCAGTATACACACAGCATGTATTGTGCTCTTGCCTTCTACAAACCCACATTGTTCTTCTCCTATTTCGGTTTGTATTTTCTTCATAACTCTTTGCATGATAATACTCAGCAGAATTATGGTGATGTGGTTCATTATATTAATTGTTCGATGTTTATCGCATTCCAAGGCTCCTGATTTCTTCGGGATTGCAATAAATATAAATAAAATAAAACTTACAGTGACAATATTTAACTAAGAATATCAAACTTCCGTAGGTCGCCATTCTGTGGCATCTTCACCAGACATCATCCTTCTCTACAGCCTGCTGGTTTCTCTTCGGTTTCCCAGAGGGTACTAAACAATTTGTGCATTCGCTCTCTTTTAACTCAAGAGTAGTCCATACATGTGCTACTAGTACTAATTCTAGTACACTGGGCTGATTTTTGCGTGTGGGTTAGCTTTCCTTATTATCAGTGTTCTTCGCTATCAGGCGAACCTACTCCGACTTCTGGGGTATTTGTAGTGTTCTGTGATGGCCGAATTCGACGTTTTGTTATCTGTTGACCGCGCAGGCATTCCTGAAGGATGATTAACACTCTTTTCCACCTACTCTGGTAAATGTCTTTCCGTTCTACCTGTGTAAGTCGCTTGGCACTCACACTGGAATTGATAAATGCAGATTGATTTGGTGTACGGAGACAATGACTCTTTTACTGATGGCTTAGGTATCGAGGCAGTTTTGTATCTGACAACTGGTTCAGCAGCTATTCAAGGAATGTTCAACATCCTTCTGTATAATCACATCTTTAAAAGTTCTTGGGATTTTTTGGTGGTTACTAATTGTTCACAGAACCGTTGTGACGTAGTGACAAGACGTTTGCCTTCCAGGTCCGTGGTCTTTGGTTCGAATCCGAATTGAGGCGCATTGTAGAAATGTGACCTGGTGTCTCAGGTCGACATAGCTGAAAATGGACACCAGGAAATGTCTGGGGAAGCGACGGCGGCCGGGGTGGTACTTACCTCATTACCCCTGGCCTGCCATGTGGTTTATTAAGAATATGATTCTAGCGCCAATTGTATCTATGTGACTAAGGCGTGCAGAAGAGTCGTTGACTATTTGTGTTTTTGTTTACTTTACTAATTTGAATATCGAAGACACAAATAATAGATTGCACCATTTATTGCAGGGTATATTTCTTTGCATCTCGTCAGGTACATGCTACAGAATTGACACAAGAAAATCTAAAGCAATCAAATCCTGCACTTTGCTAATTGTTTAGGTTTCGCTGAAATATGCTAAAATTGTGTTTGGAATGTGCAATTTATTTTTAAAAATCTCCAACAGGGATTTATCGTTTTGTAAATCTGGGGGAAAGGTGAAACTAGGGTGGTGGTGGTGGTGGTGTGTGTGTGTGTGTGTGGGGGGGGGGGAGGGGGGGGGGGTAAATCGGAAATCAAGTTCCCCATGGTATATAAAGAACAACAATCCAGCCTCCCCCCCCCCCCCCCCCACAAAGAAGCGTGCATTGGACCAGTCATGTGTTACGATCGTCATATTTTGTAAGCCAGAACGCATGGAGGAATACGTGACCGTTCTGTCCCCCTCTTAGCGGACGACGAAAGTAGACGTCCAACTCTTATGCGACCACGCCCATGATATTAACATCCTAATCCCGTAACGATTACACCAACTCTCCCGCCTGGTGGCATATGCCACGGGTTACTACGGATAGAACATTGGCTTATCAGTGTTCTTTTTGCAGTATTCCACTCTTTCTGTTGCCTTTCCTCTAGTCCTAATGTAATTCTCAACCAAAACACACCAAGCCTTCGTAAAGTTCTTCATAATTGTTTAGATTTGCAGCTAAAGTTTACTACCGGATGAGGTATACATTCGATGCCAACCCTCTTTTGTCGTCACTGACGACACGCATGGAAGTTACAGCGTTACTATTCAGAATCTCTATATCCCCGGGTTGTCTGTGAACATTCCAGCCACATCTGTCGACTCCAGTGCCGTACCACTAGGGAGTTACGACACCTTTGACGAACTAAAAGCAACATGTAGCTATGTCATGTGTAACCCAATCTGAACACAACCATCTCCTACAGGTAACAATTACTCCGCAGGTATTAAATAGGCTGACGCAGACAGGTGACTCCGGTTTTGCATGTTGGCAACAGCTTTAATGACGGCCGGGGACAGCATAGTTATTCACTCATTCATAGTTATTATTTTCCATTATATAATATTATATTATCGAATTTCGTTCTTTCTCTGTGTCTTCGCCTGTTGTTGATGCTGCTGCTGTTGATGCTGCTGCTTCTTCTTCTTCTTCTTCTTCTTCTTCTTCTTCTTCTTCTTCTTCTTCTTCTTCTTCTTCTTCTTCTTCTTCTTCTTCTTCTTCTTCTTCTTCTTCTTCTTCTTCTTCTTCTTCGGTTCCTCCTATTTTTTTTGTTCTTGTCCTGTATGTACCTTGTCTGGGGGAGCTATTGGCGACCATGACTACCAAATCCTCTCTGAAATCTGATATTTAGATGAAGCTGATGTTTCTAATGTTGCCTTTTATTGCCCAGCTGTGTAAACGTGTCGTATACATGTGTCTTCTGTCGCCTCTCTTGCCTGGTAAACAACTGAAACAAATCTGTCATTACTAATACCATGCGGTGTAGGACTAAAGAAAGGGGGTGGGGGGGGGGGGCGGTCCTGAGCCTGAAGAATTAAGGTCGCCTGGCTAGTGCAGTAGACGCGAACTGTGCAGGTTAAGGTGTTATTCAAGGACAGAACATAATCCGTCACCTAATCGAGGTTTCGAACCTGGGTCTCGCTATTGGGAGTCCAGAATTATAGCCACTCGGCCAGACATGCTTACCTTAACGGATTCAGTGCCGAAGGATAATATATCGTCACATGTTACCTCCCATTTGGACAGAAGGACGATATATCGCCATACTAGGGCGATATTGTTTCAGTACCAGGCTTTCACACCCAATGGTTTCTGGGATTGGAGAGGGGTAATGGAGCTCTGTAACATATCCCCCGCTGAGTTGTCACTTCGGTACTTGGTCGTCAGAGGAGTCTCTACACCAGTCCCACTCCGATAGATGCAAACCGTTTTATACCAAGATAGAAAACAGCAGCGCACGATTTGGAAGCAGACCGTCTTGTGTTGATGTTCAAAAAGGATATGAGTATTGGTCGTTCAGAAAGCGAACTACATAAAACAATGCTGCATGTCATGTGCAGAACGTTGCGATCAACCCCAACAGCCGGTTGATTTACTAGGCAGTTGTACGTTCAGCAGTTTACCATTGTTGTCATAATGAAAAGGCAACGTTCAAGTCCTAGTGACCAATGGAAAAACAACGGCAAATTACTGAGTGTAAAATTGCAAAAAAAAAAAAAAAATCATAAACAGCCACAAATGGTGGGGTTGGTTGCGACGTACTTTAACAGATGGTGTACCAAACAAAAAGTAGGTTTGGACCGAACAAAAATGGATAGCGGAAGATGGGAAGTAGGTGTGTCACAATTATGACTTAAAAGTTGTTAATATGGTAGCAGACGTTGTATTTTATATAAAATAAAAAAAGAGGTTGCTTAGGAAAAACTACTGCAATATTTCAATTGAGACAACATTTTGCAATGACAAAATTTCGGCGATATATAACCTAATCGCAGATAAGGGAAGTCAATTAAGAAGATTAATCATCCCACGACATTTAATTAGCTAAAGGACATGCAACTACGAGCTTCAGACGACCTGAACGTCAGTGCTCGGGATTTAGAAGTTACAACCAGCCACCATATGCTGAGTATTCATATTATAATACAGGGCATATTTTTAATGACTGTGGGGTTTTTGAAATTATTGCCGCTCCAAGTTTTGTATTTACGTTTTATGTTGCATGAACTCCACAGAGGGTGAATTCAAAACTTGGAACGGCAATATTTTCAAAAACCCCACAGTCATTAAAAATACACCCGATATCACTTCTGTTGTGTCTTTATGTAAGTCTGCCCAACTGAGGCGACATTACACGGGAGAGGTAACATCCCAGAAACAGTATACCTCCAGGTATAATTGTCACCACGCATTCTAGGCACGCAGAGCAAGCTGGAGCCGAGCCAAGCGATACAGAAATGTTTGTAGTCGGGTTTGTGTGTAAGGGCATGACGGGACGAGATAGGAATGCGGACAAACATTGTCAACTGGAGAGGAAATTAACCGTTTAAAAAAAAAATTAAATAGAGGGGGGGGGGGAGAAAAAGGCTGCAATTATGCTAATTTTACGGATGGTTCTTATTGTTACAGTTATTGCTTACTTTATTTTTATGGCAGAACTAAGTGGCGGGGGTTCCAACAGTTTTCAAACGTTACACGTGTTCCGTTTTGTTACAAATGTTTCTCACTATGTTTTTGACAAGTCTGGGCGGAATGTTTTGCAATTGTTTTCAAATGTTACACGTGTTCCGTTTTGTTACAAATGTTTCTCACTATGTTTTTGACAAGTCTGGGCGGAATGTTTTGAATTGTTTGTTTTCAAACGTTACACGTGTTCCGTTTTGTTACAAATGTTTCTCACTAAGTTTTTGACAAGTCTGGGCGGAATGTTTTGCAATTGTTTTCAAACGTTACACGTGTTCCGTTTTGTTACAAATGTTTCTCACTATGTTTTTGACAAGTCTGGGCGGAATGTTTTGCAATTGTTTTCAAACGTTACACGTGTTCCGTTTTGTTACAAATGTTTCTCACTATGTTTTTGACAAGTCTGGGCGGAATGTTTTGCAATTGTTTTCAAACGTTACACGTGTTCCTTTTTGTTACAAATGTTTCTCACTAAGTTTTTGACAAGTCTGGGCGGAATGTTTTGAATTGTTTGTTTTCAAACGTTACACGTGTTCCGTTTTGCTACAAATGTTTCTCACTATGTTTATGGCAAGTCTGGGCGGAATGTTTTGCAATTGTTTTCAAACGTTACACGTGTTCCGTTTTGCTACAAATGTTTCTCACTATGTTTATGGCAAGTCTGGGCGGAATGTTTTGCAATTGTTTTCAAACGTTACACGTGTTCCGTTTTGTTACAAATGTTTCTCACTATTGTCCTACAAATGTTTCTCACTATTGTCCTACAAATGTTTCTCACTATTGTCCTACAAATGTTTCTCACTATTGTCCTACAAATGTTTCTCACTATTGTCCTACAAATGTTTCTCACTATTGTCCTACAAATGTTTCTCACTATTGTCCTACAAATGTTTCTCACTATTGTCCTACAAATGTTTCTCACTATTGTCCTACAAATGTTTCTCACTATGTTTTTGGCAAGTCTGGGCGGAGTGTGTTCCAGCTGTTCTCCTTGTCACACGTGTCTCCTATTCCTAGAAATATTAGCTGTATAGTTTATCTTAAGGCAAGTTTGGGGGACGAATGTTGTAACTGTATCCCAATGTAACCAGTGCCCCCCTCCCCACATGTCATGACACCCCTCTCCCCCACAGGTCATTTCGGGGAGGGAGAAGGGTGGTGGGGTATTGGTACAAATATTGTCTAATATCATTGTTGTTTTTTATATCCTTTTTACAGGACATCAACAACACCAGCATTTTACTGCCGTTGTTGATATCTTGGCAAGTTTACGTTCAGTAGTGTGCCACTGCTTTGTGAACGACCTCCCCCATACCAACTGGTTAAAACTCTGCGCAACGAGATCTGCTGCCAAATTGGTCGCAGCTGTATTTCGAGCGAGGGTAAGTGGGCTTACGAATTGGTCCCTAAAACCTTCGCCACGGAGACGGCTAATTAATGTTAAGATCAATTAATTAAGTTTAAGGAATGTAAGTTCAGTTAGTTAGCGGCATGTCCTTTTACAGGGTGTCGCATCCTATCCCATGATGTGTCGGGAAGTTTGTGACCTTTGTGCAATTTTACGTTCAGTAGTTTCCTATTGGTTTCTGAAGTTCAAGTAATGTACCGCTCTTCCTTTGGCAAAATGTAATCGTGTTTATAAATATGAGGAACGTTTAAAAATTGTAATCTCTGTTTGGTCGATTTAGAAAGAGAATTTGTTATAAATATTTTGGCTTTAGCAGGAGGTGGGTGAAAAGCCGACATCACAGCACTCGGGAGATTCTCGTGCTCGATCCGTCCCAAATCTTCATCAGCCAGCGACCTGAGCCAATACTATTGGTGCCAATTGCAAAGTGTTTATGTGTCCGCCTGACTTTTCCTCGGAATAATGAGAGTCGACCACACACTCTCTCCAGGCCAGCACCCATACCATTTCATAAAACACCAACGCAACGCAGTCTGCTGCCAAATCGCGCGCAGATGTGTTTCGAACACGGGTATGCGGGATCACGAACCGTGTCCGTAAATCATTCGCCGCGGAGACAAACATTGGCAAACTACTGAACCTAACTTTGCCCAGAATATCATACACAGCCAACAAATGCTGGGGTTAATTGCGACGTGCTGTAAATGACGTGTGGCTAACTCTCTGCCCTCCCCCATCTTCTCCTACCTCCTAATGTTACAATTTTGTAACTTCACATTCTCAAACATGGCCACAGATTCTGGCAGTACCAACCGGCATTATTTGTTGTCCGTCTGCTGTCACCAAACATGGCTTTAGCCTGCTGTAGTTGTGCCCACATCTTCTCCTCCGCGTTCATCGTACGCCGGGGGGGGGGGGGGGGGGGACGCCCTGGTATGTTGTGGGTTAACCCAGCTGGTGACTTTAACAACACTGTCGTACCTGGGCGTGCGCTGTCATTTCCAGCATATTCTACATACCAGATTGGGGAGTTCTGTGTCAACTTGTTGCTGCAGTTTTTGGATAGTTGATTCTCGGTTTTCTGTAATTATACAAAGGCAGAATACAGCAGGTTAGTATAATGGTTAGTAATTATATTTTGGGTGTGTTTATCTTATTTTACACTAGTTAGTTAGTTAGTTAGTCGACAGATCATCCTCGTTGCACATCGAACCATTCAGTCCATAAGTGCTCGGATCCCCTCCTCAGCAAATCCCGCAGCGTGTAGCGGCTAACGACGCCAGTTCTGTGTTGGTTTATCAATCTTCTTTGGCTTCCTGCATAGTGTTCTTGTTTGGCCACCCCTCTTTTAATTTGCTACTCTCGCAGTCTGGCCATTGTTGTAGATTCACAGTCATCACTTGGTTCTCGCAAAAGTCTCACTTCTCGTAGAGCATTCAGAATGTCAGCCTGGTCCATGGCGCGTCCGCCCTCCACAGTAGCCTCACCTGCGAGCTTGTCAGCCCGCTCATTTCCTTGTACTCCCGCATGCCCTGGCACGAAGATGAAACTAATCTTTGCCAGCCGAGACCGCTTCAGAGGCAGCAACCATTCTCTTCGGATCGACCCCTCCTCTATCCTCTTGATCATGTTCATTGAGTCGCTAAGGAAACAAGCCCTAGTGAATGTCTGTGTCTCGAGCCATGTTATTGCTTTACTTACTGCCATGACTTCCATGGTCAGGCCACTTGTGGTTTCAGTGAAAGCACCAGAGTCCTCCTTCACAATTCTCCCTCCGGCCCGAGCTGTACACTATATTTTACACTAAACAAACTTTAAACCAATTAAAACTCGTAGGAAAATAACCGAGTAGAGAAAATCTTAATGCTTACAGATTCTTATAAATGTAAACATCCTGTCCATATACAGAAGTAGGAGACAAAGAACAACAGCAGGTTAAGGAGAAAGTAATGTTGCAAAAGAAAAACTGCAAAGGACTACAGCTAAGATAGAAAAGATAACGCAGGACACACACGTTTTATTGTTGGTGTCGAAGTAAACTGAACAGCAGAACTTTGAGACTTACCGTTTGTTGAATAATTATTGTTTGATTAAATGGTTGGTGAATTAGGTGGATAGTTGGTTGGTTGGTTCATTGGTTAGTTGGCTGGTTGCTTGAAAATCCACTAGAAGAATGTGAGTTTTAACTTTAAGCTCGATGCATTGACTTTCTGGCCTTCTGTACCCTAACAATTGTTTGCATCTATTGAATGCTTGTCAAGCCTCTAGGGATTCCTCTTCCCTCCGTATTGGACCGAGTTACAAACTTTCTTTCCCCTCTTGAAGCTGAGAAACCAGCAGGGCCTGCATGGTATTGCTTGGGAAGTTGGCCAGAGAGTGGCAGGCTTCCATTCAGCAATCAAAAATAGAGAAGATCTATTGGACCTCCCACTCTTCCAGAACATGCTGGTGTGGTGGGGAACGAGCAGGCAAACAGATTAGCTGGGTCTGCACCACTTGGTGTGGTATTGGTGCATGGTAAGACAGATGTGGTCGGGAAACTTTGAATTGCGTAGATCATCATGGCTTGGATAAAATGATGCTGCAGGAAGCGACCAGTGGACGACACTCAAAACTCCAAGGAAAGGCCAGGCGGTTGCAGATGAGGACGGAGCACGTATGGGAATGCACTGAGTGCCGTGCTGTCGGTTCTTGACTCAACTCAACTCGTTAGCCAGAATGGGAAGTTAGTCGAAAAGACGAGGTTAAGCGCATATCGTGGATTTTCTGCTTAGGGCATGTGAAGAATGAACAGCCTGACAGACTGGCTGCTGGGTCTCCTTTGTGCGACAAGCTAGATTGTGACAAGTACGAGGTGCCGAAGGCTTTGTGGGATCGAGTGAAAAGTGCAGCAAAAGAAAGAACCCATGCCTGGAGTGGCTGATTAATGAGAGGGGTGAGCAGGGCGTTTTTCCGGCACCCAACCCGTGGAGGGATATGCAGGCGTAGGCTCAAGCAGGCTGCCTCTGGGAACTCTTAGCTGGCTACTGAAGAAAGGAACGGAGCACGTGTGGAAATGCCCTGAGAGCAATGATGTTGGTTCTTGGTTTTATATTTGATATGGCTTTGGGGCCAGTCTCGTGGATTGGCTGGTACACATTAAAACTAAACTAAACTAAACTAAACATTGTATATGCTTGGCCAGTGTCAAGGCTGGCCTTGATCTTGCGACATCAGCTGCCATAATTGTCACATACCAATCACATAATTGTCACATAATTATACCATCAGCTGCCATAATTGTCACATACCTATCACATAATTGTCACATAATTATAACATTAGCTGCCATAATTGCCATAATTGTCACATAAATAGCAGATTATTATCATATAACAGCATAAATAGAACATAAATGTCACATAGTTATCACATACAAAGCACATACATTTCGCATACCTGTCACATAAAGAACATATATGTGTCACATAATTATCACTTTAGCAGTCAAACCTGCTAAATGTTGTAGATAGTTCTATCTCGAGCGATAGATAACGCATTCACTGTTTACATCCTTTGTCACGCGATTTCCCGACTGAGTGGTTGATTGAATGCCGGATTCAATAATTAACATATTAGACATCATTGCACACTGGACACACACACACACATATGTACTTTGTCTCAATCATACAAGCCAGCGTGTAATGTCAGGATGTTTTTTACTGAAAATTTCCGGAATAAATCCAAACATCTTTAATTGTGTAGCCTTGAGTAAATACCAGCTCCGTGGCGAAGGGGTTATGCAATTTGTAAACCTGCATACCGCGTTCCAGACACAGCTGCCGGCGATGTGGAAGCAGACCGCGTTGCACTGGTTTTATACAGATGTGAGCGCCTGTCGTTCAAAAAGCAAAGGCGAACTGCTGAACGTAAACTTGCCATTAAATCACAAACAGACAACCAATGCTGGGGTTGACTGTAACGTTTTGTAAAGGATATGCAACTAACTTGAGAGAATGTATGTATATATGTCCTGGTCTCCTGATAGTCTATACCAAGATACTTTTCTGCTGCAGCCACTAAGCGGTAACTGGTTGACTTGTCTTTTTCACAAGACGACTGAACCACATGCTATGTTGTCTCTTTATAAATTCAATGCAGAGTATAGTTCAAATGGTTTTGTTAATGTCATCATTTCTAAATGTTTCTCCTCGAGTGATGCCGAAATACTTTCTTAAGCGTTTCATCTTGCATGCCATGAGTTTGTTCTCTTGTCGTGTTGACAGCGTCCATATTCGGCACTGGTAGCAGAGTGTTGACGTAAAAATAATATTTATATGATATTGTTTGATTTGTTTACAGCAAGGTTGTGTCAGGACTAATGGTAAATGACGAGATATAGAGAAATATGTCAGGCAAAAAATCGTGCAATGTTTAGTTAATGGCGTCTATGCTTAATGGTTAATGATAAGTCCCCACAGTTTATCATTTAATGTCTTGATTCTATTGCCCCGCCCAGTCTTCAAACTTCTGTGAATCTACTGTCTAGATAAATCAAGTCTTCCAACTTATGTAAATCTACTGTCTATATAAGTCAAGTCTTCTAACTTATGTAAATCTACTGTCTAGATAAGTCAAGTCTTCCAACTTCTGTAAATCTACTGTCTATATAAGTCACGTCTTCCAACTTCTATAAATCTACTGTCTATGTAAGTCACGTCTTCCAACTTCTATAAATCTACTGTCTATGTAAGTCAAGTCTTCTAACTTATGTAAATCTACTGTCTAGATAAGTCAAGTCTTCTAACTTATGTAAATCTACTGTCTAGATAAGTCAAGCCTTCCAACTTCTATAAATCTACTGTCTATATAAGTCACGTCTTCCAACTTCTATAAATCTACTGTCTATGTAAGTCAAGTCTTCTAACTTATGTAAATCTACTGTCTAGATAACTCAAGTCTTCTAACTTATGTAAATCTACTGTCTAGATAAGTCAAGTCTTCTAACTTATGTAAATCTACCGTCTAGATAAGTCAAGTCTTCTAACTTATGTAAATCTACTGTCTATATAAGTCACGTCTTCCAACTTCTATAAATCTACTGTCTATATAAGTCACGTCTTCCAACTTCTATAAATCTACTGTCTATGTAAGTCAAGTCTTCTAACTTATGTAAATCTACTGTCTAGATAAGTCAAGTCTTCTAACTTATGTAAATCTACTGTCTAGATAAGTCACGTCTTCCAACTTCTATAAATCTACTGTCTATATAAGTCACGTCTTCCAACTTCTATAAATCTACTGTCTATGTAAGTCAAGTCTTCTAACTTATGTAAATCTTCTGTCTAGATAAGTCAAGTCTTCCAACTTCTATAAATCTACTGTCAACATCTTAGATTGTATACAGGCACACTCGCCACTTCATCCACACCTCAAAGAAACACTCGTTGCGTAGATGGGATTTATACACTTTTAATTCAGGCGAACCTGATATGTTCATACATTCATGATCAGGCGGTGACTGCCTGTCTAAATATACAGTGGTCGCTTCTCTTCACACAAAACTCATACATAATCAAATATAACTCAACTCTCACTATCTATAACTTGCGCCCTCGTAAACTACATATTGGATCTCGGAAAATCACATACGTCCTGTCTGGAAGACTGTCCTGTCCCGTCTGAGTAAGCTCACTCGACTCGCTAGCCTGGTCGTCCTAAATCC
This sequence comes from Cepaea hortensis, assembly GCA_963921405.1. Classification (NCBI taxonomy): domain Eukaryota; kingdom Metazoa; phylum Mollusca; class Gastropoda; order Stylommatophora; family Helicidae; genus Cepaea; species Cepaea hortensis. The sequence goes on from OY992878.1 coordinate 158,638,061, forward strand.
CGTGCGGTCAGCAAAACTCCGTGCTGTTCTATTCGTCACGTAGTACAGTAGTCTTGTTCATGCCAACCTTGGGTTGTACTACTGCTTAGTCTGTTTACGGGTGTTGTCCCGTGAACTAGCGTCCCCCGCCTTATCCTCGGGGGTGGTCCTTCTGGTGTTCTCGATATGACACGTCCGTGTCTCCACCTAAGTCCTGTCTTATGCCTTGTTCTAAGTTATAGCTTGCGTTCTGTCTCTTCTCTATCTACTCCCCTGTAGAGGTCCTTATCTACGTCCTATCTGTCTTTACCCCTTTTCTGTCTCTTGTCCTATCTATGTCCTACCTAACACTTTGACATACTCCCGTGGCTCCCCCGTATTGCGTCACCAAATTCAAACTAGTAGGTGTGACGCAATGCCGTCGTAGTATATAAACAATTAGTTGGATCTAATTTGTCAATGTGTTCGTAGGAGTTTACCACTCATGTCCTTAGGTACCACTTCTGTCTTATATAAGTCTGATAACAAGTTGATGTATCTATCCACTGGTTTATGATCAGTGTCCCACACCTGCACTGTTGCTAAGAGTCACTACTCTTCCACATTGCACTCTCGGAAGCTGTCCCGAACCAAGGCCAGTTTGTTTAAAAAAAAAAAAACACTACCTCTCCAAAAATCGAAAACCGATATCCCGATACAAATTGTTCCTGTTATGGAAACAATTCATGAATATACAATTCATGGCTCCCGTGCAATGTACCTCAACATCCCTTACAAGTTGTGTGTTTGCTGATGTTCACCTATCTGACTTCCGCTTGCGGATAAACTCTCAACTGTGTTCTCAACATTTCTATAAGTCTGTCGTGTCCCCTGTGCACGTGTGCTCTCCCTTAGAAAATCCTGCTGTTTGTACTTTATCTGTTTTGTATTCCTGTTTGTATGCGTGTTTATTTATACTTTATGTATGCTTAAATTAGAAACATAAGTGTATGTTTATAATTAATGTAATTAAAGCCTTCAAGTGTCGCGGGTAGGTTTCTGCAAGTCACAAATAAATGCTTATGCTTGATTTGTGAGATGCGTCACCGAACTGCGACGCTGGAAAACAATACCATAGCTGCAATGTAATAGTGGCTGAAACACATATAAAATAACTACACGCTCACGTGTGTTACACAGAAGACGAAGACAATTCATAAAAAAACTCATGTGTGCGAAAAAAAAATGCACTACTGACTATACGTACTGTTTTTAATACTTTCATTCTTCCTTTTCACTCATCTTTTGCTCACAGATTCAGACAATGCAAGTTTAAAAATATGTTTCTCATTAAAATAAAAATGGGCTCTTTTTAAACAATGATTGAGCCGACTTGTAGTACCTTTTCATAGTACTTTCTATGTTAAACTAAAGTATTTACACTGTTGTTGGATTGCTTAAGGCAATACTAAGGGAACGAACTATCCTAAATAATGCTTTGCTATAATTTGGTTTAATGGGTGTTGCTAACTAAGGAAAGGTAATTTAACTAACTAAACAAGATGTAGGAGAAATGTGTTGGCTCCCTTAAAGTAGAATGTTGTTGGTGAGTCAACTAAGTTCTAAATGTATTTAATTGCAACTTAATCTAAATTATTAATTATGTGCTAACTAAATTAAGTTATTCTAACTAACAACTATCATTGGTTTTTAAAGATAGTCGTCTCCTCAGAGACCTGTATGTTCTACTTCTAGTAATATAAAGGTGTTTATGGTTTAACTGTAACTAAATGAATTTAACTATACTAAACTAATTTAGTTTAGATTATTGTCACATTTCTATACCTATTTTCTAAACCTAAAGAAAATTTATTTCATTAAATTAAATTTGTAACTTCAATAAAATCATGTTATGCACAATCAATTAGTACATGTTATATTAACACAATATCTCTAACTAAGTTGGTCGCAGCTCCAGATGAAGGTGATGTAGTCGCGTCCTCCCTATGTGCTAAATTATTACCACAGTCTTTATACAGTGGTTAATTTCTATTGTAGCTGCAGATGACGGTGACGATGTAACGTCGTTCTTCTGTCCTACTATTACTACCACAGTTCATATGCACTAGTAGCTGCTGGTGACGGTGACGATGTACCTTCGTTCTTCTGTGTTAATATTACTATCACAGTTCTATGTACCGTAACTAGTCTATGGTAGCTGCAGATGACGGTGACGATGTCGCGTCCTCCTGCTGTTTTACTTCAAAGTCTGAGGGTCTGGTTAGCAGGTCTGCTAACTTATTCTGGCTCCCTATTATGTGCCTTACAGAAAATTAGTAGTTCTGGAGTATCCGGGCTCAACGGTAAATTCTGTTATTCTTTGGAAGCCCTGTTTCCATCACTGTCAGCGGGGATATGTCAGTTTCCAGGACAAAATGTGTTCCTTCCAGAAATCTATGTAGTTTACTAACACAGTATACAATCGCTAGTGCCTCCAATTGAGAGACATCATATCTGGTTTCTGTTAGCGTGAGCTTGCGTGAAGGATCCCATCATACTCTTGAAGGAGTACGCCCCCGATGGTCGTGGTACTCGCATCAGTCCTAAGAGTATATTGTAATTTTGGATTAGGTAATTTTAGGATAGGGATGTTACTAAAATGATGCTTTAGTTTTGACATTGCACTCTTTAAAATAGCATCTTGTACATGTATTTTTACATTAGATTTCAATAAATCAGAAAATACTCTGTTAATCTGAGCCAAATTAAGAATAAATTTGTTATAGTAGTTTACTAAACTAAGTAAACTTCTCACTTGCTTCTTGGTTGTTGGCATAGTGAGGTTCAAAATTTTGGTTACAATTTTGTCATCACTTTTCAAGTGGCCCTTTGATATGGTATGGCCTAAGACATCTATTTCCTCCAATGCCAACTCCACTTTGGTTGGTTTGACTGTAAGTCCAAACAACTTAATTCTCTCGAATACATGTCTTAAGATTTGTATGTGTGTCGTCCAGTCTGTTGTATGCACGCAAATGTCGTCTATATAAGTTTGTGTGTTTGTTACTCCATGTAAATGCTTCCCAGTGAGACGTACAAAAGTCCGCGCATTGCGTAGGCCGAAAGGAAGAAAACGCTACTCGTACAGACCTAAAGGTGTTGCAAAGGCAGTAAGGTGGATGGAATCTTTATGCATAGGAAATTGCCAGTAGCCTTTAGTTAGGTCAAGTTTAGAAAAGATGGTAGATGCTGACATGTTTAAGATCAGATCGTCACAAGAAGGTATAGGTTCTGCGTCTGTCTTAGTTATTGAATTTAGCTTTCTGTATTCGACGCAGAGTCTGATAGTAGAATCCTTCTTTCTTACTAAGACGATGGGAAAGGAGTACTCTGATTGGGATTTCTGGATTATCCCACAAGATTCAAGACTATGAATTTCCTTGTCGAGATTGTCCCTATAGTTCAGAGGGATGGAGTGTGGTCAGCATTTAATAGGAGTATAGTCGGAGAGAACAATGGGGTGTTGTATCCTATCTGTCCTACCTGGGATGTCTGAGGAAATTTCTTTGTATTCTGTCAGTAAAGCTATTGTCTGTGGTTTTTGTTCGTCTGTCATTTTCGGTTCCAGATGTATACTGTCGATCGTCGTTGTAGTGTCGACTGTCGGTACTGGTAGTTCGACGTCATTGTCCTCTGTCTGGTTGATTACTGTGGTTGCACTGTGTTCGTATTCTGTCTGATTGATTGCTGTGATTGCACTGAGTTCGTCTTCTGTCTGGTTAATTGCTGTGGTTCCACTGTGTTAGTCTTCTGTCTCCTGTTCTTGTCTGGAGTAATATGGTTTGAGCATGTTGATATGGAATATCTTGAGTTTGTTGTTCAGTGATATTTCATAGTCAACATTAGATACTTTTCTCACTATTTTGAATGGCCCTTGCCATGACGTTGATAGTAGATCACTCTTATCAGGTAATAACAATAAAACCTCTTGTTCGGGTTCAAGCTGTAAGGTTTTTGCACCTTTATTGGCATATTGGCGTTATATCTGTCCCTTGTGTTTCAAAGATCTTTTCGCTAAGGCACACACTTTCATGATCTTATCGCGTGTGTCTGTCTGTAACTACCTCATTGGTGATTATGGTTGTGGGGCATCTGAGCTGTTAGTTACCAGCTGATGATAGATGTTGAGGGGTCCTCGTGGGTTTGCCCCGTATACTAGCTCAAATGGTGAGCTTGCTTGCTTGCTTGCGGGACTTCTCTGAAGGCAAACAGCACTGTTGGTAACAGTGTATCCCAATCTGATGGGTTTTCTGCTGTTACCTTCGCCAGCATATGCTTAAGATCCCCGTTAATCTTCTCCACAATTCCGTTCGCAGCCGGTCGATAAGGGCTAGTGAAACACTGTTTGATGCCTAGCAATTTTGTAAAAGCTTGTGTTGCAGCTGATATGAATTGTATCTCTGTGTCGGATAAGATGGTTTGGGGGAATCCGAAACGGGAAAATAGATGTAGAAAAACATTGACTACATCTTTGGAACTGATGTATTTGAGCGCCACAGCTTCTGCCACCTTGAGCAGAAATCCACGAGAGTGAGAATGAATCTATTTCCTTTGTTAGACACATGATTTAATGGTCCAACTGTGTCCACAGCGACACACTCAAACGGTCTGGAGGCTAGTGTAGTTGGTTGGACCTCTGCTGTGACATGTTTACCCTTTTTCACTAAATGTTGTCAAATAGTACATGAACGACAGTAATGTTTTATATCTGTACAAAATTTAGGCCAATAGAAATGAGATAAAATTCTGGCTCTTGTTTTGTCATAACCCATATGGCCAGCATACGGCGAATCGTGTGCAATTCGTAAGACTGTTTGACGATGTTTCAATGGTAGAACCGTTTGCTGGATCTCGTGGTTATCTCTCTTGTATGTTCTAGTGTGAATACCGTTTATCAATCTAAAATACCACTACGCATTTTTCGTCAGTTTGGGTTTTTCGCCTACAAATCTAAAGTAGGGTGACACTGTTGGATCGGTGCGTTGCGCTTTTATGAACTCTTCTGTGGTGTTGTTATCTATTGTACCACTAGGTGAAATGAGGTGGAGCATGTCATTCTGTAGGTCGTCTTGTTGTTTACTTGTTTCAGACCTTGTTATAGCGGTAGCCTTTTTGGAATAGGTTTCTCTCCAGGCTTTTATTTCGTCAGTGGTACATTTCTTTACCTCTGGCAAGCACCAGATTATAAGATCAGTACACGGGTTATGCAAGATGGCGCACGTAAATATGCAGGATAAGAAGGGGGTATTTATATGAACTGTGGCTAATGGGTACTTTTCTATATTGCCCGAAAAAGTACGGCAATTCACGAACTCGCCTGTGTAGTCTTCTGGCTTTGCCAGTTCCCTTCTCAAACCGATCAAGGTACTCCCACTGTCGATCAAGAGTTGGCAAGGTTTATCATTCACCATTCCATAGTGGAATTGTAGTTTGCCTCTGGAGGCAACTGCTGCGTTTGCGTTTTCACTTGAAAACGGCACTGTATGCCCGCATTTCAGTTCTCCATCTTCATGAAACTGATGACAAGTTGAACATCTATCGTAATTAAGTACATCAATTGCTGCTACAACATTCTCTCTACACTCTTGCATTTGCTCTTGCTCACTTTCGCTCTCAGACGATGTATCAATAAGCACAGCATTTACAGCTCTCAATCTCTGGCGCCCTTTACAACGTGATGAATAATGCCCGTACGAATGACCAAAAAAAAAAAAAAAACATTTAACTGCACGTCTATAGATTTCTCTCTTATTCTGCTGCTTCTTTACCATCATCTCTAGATGAGATGGATAATTCGGATTAGAATCACACACTCCGAACTGATCGTGAGACAATTTACAGTATGGACACTGTGGTGGATTGGGTTTTTGTTTCTCCCTAAATTTGAATGGTTTTTGGGGTCTACTACTGGCAGCTGCCACTATCTCACTCTTTTCGATCTTAGCTTTAAATATGTCCCCGTTAGAAGAAAAATAAGCTGACCCTCTTTTCTCTAACTGCTCTATCGACTCTACATCAGCTTGCTGTAAGAACTTGGCAAAAGGACTTGGGATAGTTGAAATAATTTTGTCCATAATCATTAAGTCCCTAAGTTTTTCATAGTTCTTATTAATCATTGCAGCGTTCAGCCACTCATTGTATACGTCTTGTACGTGAGAGACGTAATCAATGAAGGTTTCATTATTTTTTGGTTTCAATTTGGAGAACTGAACTTTATACCCTGTGACATCTAAAAGGAAATGCTGCATTATACGTTGGTGGATATAATCATAGTCATTCCTTAGTTCTTGGGGAATGGACTCTATTACTTTTAAGTGTTCTCCTGACAGGTTCTTCATATATATCATTGCCCAGTGTTCTTTTGGTATTTCTTGGAATTTTAACTGAAACTCTACATTTTCGAAGCAAGCAGAAATTGAATCGCTTTGGCAGAATGGTTTCACTATCCCTTTGTATTTACTATACTTATTTTCCTGCTCTCTATTTTTCAAATTCGTAGCGGCAATGTGCACATGGGACTCTACCTCCAGTTCCTTAATTATTAACTGGGTTTGTGCCTCAATTTCTAGCTGTTTAAGTTTGGTAGCTTCAGCTAACTCCGCTAGCTCTTTTTTATGCAAACGTTCCTGTACCCTTTCCTCTCTCTCTCTCTCTCTCTCTCTCTCTCTCTCTCTCTCTCTCTCTCTCTCTCTCTCTGCTTCTGCTTTCCTATCTCTCTCCTCTTTCTCTGCTGCTGCTTTCCTATCTCTCCCCTCTTTCTCTGCTGCTGCTTTCCTATCTCTATCCTCTCTCTCTCTGCTGCTGCTGCTGCTTTTGCCTCCTTCTCAGTTGCTGCTACTCTATCAGTATGTTCTTTGTACTTTTTCTCTGCCCACTGTTCTAATTTGTCTCCACTAAACCCTAGGTCTTTACCAGCTTCTATGCATTCTTTTAATGTCGACATTGTTATAAGTTATGTTACACACTTTTGGCTGCCTTCCGACTTTACACACAAGTAAATTTTACAATGTTCAATAATAATACACTTAGCAATTTACATCATTGAGAAAAATCAAAAAGATGATAATTTAAATGGCAACAGTCAAAAACAATTGGATACTTATCTGATGCTTTAACAATATCAGCTTTTCGCGCGGTTCTCCGGAGTTTTCTTCTGTTTCTTCACTGTCACACTACACGGGATGTTAGAAACACTTTTACTCGGCACTTCTGACACCACTTTTGGTTGCCTGTCAACATCTTAGATTGTATACAGGCACACTCGCCACTTCATCCACACCTCAAAGAAACACTCGTTGCGTGGATGGGATTTATACACTTTTAATTCAGGCGAACGTTAAGTTGCCCTCTTTGTGAAAGATCTTGCATGTATCACACGTTGGGTCGATGGGAGAATAATCTACTTCTACCGTATTTGCATGACTAGTCTCGTCTGAGTCACTGTCACTACTAGATGTCAGCATCCCTATGTTTGCTTCTTTATACAGTTGTCTTAAAGGACAAGATACAAACATATGTCCAAAACTTTTACATTTAAAGCATTGTGTTTGTCTTTGATAGGTGTTAAATCTGTCTCTATTTCTAAGTGCTAATTTCTTTATGTAACTGTCAAACTGCGGATGTTTGTCACACATTTGATTTGAGCCGTGGGTAAACCCACAGTATTTACAAGTTGTCCACACACCCTTTTTCTCGTGTTTAACATAAGGTTGATACTTTGGTTGTTGTTGTTTTTCCCTCCTTAGATATTGTCCTCCAGACTGTTGTTGTGTTTTGTATCCCTGCCTCCTTGATTTATGAGGGAATCTATCACATGCGTTTGTTTCTACCAATGGGGAAAAACTATTATTAAATATGTCTTTATGGGCGTCGAAGAAAGACTCTCCCTTCTCATCCATCTGCTGTATACTCGAACATTTCTGTTCAATAAGAAAGGTAGACATAGATGGAGGAACCGCCGAGATCAGTCTGTCTCTAACAATCAAGTCACGTAGCTTCTTGTAGTCATCAGTAACATTGGCTGAACGAGCCCATTTATCGAATGTTAATTGAGTCAAAGAGGAGAAGTCAAGGAACGTCTGTCCTGATTTAGGACTAAGATTTTTGAACGATGCACGAAGGCCAAATTCGTCAAGACAAAAATGAGATAGCAGTCTTTTTCGAATGTATGAGTAATCACTACGTAACTCATCTGGAATTAGTTCTACAACTTGCAAAGGTTCACCACTTAAGTACCTATGTAGCAAAACTGCCCATTCGGTCTCCGCAACTCCATAGTGTCTCAAGATTAGCTCAAAATTAGTTAGCCATGCAGAGACGGAATCGGAGTTGCAGTATGTCTTTATCACCCCATTATATTTCTTAATGGCCTCTGTGGACTGTGCCTCCACCCTGTTCCTAGCAATCTGTTCATCCTTGTCCTTCTCGTACTGTTTCATTTTGAAGTTATTCTCCAATTCTTTTTCCTTCAGAAGCTTTTCTGTATTCAATTTCTCAAGATTAAAAGCCATCTCTTTTTCTCTTAATTGTGCCTCTCTTTCCAGTTTTTCCTTATCTGCAGCGATCTGCAATGCCATCCTTTCTTTATCTGCAGCAATTTGAGCTGCAATTCTGTCATTTTCTATAGCCATTTTTTCCTTCTCAAATACTCTTTGTCTCTCTTGTTCATCTAGTCGATCCTTTTCCAATTGTCTAATCGCAACTCTTTCGTTCCTTTCATGAGCTTGAAAATCTGTAAATTGTTTCTCCGAACACGATATAAGATCTGCTCCTGTCAAACCTGCATCTTTCCCAATTGCAACAAAATCCTGTAATGATGACATGTCTTTATGTTTCTATAATACTCAATAATAATGATGAAAGCGCGAAATGAAGACAAGAAAAAAAAAAATATAATTTACCAAACTATAGACATGGCTTATAAGTATTACAATCGACAGATAAAATCGAAGAAAGTTGAAAGAAATAATTAATAAATTACAATTAGATACATTAATAACGAAAAATGACAAATAATTTTATAATAGACACGACCTATAACTCAGCAGTTACAGTATAGACAGAGTTAAAGTTCTTTAGATTCTAGCATTATGTAACAACTCAATAATGCACCGCTCATAAGATCTCACAAGACAAAATAGCATAAAATTGTGTATCACGCTTATGACGTCATCACACTTATGATAATACAGACAAAATAAATGCGTGCAAAATTACAGTATTCTGACCATAACCAATTACTGACAAACCACAAACAAATAGAATACTTAGCTCAAGAATAAGTAAACCTTTTCCAACAGTCCGACAGTAGAACAATCCCCTCGATTTGATAACTAATTTTGTTCGATGTTACTCCGTAAGCGCGACTCTGATGAGTTTATATGTACGTTCCTGAAATCCTGGGTCTGCGTACCTTTCTAAATGACATTCCTGTGTCCATTTGTTGTACTTCGGCGTTAATTCATCAAGTTTCTGTGTATGTTTAACATGTTGAACTGTCGTAGGTTAAACATATTACGATAATAACACTCTAGGCACGATGCCTGTGATCAGCCTTAGAAGGAGCCTGACTGATGTGAGTGTTATTTGCTACTCAATGTAGCTATCAGGTTTAGCACTATTTTGTAATGCTTTGTCGATCTGCACTGAGATAACCACTGTGTTGATACAGCCTCAGCTAGGCGTTGATTATTCCGTACACCAGAATAGCACTGGAAAAGCCAAAATCCGATTTCTGTAGAACATATGTCCCTGTGACGAAATGTTGTTGGTATATTCAACACAATCAACCAGAGCAGGTGACCCAATGAAGATCCGATAATCACTGACTTTGCAGATCTTGATATCAATCAGTTATTAAAAATCCTCCGTATCAAGTGCGTCTCCTAAGTGCTCTTAGAATGAGTATAATACCCTGCGAGCAAATGTTCTCTACCTGGGCCAACAATCAGAGCGATAATGTCAATATGCGGCCTCAGATAATCGAGTATCACACAGATGTCCTCTCCAGCATCAAGAAAACGGTTTCCAACTGACACTGACAGTGCGGTTAATCTGTGACACGATGACAAGACAATTGAACAAACGAGGATGCGCCATTTGATCACCAGCAATTGATCGGCATGATCCTTACATATACGGATAAGTTGCGTGTTCGTGAATGTGTTTCTTTATTAGGCTGAAAATATGCCCGCCCCAATGTCATTCACAGATTTGCAACCGTCGTCTCCCACCATTTTTATTCAGTCGAACAAGGTAAAATCCACTGATTGTGTCTCTGTACGGTATCTGTACTATCTATTATTGTCCTTGACTCACTGACCACTTCTTTGGTTCATATTTCATCAGATGATGTCTACATGTCAAAACCCATGGTTCAAATCTCTTCGGACGATGCTCCCATGTCAAGAGGTAACGTTGGACTCTCTCCACAATACGATTTCATGCGCTACAATGCATCAACGTTCACCTCAAGATCTATCTTGGCTCTAGGGTACCATGACTCTCTGCGACCATGAGTGGCTTGCGCCGACATTACTACACAGCATATATAACAGCTTCACCAAGCATTCCAAGAACCAATCAACAAATGTGAGGTAGAGCGAACTATGGTATAATTACACATAGGTGACATCAGCTAACGGATCCAAGTGAGTATGCGCATCCAGTCTTCAGACTTTCGCTCATTACAAGCACTCCCGTCCTTCCTTCACTAATCGTCTCCCCATCCCACTGTTAATGTTAGGAATCAAGCTGGCTGTATGCTATCATATTAATGTCTACATGATCATCTCCTACCTTACTTGTACCCGACTGGTAACCACTGTCGATTAGCCAACGTCTATGGCGCTATCATGATTTGGCCAGCACGCCTCAACATGCAACTCCAACGAACGCCAGCGATCAGTCAAGCCCGGACGATCTCCGTTGAATGGCAAGACACAACCCGATCTACTCCCTGCAAATATCGAAGACTGGCCGCCGCGTCCTGGCTGGACTTCTGTGACTGGGGGTAGAACACTTCCTCTCACTTCGCAAGCTGGAACCCAAACTAATCCTTAAGCCGTTATGGCGTTAGGTGACGTCCTATCATGACGTCCAAATTGCGTTCAATGTTGGTGTCACAATGTTCACCATTTGTGACACCCTTTATCTTCTTCTTTGATGCGCTAACTCATCAATTGCCTGCCTCACTGTCATTTACTACATGACACTCGCCACTTCATCCACACCTCAAAGAAACACTCGTTGCGTGGATGGGATTTATACACTTTTAATTCAGGCGAACCTGATATGTTCATACATTCATGATCAGGCGGTGACTGCCTGTCTAAATATACAGTTGTCGCTTCTCTTCACACAAAACTCATACATTATCAAATATAACTCAACTCTCGCTATCTATAACTTGCGCCCTCGTAAACTACATATTGGCTCTTGGAAAATCACACACGTCGTGTCTGGAAGACTGTCCTGTCCCGTCTAAGTAAGTTCACTCGACTTGCTAGCCTGGTCGTCCTAAATCCCGTGCGGTCAGCAAAACTCCGTGCTGTTCTATTCGTCACGTAGTACAGTAGTCTTGTTCATGTCAACCTTGGGTTGTACTACTGCTTAGTCTGTTTACGGGTGTTGTCCCGTGAACTAGCGTCCCCCGCCCTATCCTCGGGGTTAGTCCTTCTGGTGTTCTCGATATGACACATCCGTGTCCCCACCTAAGTCCTGTCTTATGCCTTGTTCAAAGTTATAGCTTGCGTTCTGTCTCTCCTCTATCTACTCCCTTGTAGAGGTCCTTATCTACGTCCTGTCTTTACCCCTCTTCTGTCTCTTGTCCTATCTATGTCCTATCTAACACTTTGACATCTACTGTCTAGATAAGTCACGTCTTCCAAATTCTATAATTCTACTGTATAGATAAGTCAAGACTTCCAACTTCTATAAATCTACTGTCTAGATAAGTCAAGTCTTCCAACTTATGTAAATCTACTGTCTAGATAAGTCAAGTTTTCCAACTAATGTAAATCTACTGTCTAGATACGTCAAGTCTTCCAAGTAATGTAAATCTACTGTCTAGATAAGTCACGTATTCCAACTTATATAAATCTACTGTCTAGATAAGACAAGTCTTCCAACTTCTATAAATCTACTGTCTAGATAAGTCAAGTCTTCCAACTTCTATAAATCTACTGTCTAGATAAGTCAATTCTTCCAACTTATGTAAATCTACTGTCTAGATAAGTCACGTATTCCAACTTCTATAAATCTACTGTCTAGATAAGCCAAGTCTTCCAACTTCTATAAATCTACTGTCTAGATAAGTCAAGTCTTCCAACTTCTATAAATCTACTGTCTAGATAAGTCAAGTCTTCCAACTTATGTAAATCTACTGTCTAGATAAGTCAAGTCTTGCAACTAATATAAATCTACTGTCTAGATAAGTCAAGTCTTGCAACTAATGTAAATCTACTGTCTAGATAAGTCAAGTCTTCCAACTACTGTAAATCTACTGTCTAGATAAGTCAAGTCTTCCAACTACTATAAATCTACTGTCTAGATAAGTCAAGTCTTCCAACTTCTGTAAATCTACCGTCTAGATAAGTCAAGTAAAGAATCAGTTATACTCCTTACAGCGTATTGTGTATATAGTGGCGCATTTTGATAGATTAATTGGCACTCGCAGAGAGACGTGGATAAGATCACTTTCTTAAAGCACTATTTGGGACTCATGTTAAACTGGGTTGACCTGGGAACCCGGGTTAATTGTAATTATCCGTTCCGATACCGTTTTTGACCCGTGACCGCCGAATCGGCAGGCGAGCGTCTAGCCACTACGCCATCGCGGCTGCCACTTTCGCAGATACCTCCTTTCTATTTCTCTATCAAATGTTCGATAATCTGTGATCTACTTAGACACCATGTCTCTGTAAAATCTTCCTTAATCTGCGAAGATTTACCTAGACACCACGTCTCTGTCAAGTCTACCATAATCTGTGAAGATTTACCTTGACACCATGTCTCTGTCAAGTCTATCGTAATCGGTGAAGATTTACCTAGACACCTTGTCTCTGTCAAATCTAGAATAATCTGTGAAGATGTACCTAGACACTGTGTTTCTCTTATGTCTCTGTCAAGATTTACCTAGACACCGCGTCTCTGTCAAATCTACCATAATCTGTGAAGATTTACCTAGACACCATGTCTCTATCAAGTCTACCGCAATCGGTTAAGATTTACTAGACACCTCGACTCTGTCAAATCTACCATAATTTGTGAAGATTTACCTAGACACCGCGTCTCTATCAAATCTACCATAATCTGTGAAGATTTACCCAAACACCATGGCTCTGTCAAGTCTGCCATAATCTGTGAAGATTTACCTAGACACTGTGTTTCTGTTAAGTCTCTCTTAGTTTCTTAGTATGTGTACATCTTCCAATATTCTGGAACATGTTATATTTAGAATGTGTGCTGATGTATGTAAAGTTGAACTGGTGATATGCAGATCTTCAAATCTTCAACCTTGGCCGTGCTGATCGTCACTGTGTTGTTGAGAGCTCTATGTATATGGAACATTTATACTTCACGCTTGAGACCCGCTGGCAAAGTCCTCGGGCCGCGTTTGGAAAATTGTCTTCGGTATTGTCATCTTACCAATACGTGCATGACAAGAGTAACGTATTCTTGGGTTTTCCTATGTATTCTTTGGAGTTTTCTTCCACTGTACATTTTAAGAACGTAAAAGCAATTCCATGTTAAATACTGATGTTGGCATATTAATTGTCAGACGTTCACATATTCTAGGCTATCATTGCATATTGATGTTGGGTGAACGGTTCCCTTTCTATCAGCATTTCATTGTCAATCTCTCAGTCAAGTTTACAAAAATGTCTGAAAATTGTTTGCTGCTCATTTTCTGAGACTGGGCTGACCTAAAAGATGTTGTGGACGGACAACATAATCCTGCCTGTGCTGGGGATTTCAGCGGCTTGCCGTCTTGTCTTGGCAAGGAGACCTGCCTGTGTTGGGGATTTCAGCGGCTTGCCGTCTTGTCTTGGCAAGGAGGACTGACTGTGCTGGGGATTTCAGCGGCTTGCCGTCTTGTCTTGGCAAGGAGGACTGCCTTTGCTGGGGATTTCAGTGGCTTGCCGTCTGGTCTTGGCAAGGAGGACTGCCTGTGCTGGGGATTTCAGTAGCTTGCCGTCTGGTCTTGGCAAGGAGGACTGCCTGTGCTGGGGATTTCAGCGGCTTACCGTCTGGTCTTGGCAAGGAGGACTGACTGTGCTGGGGATTTCAGCGGCTTACCGTCTGGTCTTGGCAAGGAGGCCTGCCTGTGCTGGGGATTTCAGCGGCTTACCGTCTTGTCTTGGCAAGGAGACCTGCCTGTCGGTCGGTGGCCATGCAATCGAATCCCCATTGTGTTAAGTTGACCGATCCTCTAAAGGTAAAGATGGTCCGTTAACAGATATAACTCTTGAAGTGTGAAGTGTTCGATCTTCATATATTCTAGGTTAGGACATGAAAGATAGGGTGACATATTTTCTTCCCTGTGGATTTTCCTTTCTAGAAAATTAAGAAAATATCAGAAATAATAAGCACTTGAAGCAGCTACTAGCAAGATCAAGTTTGTTGGAGTTCACGCTAGTTTTATTAGTTGCGTGGCAAGTACAACTAAAGACTGATCGTCAGAACAAATCCTTCTTTCTGCAGATGTTTCGTCATCACTACCTTCCTTATGCTTTAGGGGTGCAATCACTTATGTCATGATTCCCAACCGCCTTTCTCCTGTGTTTCTGTATCCTGTAATTCACTTTAAGACAAGATACGTATTTACCGCAGATTTTATAGTCCCATTATGTCACCATTGAGTGCCGTGACAAAGCTCAACCTGCCCGCAAGGTGATTGCGTCACGCTCGCGCAAACTGTGATTACGGGATACAACTCTTAAAGACCGCTGAATCTTGTTTGATTACTGTTATACTTCGGTTATAAGCCTTAGATCCTGCAAATCACAATCAATACCTGCGTTCATACGAACAGACTACAAGTGCTGGGTGAGTGCGCAGATACACTTATATTCAAAGCTAGAGAACTGAGTACCAAATGTCTGTTAGTTAGTTAGTTAGTTAGTCGACAGATCATCCTCATTGCACATCGAACCATTCAGTCCATAAGTGCTCGGATCCCCTCCTCAGCAAATCCCGCAACGTGTAGCGGCTAACGACACCAGTTCTGTGTTGGTTTATAAATGTCTGTTAATGGTGTTTTATACTGACTGTGATTTTAGTCGTGCTATACATAGTGTTTGTATTTGTCTCATGATTTCTTCATATGTTGGTATATAACTATCGTCAGCGGACATTTTTTCTTCCTACCTACCTACCTACCTACCTACCTACCTACCTACCTACCTACCTACCTACCTACCTACCTACCTGCCTGCCTACCTACCTACCTACCTAGCTATTTACCTGACTGCCTACCTGTCTACCTACCTACCTGTCTACCTGCCTGCCTGCCTGTCTGTCTACCTACCTACCTATTTACCTACCTACCTACCTAACTACCTACCTACCTAGCTATTTACCTACCTGCCTACCTGTCTACCTACCTACCTGCCTGCCTGTCTGTCTACCTACCTGCCTACCTGCCTACCTACCTACCTGCCCGACCGCCTGCCTACCTACCTACCTGCCCGCCCGCCTGCCTACCTACCTACCTGTCCGACTTTTCATACCTGCTATCTTTTTGTCTGCCTACCTATCTACCCACTAACCTATCTACCTACCAACCCCCAACCAACCGACCTACCTACCTAACTATCTACTTATCTATCCACCAATCTGTTTACCTACCTACATACTTACCTACCTATCTACCTACCTATCTGCCTTTCTCTGCGTGTTTACCCGAGGATATTGAGGCACGATGAAATCTTGCTTGTAACAAAATATTTTTTTAAAATATTGCATAATTATCCATACTGCCCTGTTTCACCGATTTACAAAGTTAGATATGCTACCGGGGTTGGAACCCACAACCTTCTTGCTAGCTACTTTGTTTCTAACTGCGTGCACTATCCACAACGAATCCTACATCTTACCATCGACACAGAAACCACGCATTTTAGCGCTGCATGCTGTGATGGTTTAAATGACGCTGGGGCAGTATTTGGGGACCG
Organism: Cepaea hortensis; assembly: GCA_963921405.1. NCBI lineage: Eukaryota > Metazoa > Mollusca > Gastropoda > Stylommatophora > Helicidae > Cepaea > Cepaea hortensis. The sequence goes on from OY992878.1 coordinate 158,654,254, forward strand.
ATGCTTCTATGCATTCACTGCGGCGAGGCACTTCTAGTTATGGAAATGGATCACTTTTACTGCACCCGGATATCTCCACAAGTACTCTAGTCTCCTCTCATAGAACACACACGGAGAGTCTCAGCACACAACACGAACGCTGGTGCACCGACAAGGGTTCAAGTGTGTATATACACCAGAATGTCAAATTCTATAAATATTTGTTTCGGGGGCTGATTGCTTATTTTTATATGTTGCCCGGGCAATGGCGTAATCATCTTGATTTTTTCAGATTTTCCGATTTCTGTGGAAATGTGGTTTCTGTGAAAATGTAAAGAATACCATGGACAGGCAGTAAAAACCAATGACCAAGCCCTACAAGAAACAAATGAAAACCGTAAACCGATTAGAGAAATTAGACGTAGACAGTCACAATATTTGGCCACGTCACCAGAAGAAATAAATTGCAGAACTTGGTGACAACTGGCAGGATTGAGGGGAAGAGAACAAGGGGAAGGTAGATAAGTAAAAACCTGGATGGCTTTGCCACGTGGTGTGGTCGAGACAGAAACACGAAGCTGATCCACGACAGTGGTGATTTTTGAGATGGCGAAACATGACCGCCCACGCTTATTGGCATGGTACATGATGATGTTATTCAGATTGTTCGACTGTATGGAGATGTTGCCGGCGATGTAGCGAAGGGGTTACCAGCACAATTCACAATCCCGCATACCGCGTTAGAAACACAGCTGTGGGCGATTAGGAAGCAGACCGCCTGGCGCTGGTATTTCATACAGCAGTATCAGTGCGGTGGTTTCGAAGCAATGGCAAACTACTGAACATAAACTTGCCAAGAAATCACAAACAGCCTCAAAATGCTGGAGTTGCCTACGACGTTATGTAAAGCATATGCAATTAACTTTAAATGGATATTGAAAACCCGCCCAGTGTGCCATGGCGTGCCACGGTAGTGTAGCGACTAGACGCTAGTCTGCGAGCCCGATGGCCGTGAGTTCCAACCTCATCAGAGCAAATCCGATCATTAAAATTGTCTTGGGCTTCCAGGTCAACCATGACTCAAACAGGTGCCTTGAAATGTCGTGGAAGGTCAAGACAACCACTGTAATAATGACCAGGTCACTAGTCGAGTGCCGAGTGCTCCACACAAATATACAGCTGGCATCATATACCCGATACACATGAAGGAGTGTACAGGGATTCGTTACCTCTTTATTTACGTATAGCCATTGAGTTAATTTTGAATCAACAGAAAAACAATACAACGTGCCGCATGACTCCCGCTGGCCATAGTTTAGAGAAATAGGTTTTTACTGCAGTTATATTCAGTATTCATACGTTATTTAGCAGATTAATTCATTTCAGCCAAACTTTATTATAGGATGGAATGGATGCAGAATGCATCAAACAATACAAACTGTTTATTTGCCAATTATCAGCTTTATTTGTTTTCGTGCTTTTGTGAAATTAATTGCTTGGTTTCCATGGTTTCAAGTACAAACAATGACGGATAACAGCGGATTGCAACAGCGATTCTCCGTGTTAACAGGGAATATAGAGTGTTGTTAGCAACGATTTATCAGTAACATTCTGTCAGTCAGTCTGTCTGCTTGTGTGTTTGAATATGTGTGCGCAGTGCCGGACTCGATCTAAAAATATCGGTTAGGAAAAGTTAGTGGAAGGTCACTGATATTGTTAACTGACTGTCTGTTTAAGGAGGCCCATTTCATCAGAGGCCCACGTGACCTACATGCCATCCGTTATGCTGACGCCTTAACAAGTCACCTACAGTCTGTGTGGCGCTCTGTCTGTTCGTCGGTCCGTCCGTCTATATGTCTGCCTGTCTTCCTTACTGTCTGTCTGTCTGTCTATCCGTCTGTGGGCTCTTCTTACTGCCAGCTTCTCTGTGTGCCCGAATGCCGATAGACACAGACGGTCAAGCTTTGCTAAATGATATTACAATATTTCCCGCTATCTTGTTTGCTGTTTAACCACATAAGTGTAAAAGGAAATACGATTGACTTCATTGCACCGGATGTTATCCCATATGGCTCGGCCTCTTTCCTCAGTGCGGCCCACTGAAAGCGTCGCTAAAATCACGAACTCCGTAGCTCCAGTAACAACCCCCAGGAGTCTTCGAGAAAATTTCCCCTGTTAACCGAACAGTTTAGTCCGGAATTGAACCCATGACGTTCTGCTCGTGAGGCAGGCAGTGTAACCACTTGACTCCCAGTGTTCTATTTAACAGATTCTGTGCCAAACAAAATGTTGATTTGGACCAAATAAAGATGAAAGACGGAAAATAGGAATTAGGGGTGTTTCACAGTTGTGGCGTAAATGTTAATATGGTAGCAGACAACAAGCCGGCGATGTAAGCCCATGGCAGATACGGGAAGTAGCTTAAGACGATTAATTATCTCACGGCACTTAAATTATGTTGACAACCTGGGCATAAACCCACACCAAGTATCACCGATAGATCTTACACTTCAACATTCACCCGACCACTGATTCTCTGTCTTCTGTCCCTTTCTTCCAGCCAATCATGCGGCAAGGTGTCGAGAGAGTAATGTCAGCCCCTCTGGCCTCCTCAACCCCTATCAAACCAGAGAAGCCAGGCAGCGATGAGAAGGAAACACCTGGGAATTATAACACTAGTGGCTCTACTATCCAGACGCCAGGGACAGATTCCGAGGATGCCAGCGAGGGCGGCGGCCGTGGGCTAATTTGTCTTGACGTCACGCTGCCAGATGGCCAACGTTCTGACGTTAGTGTGGATTACAAGTAAGAACATATGTACAGTATTAGAAATTGTGTTTGATAAGGGAAAATTCCCAACATGAGAAAAGTCGATACGTAATAGCTATTTATTGGAAGTCGTTGTTGTTGGCTAGCATGCCGGCCTCCCATTCAGGAGACTGGGGTTCAAATCCTCGGTAATGTAATGGATTTGTTCGCTCAGGAAAAAAGAAAGAAAACCCTAACCTGTACATTTCGGGGCAACTGCAACTAGCCAGGCGGCCTTAATTACCCAGGCTCATTACTTTTGTTTTACTTAACATTACTGCAACTGGTGGCCCATACTGGTGCTTGTTTGCTAATGACTGTCTTTATTTGTGAATATTCACAGTGGTAGCCAAGTGAAGCCCCGTAGATGTAAAAGAGTGTGAAGAGTTGGCTTAAAGCAGTGAGATATGTAAGGCAGTGGTTCCCAAACAGTGTCGCGCGGTTACTAGTGCTATGTGAAATGTTCACCTCTGTGACGGTTACATTCAAAGACAGCCAATAAGTTAGAGATTTTTCAGAATATTTTTATGTTAAAACTGTTTACACATGCTTACAAAAGTTTAAAATGCATTGAACAGTTTAAAATGCACATAACAGTTAAAAATGCAAACAAAAGTTTTAAAATGTCATTAAAATTATTGTCGTGATGGTGTGGTAATATATCCCGCGGTAATATTATGATGTAGTTATGTTATGTGATATCAGGAAATCATTGTTTGTGGTTGATTTGTTGGGGAGATATTTCTTATCTTTACGGCCAAAAATTAATGGACGTCTGAAAACCATTAAGATGTGATGTAGTTATGTTATGTGATATCAGAAAATATCAGGTTTGTGGTTCATTCATTGGGAAATTTCTTAACTTTACGGCAAAAAATACTGAGCGGGATGCTGAAAGCCATTGAGATGTGATATTAACGCAGAATGCAAAGAGTAAACTAGAAATAATGGATTCTGTGAACACTTGTTTAAAGACATTTTAAAGACGGTTAATGAAAAATTTACCATTATTGAACATCATAGGATATATAACCCCTGTCAGAATTTGGATATGAAGATTAACATAAGAAAGACATAGTTTATGACCATTCGATGAGCACCTTTGCCATATAACGTAAATACAAATGGAAAATCATTAGCACAAGTTAGAGAGTACAAATATGTAGACGTTTTGTTCATATAGGATCATATTTATTTCTCTGCCTTACCCTCGCTCTTTTCACGACAGTTTTGTCAGTTTTATTTCCCCTCATAACGTTCCCAAAAATCTTTACTCTTACTCTCTCTCTCTCTCTCTCTCTCTCTCTCTCTCTCTCTCTCTCTCTCTCTCTCTCTCTCTCTCTCTCTCTCTCTCTCTCTCTCTCTCTCATCATGTTCCTCTTGTACCTTGCGGTGTCGAGGTGAAGTATAAACTTCGTGAGAGTGCCCGATTATGGGCTTCATATATCGATATTCCCATGGACTCTGTTATTCCCTCCGTCCAACGTTTACGTGGTCGGCTTCTTCCTGTGTTCTTATCTGTCTACGTCTAATTTCGCGAATCAATTTACGGTTGTCATTTGTTCCTTGTAGTACTTGATCATTGGTTTTTCTATCCGTCCAATGTATTATTTCCATTTTCCACAGAAACCACATTTCCACTGCCGTTAGATGTCTGTTTATTGTCCATGTTGTGCACACGTACAACAGTATAGGTTCTATATAGCACTTCAACATCTTTTTCTCGCTGCATTTAAGCACTTGCATACTAACTCAGTGGAAGGAGACTCGGCATTCTGGTGGTGAGTCCAATCACCTTGGAGACCTAAGAGTTGTAGTTACATTTCTTCTTAGGGAACTACGTTTTCGTAACCACTCTGGATATTACACGCGACAAGGAAGCATATATTGTAAAACTGGAAAATCATTCATCTGGAACACACAGAGCAAATGTAATACGGGAATATCGAAACGTGTACGGATGAGAAAATTAGAGGCAGAGCTGCATAATAAAGGGAGAGCACGCGGGGAGCTGCAGGAGACAGCACAGGGTTGGGGGAGATTGGCGTAAGTTGGTTGAGGGTTTATGATCCATCGGCGAATAAAAAGGCAGCAGCAGCAGCAGCAGCAGCAGAAGAAGAAGAAGAAGAAGAAGAAGAAGAAGAAGAAGAAGAAGAAGAAGAAGAAGAAGAAGAAGAAGAAGAAGAAGAAATGACTTGGTGATCGACCCAGGTTTGGTCAGTTGTAAATCCTCTAAAAGAATGAGTGGTAACTATTTAAGTCCCGTGAAATGCCTTTCAAATCGAATGAGCCCTAAAACAACTTGCACATATCGGGCTGAAATTAGTTTGGGATGTTTGCCCTGGCTCCTTACCCAAGTACCATCTCCAAGGGAACCGTGTGTCGGTGCTCATTCCCTTCTCCAAGCACAGAAACCAGCGGGTTGTGTCAAGCGTGGACTGGAACTTCACAACTGCTATGCGGCGTATTGTGATCAGTTCACGGTACAGCACAGCACACACACAGAGTCGCTGGGATTAGACCTCCATTGATAATGTTCCCTTCTCGAGGTTAGGTCAACGTGTTTCAGCCCATTTCTTGAAAGGGGCAGTTAGTACAACACAATGCCCGGATGGAGCAGATAGGATTACCGTGGCGCCATTTTCCTTTGTCGTGTTAGTTAGTTAGTTAGTTAGTCGACAGATCATCCTCGTTGCACATCGGACCATTCAGTCCATAAGTGCTCGGATCCCCTCCTCAGCAAATCCCGCAGCGTGTAGCGGCTAATGACGCCAGTTCTGTGTTGGTTTATCAATCTTCTTTGGCTTCCTGCGTAGTGTTCTTGTTTGGCCACCCCTCTTTTAATTTGCTGCTCTCGCAGTCTGGCCATTGTTGTAGATTCACAGTCATCACTTGGTTCTTGCAAAAGTCTCACTTCTCGTAGAGCATTCAGAATGTCAGCCTGGTCCATGGCGCGTCCGCCCTCCACAGTAGCCTCACCTGCGAGCTTGTCAGCCCGCTCATTTCCTTGTACTCCCGCATGCCCTGGCACGAAGATGAAACTAATCTTTGCCAGCCGAGACCGCTTCAGAGGCAGCAACCATTCTCTTCGGATCGACCCCTCCTCTATCCTCTTGATCATGTTCATTGAGTCGCTAAGGAAACAAGCCCTAGTGAATGTCTGTGTCTCGAGCCATGTTATTGCTTTACTTACTGCCATGACTTCCATGGTCAGGCTACTTGTGGTTTCAGTGAAAGCACCAGAGTCCTCCTTCACAATTCTCCCTCCGGCCCGAGCTGTAAAGGCCCATGAGCTTCTCACATGTCGGACGACCGACCCATCTGTGTAGATGACCGCGTCACTGTCTAGCGAATTCTCGAAAATCAACGCTTGTACTTCAGCCTCCACAGCAGCCGGATTTTCTTGTCTGCATTTTCTATCTAGTTGGATGCAAACTGAAAAGGATGTGCAGAAGTCTGTTGGCACTTGCACCCACTCCTCGCCAGGTTCTAAGTCCTCAAGTGAACACACCTGTTGAAGAATGTCTTCGGCTTGACCCATCCACGACCGTCCTCTTTTTAACCTGCTGCCCTTCACCTTCCTAATTTCACTATGCAGTGGATGCTGTGTGTTTGCGTTAATTCTGAGGTAGGCGCGTGCCCTGCAAACTTGCATTCTCTCTTCAATGGTTGGAAAATCAAGAAGGTAGCGCATCGCCCTGCATGCTGTATCTCTTGTACATCCAAGAATAATGCGCATAGCTTCATTCTGTATCCTTTCCATCCTTTCTATCTGCTTATGGCTGAGAGTCAGGATTGCCATTGCATACTCCAAAACAAACATGACCAGCCCCTCGTACAGAAGACATAGATGGCGCTGCTCACAGTTTGCTGCCGCCATCACCCGCATCGCTGCCAAACCCCGCTTGGCCTTTGTTATCACCTGGTCTATGTGCACATTATAAGCAAGGCTTCGATCAAACCGTATCCCCAGGTAATTCATTGCCTGCGTTCTTTCCACCGTCTCTGAACACAGCATTACAGTTGGTGTTGGATTGTTGACAATATGATTATTGTCGTGTTAAGAGGATTAGTTGGGGATTTATTTGGTTGGACAGCATACAGATGTGAGTCATGAACCATGGCGCATCACGACAGAAGAAAATGGGTCTTTTGAACAAACATGGTGCAGAAAATGGGACTTTAAAACAAACATGTTGCAGAAAATGGGACTTTTGAACAAACATGTTGCCGAAAATGGGACTTTTGAACAAACATGTTGCAGAAAATGGGACTTTTGAACAAACATGTTGCAGAAAATGGGACTTTTGAACAAACATGGTGCAGAAAATGGGACTTTAAAACAAACATGTTGCAGAAAATGGGACTTTTGAACAAACATGTTGCCGAAAATGGGACTTTTGAACAAACATGTTGCAGAAAATGGGACTTTTGAACAAACATGTAGCAGAAAATGGGACTTTTGAACAAACATGTTGCAGAAAATGGGACTTTTGAACAAACATGTTGCAGAAAATGGGACTTTTGAACAAACATGTTGCAGAAAATGGGACTTTTGAACAAACATGTTGCAGAAAATGGGACTTTTGAACAAACATGGTGCAGAAAATGGGACTTTAAAACAAACATGTTGCAGAAAATGGGACTTTTGAACAAACATGTTGCCGAAAATGGGACTTTTGAACAAACATGTTGCAGAAAATGGGACTTTTGAACAAACATGTTGCAGAAAATGGGACTTTTGAACAAACATGGTGCAGAAAATGGGACTTTAAAACAAACATGTTGCAGAAAATGGGACTTTTGAACAAACATGTTGCCGAAAATGGGACTTTTGAACAAACATGTTGCAGAAAATGGGACTTTTGAACAAACATGTTGCAGAAAATGGGACTTTTGAACAAACATGTTGCAGAAAATGGGACTTTTGAACAAACATGTTGCAGAAAATGGGACTTTTGAACAAACATGTTGCAGAAAATGGGACTTTTGAACAAACATGTTGCAGAAAATGGGACTTTTGAACAAACATGGTGCAGAAAATGGGACTTTAAAACAAACATGTTGCAGAAAATGGGACTTTTGAACAAACATGTTGCCGACAATGGGACTTTTGAACAAACATGTTGCAGAAAATGGGACTTTTGAACAAACATGTTGCAGAAAATGGGACTTTTGAACAAACATGGTGCAGAAAATGGGACTTTAAAACAAACATGTTGCAGAAAATGGGACTTTTGAACAAACATGTTGCCGAAAATGGGACTTTTGAACAAACATGTTGCAGAAAATGGGACTTTTGAACAAACATGTTGCCGAAAATGGGACTTTTGAACAAACATGTTGCAGAAAATGGGACTTTTGAACAAACATGTTGCAGAAAATTGGACTTTTGAACAAACATGTTGCAGAAAATGGGACTTTTGAACAAACATGGTGCAGAAAATGGGACTTTAAAACAAACATGTTGCAGAAAATGGGACTTTTGAACAAACATGTTGCCGAAAATGGGACTTTTGAACAAACATGGTGCAGAAACATTCTTAGAACGTCGTTTACCAAGACAACAAGTAGTCACATTCTACACAATGTGAACATCAAAGAGAACTGGCTCATTACAAGCTTCCATTTGCATTATATCATTACCCCTATCCCGTTCAACCCCCGAGGAGAAGATATATTAGTGTCAATCGCATGGCTCAGATTAATAATCCTTGACCGAGTCAGCTACAAGTAGGATATTCATTTAAAGACGATTCATGTCTCGGAAACTGAAAGACTTTGGCCATATTAAAAGGCACTGTGGTTTGGCAAGAGCGGCGCTGGAAGGCAAGGTTTCTTTACGAAAAGGCAGTGATCGACCAATCAGAAGATAGACCCTACTCTGTAGACAACTTGCTCATGAACATTCACAAGGCAGGGATAGACCAATCAGAAGATATACCCATCCATTGTAGACAACTTGCTCATGAACATTCACAAGGCGGGATCGACCAATAAGAAGATAGACCCTACTCTGTAGGCAACTTGCTCATGAACATTCACAAGGCGGGATCGACCAATAAGAAGATAGACCCTACTCTGTAGGCAACTTGCTCATGAACATTCACAAGGCAGGGATAGACCAATCAGAAGATATACCCATCCATTGTAGACAACTTGCTCATGAACATTCACAAGGCGGGGGAGCTGTCCGAGGTTGGAGAATTTCTTCCACTGGCCGTTACAAGGGATAAACAATGTTGTACTTCCTTTGCAGGACGTTGTGATCAACCGCAACAGCAGGTTGATATTTTTAAGGCAATATTACTATCTGTATATTGCCATTTATTTCTGAAGGAGAAGTCAACGTTTCAAGTCCAACTGACCGGCGTGAAAAAGATGCCTCTACATCGGCGTCAGCGCACCGGAAGTTTAAGAGCATGCGCTTTTATCTATTCGACCACGATGACCTCTTACGAGATTAAAGTTCTGCAAAGGACCTGCCACATGATGATGATGATGATGATGATGATGATGATGATGATGATGATGATGATGATGATGATGTGGATGACGATGATGTGGATGCTGACGACGATGGTGATGATGATGATAATCGATAGTGCACACATAGTTTACTTATTATTTGTCGTCTCCCATTCTGGCCAGTTATCGACCCTTTAAGCATCACACAACCGCACAAGTTGTTCGAACACAAACAGCGCAACTCCAACAACAACAGCCTGCAATGAATCAATACAAGCAAAGTATTATCCTGATGGATGTTGTGAACCCTGATAGATTCTTTCCTGGAGACCAATGAAACGACAGAAGGTGTGACAGACGCGATATTGATCAATCGATCACCAGGTATGTTGGACAGACCCCGGGAAGACACTGGCTAGTATTACTCCAGCCAGAGGACGAATCAAGAATCACCGAGTTTGTTTACTTTCCGCCGTGCCCATAGTCTCTCGTTTCAGTCTTAAGTGTTTCCGACGTCACACGAATGCCCTGTTTATTAATGTATGTGCGTGTTTGCCTGATTTTACTGTAAGACTTGCGTTGTTTTTTTTTTTTTTGTCGATTATTCATCACCATTATCATATGGCCTCTCATCTAGCGTGGGCGTTCTGGTACCTCCACTGATCTCGGTCCGTGGTGTTCTCTATCAACTCTGTTGATGATATTCCGCTGTTACCGACCCAGCCCGTCCAGCATAATTTCTGTCGGTGTTTCTCAGTCTTTTCTACCACAGATGATTCTATGAGTCACAATGTCGATTATTACTTGTGAACGGGTATCTTCTTCCTTCGCATTCAAACATCCATGTTGTTCTCTCTAATTAAACGAGTAGTTTTAGTCTGTCCAGAAATGAATGCCTTCACTCACGATCAATTATTTTGAAAACTGTCTGTTGCATCGTTATGAAATTTTTCTTGCCGTCTTATATTTACCCCCACCCAAGGAATATGTCTTTGATAGGCCCAAAAGCAACTTAAATCATGGAAAGCGGCGACATTTCTTTGATGTGTTGGTGAAAAAATAGTGATTTCTCGCTAACAAACTTGTTTTACAGTAATGGTTCGGGTGACGTCACAAGGCTCTACGCGAGGCACTTGTCATAAGGCAAATCGCATGTCCCACGAGAAAATTAACTATTCAGCGCTAATGTTTCCGTGTGAAGATGTAATACATTTAATAAAATGCACGTCATCTCTGTCCCGTAAATTATATACCGCATATAAACAAACTTTGAAATCTGCTGTACAATCTCCAGAACAAAAAAATTTTTGTTGGGTGGACATAATGATAAGGTTATATGCTAAATTTCATCATTTTACCTCAGTTGGTTACTGAGATATGGAATTTTATATTGGGGAAGACAAAAGTAATCACACTATAATTTCATTTACATAACATTAACTTATAGTTTGTTCTTCATCTTTTTATTTTCTCTTACTCCATTTAACTTAGTGAAGCGTTGGAGGACCATTGAACGGGTATTTTCTTCTTCCTTGTTCACATTCACACCTCCATGTTTTTATCTCTAATGAAACCAGTAGTTAGTTTCGTGTTCATAACATTCACTTACAGTTTGTTCTTCATATCTTCTTCTTCTCTTTCTCCATTTACCCTAGTGAGGTGTTGGGGCAGTCGAATTTATCTATCTCTGCTTCTGTTATTTTTTGCATTTTCGTCTGTTTTATTGACAATATTGTTTTATTGACGTTGAGAAGTTCTTTCACATAAATTCTCCCTCTTCCTAATATCATATATGTATGTATGGGGCAGAGTGTGTTGGCTGGCTGAAGCCATATTTGTTTACATTCATTACTGTAAGTGAGGCATGACTATAGGAGATGAAAGACCCCCATTGGGCTACGGCCACATATACAAAGATCCAACGGACATTTCTTAAACTTGTAGTGTAGATGATACCACCATTTTAGCGACGCTTGAAGTCAAAGCGAGAGATAGCAAAATAATAATAAAAACAACTAAAAAAAAAAAAAACACTGCAGTCTTCTTCTAAATAAAAAAAACTAAGCGAAAGTATAAATCCTGGACATGTAAAAAGACATGAAAATCTGAACTAGATTATTATGGAGAGAAATTATTGAGGAGACAGAGAAGCGGAAGACCAGAACGTAGCATGGTTCAATATGTCATAGATAGTTTTACACACGGCAGTAACAGAGGCACCACATCTAGCTTGTGACGGAGACATCTGGCTTATGACAGAGATATCTGGTTTATGAAAGAGACATCTGGCTTATGACAGAGACATCTAACTTGTGACAGAGACATTTGACTTATGACAGAGATACCTGGCTTATGACAGATATCTAGTTTATGACATAAATACCTGGCTTATGACAGAGATATCTGGCTTATGATAGAGACATCTGGCTTATGACATAGATATATGGCTTATGATAGAGACATCTGGCTTATGACAGAGACATCTGACTTGTGACAAAGACATCTGACTTGTGACAGAGACATGTGACTTAAGACAGAGACATCTGGTTTATGAGAGAGACATATAGTTTATGACAGAGAAACCTTGCTTATGACAGAGATACATGGCTTATAACAGAGACATCTGGCTTGTGACAGAGACATATGACTTGTGACAGAGACATCTAACTTATGACAGAGATACCTGACTTATGATAGAGACATCTAGTTTATGACAGAGATATATGGCTTATGACAGAGATACATGGCTTATGACATTGATATATGGCTTATGACAGAGACATCTGACTTGTGACAGAGACATATAGTTTATGACAGAGATACCTGGCTTATGACAAGGATACATAGCTTATGACAGAGGCATCTGGCTTATGACAGAGACATCTGACTTGTGACAGAGATACCTGGCTTATAACAGAGACATATGGCTTTTGACAGAGACATTTGGCTTATTATAGAGACATCTGACTTGTGACATAGACACACTTCAAACGACTGTTATGGGAGTGTAGTTCTCCACAGACAGGGCCATGGATTATGATGGTTACTCTTGCTGTTAGCATTAAGTGTGTCAGTGGTGACACAGTTTTCAAGTCCATTTCCTTTCATAACACGCCCAAACATGCGTGACAGTCCATATCTAGTCTCTTAAATCAGCTTGTCAGTTTCATCTCTTCTTGAAGAGCCACCTCATATGATGTTCTGTCCTCCCAATGTATTCTTTGCATCTGCCTCACGAACCACCTCTCTACTGCCACGTGATGGTTCTCGACCAGCCTGGACATTGTCAAAGTCTCAGATACACACAACCGTATCTCTGTAACCTACTAGCCTCAAATATGAGGCGTACCTAGTGAATAGAGTCTTACACTCAGCTGGATCGTACTCTTGGGTGCCTCATTGCGTCGTCCTCTCTTGCTATTGGTCTTAAATAAACAAAGTGTATTTCAAAGTCCCATCAATTTTATTCTTTCCACATTATTATTTGAAAATATCTTTCAACAAGAACGCAAGCATCGGTTTTAGCATTTCCCTCGTGCCCATGCAATCTATAATTGTCATGAACCCAAAAACATAGTGGAGTTATTTGTTGCGCCATAGGCTCAACAGCAAGTAACGCTAAAAGGACAGTGGATTAGAAGTTATGATTATACGTTCAAATGTAATAACTCTGAAAAGACAGTAGATTTACTGATAGGATCATACGTTCAACAGTATTGTACTCTTAAAGGACATAGGATTCACTGATATGATCAAAAGGTCAACATTATTTACCGCTTAAAGGATATTGGATTCACTATTATAATCACAGGTTCAACCGTATTTAACTTTTAAGGCAGTGGTTCTCAACCTTTTTTTGGCTCATGCCCCCTTCACCATATGTTCAGAACGTCATTCCTCCCTTTTCGTATTTTCTCCCTATAATCCCCCCCCCCCCTGCTCTTTTTTTTTTTTACAAGTATACGTAAAATGGAAGCTAAATTTAATAACACATACAAGAACAAGTCTAGATGTCTACATAAAACGTGATTTGCGGGTCTACTTACATTATAAAATGAAGTTCAGAAGGGTGAAAAGTACAGAACGGAGGGGGGGGGGGGACACCATTAAGTAATCAGTTCTTGTATTAACGCGATCTTAAAATAATCTTAATTCCCCCCTTCGACACCCTAAAATTCCCCCCTAGGGGGGGGGGGGAATTACCCATCGGTTGAGAGCCACTGTCTTAAGGAAAAGTAGACATAAGGATAGAATCATAGGCTCAACTCTTACAAAACATCAGGTACTGTGCAGGAGTTTTGTTTTTTGTTTGGGGAAAAGGAAAGGGCAGGGGTGGGAGTGCATGGGAGTGGAGGTGGATTTACTGTTAAAAATTAAGAGGTATTTATGTTCTTGGTTAAAATAACTATACTGATATTACTACTAAATGTTAAAGTAATATTAAAGTAACTAAAGTAAGTAACGTAATCTCATCTCAATCTCATCGTGTTCCTCTTGTACTTTGCGGTGTCGAGGTGAAGTATAAACATCGTGAGAGTGCCCGATTATGGATGAACATCGTGAGAGTGCCCGATTATGGGCTTTATGTATCGATATTCCCATGGACTCTGCTATTCCCTCCGTCCAACGTTATGTGGTCGGCCTCTTCCTCTGTTTCCGTCTGGTCTGTACATCATTGCTTGTTGTGGTATGCTGTTGAATGGTAACCTACTTGCATGGCCAAACCATTTGACTTGTTTCTTTCTAATAAAATCTAGTGCTGCTTTAACCCCCACTTTAGTCCTGATTTCTTCATTTCTGATCTTATCTCTTCTTGATACGTTGAGTATCCTTCTCTCAAGAATCTCATTTCTGTTGTTATGATCTTTCTTTTCTCTTTTTCTGTCACTGTCCAGGTTTGGCATTGGTAGCATAGAGTTGGTAGGAAGATTGTGTTGTAAAGTGCTTTCTTAGTAGTTGTTGATACATGTTTGTTCATTAGTATTAGTGCGATTTGTCCAATGAGTCGGTTTGCCTTATTGCATCTATTTTCAATCACGTCTTCTTATCTGCCATTTGATGATATTATACTTCCTAGGTACTTGAAACTCTTTACTTGTTTCAAGGGATGTTCGTTTAGGTGAATTGTTGTTGTTTTTTCTTCTTTAGTTATAGTCATTACCGCTGTTTTGCTTGTGCTAATTTTCATGTTATGTTCCCTACACATTTCGTTTAGACTATCCATGTGGTGTTGTAATTCAGCTTCTGATTTTGCTATTAGTGCTTGGTCGTCCGCAAACAGGAGTTCTCTAATGGTTAGATTTGCAGGTGGTTCTTTTTCTGTGTTCTCGTCATGCGGTGTTCTTGCGGTCTCTGCTTGGCTGGTTTCTTTACATATGTTGTCTATATATGTTATGAACAAAAGAGGGGACAGGACACAACCTTGTCGTACTCCGGATCTTATGGTGAAGAGTTCTGAGTGTCCTCCAGTTGCTCTCACTATGCATTCACTGTTGTTGTATAAGCTTATACATAGATTTGTTTGATGTGTACTCACTCCATATTGTTTAAGGATTTCCCACAGCTTGTTTCTATCTACTCTATCAAATTCTTGGTCCTCCCCCGATGTGTCTCCACCTTGACGTGGTGGGGGAGCTTGCGTGTCCCATCGACCCCATTTGCTTGCCGATGGGTGAAAAATTACATATCGGACAGTTTGTGGGATAGGGACCAGACTAAGAGAGACACAACCTGCTGCTCTGCAGGTATAGACTGAGGATAGCAGTCAAAATTTAAATCAGGTGCACGAAGGCAGAATTTCTTGGTTCGGACAAAACTCTTAAGGCTCCCTGTAGAGGGCTGTGGCTGAACGCCTCTAAGCCACAAACCCTCGGATCTGAGAGCCAGGCCGATACCCGTCTACCGGAAAATAGAAACGTGATACTGAGCAAGCTACATGCTCAGGTCTGATACATGTTCGAAGGCTCTCAGCTGGGGGATATGAGGGATTCCCGGATGAGAGGGCCAGACCGTTTCCCGTTCACTGCTGCACGAAGGTAAGGTGCTGAGCCGGCAGCACATGTAGCCTACCTCGTGAGCGAGTACAAAAAAGAAAGAAAAGTGCCCCAGTCGAAGGGCATGGTTACGGAAACTCTGTATCTAACTCATAGAGAGTGTAGATATAAGTGGAAGAACGTCTCAACGCAAAATGGAACGCACGGCGAGCGTACCTATTGCGTGGGTTGAAGTCACAAGCAAAAGCTTACCGAGTGGATGTCGCCCGCAATCTGACCGCTCCTGGTGTGTGCTTGAGCGATCAGTGGCAAGCGGGATGCTCAACACATGGAAGTGAGGAATAAAAGCAGCCATGAGCAGGACGTGGAAACTCCTTGGGTGAGCCCAGTCTCAGAGCAATATGTGCCGGCTCTGCAATTATGGAAGCCTCCTCGGATAGTGAGATGATGCCCATGGTCTGCCCCTGCCTTCCCTTGAGGGCCGTCCGCGATATCGTTGATCGTTCTATCTTGACCAGCTGAGATGTGGGTGACATTACAACAGTCTAACGTGTCTCGAAACCAGAGGAAGGCTAACCTCACTAAAAAATGCCCGCCAGAAGTCGGAAGTGTCGGCCTACGGGTGGCAAACTAAAAATTGACACTACGCAATTACGTCCGAGTGAAATGTCTCGCCCGAATGTCTCTCGTGCTAGGAACAGCTCTGACTACCTAGTTTCCGAATGCCGCTCTTGTTCGGAACAGCTCTGACTGGGTAGTTTTCCGAATGTCTGTTGAGCCTGGAAAAGCTCTGATGGGCGCAACGACAAGCACATGTCCGAAAACTCGCTGAGTGGATGCCGTCTGCAAACCTGTCTGGTTTGTGCGGGAATGACCCGGGGAAACGAAATGACCAATATATTGAAGTGAGGATTTAAAGCAGCCATGAGCAGGACGTGACGATCTCCCTCGGTGAGCCCAGATCCAGGGCGTTATGTGTCGGCCCTGCAACTATGGAAGCAACCTTGGATGGCGGAAAATGCTATGGACTGTCCCTGCCTTCCTTTGAGGGATGACCGTTGTCTTCGACCGTTACACCTTGGCCAGCATGGTTGCAGATGGCGCCACAAAAGTGAGAGTCTCCCAGGAATGCTAACCTGGTCAAAAATGCACGCTAAAAGCCGGATGTGTTGGCCTAAGGGTTTCGATCCAAGGGTGCCTAACTAGACACACCGCAATCACATCTGAAAAAACACTCCGGATGAACGCAAAGAAGAAGAAGAAATTCTTGGTCGACAAAGGATAATTAGAGTGTTTCATTGAATCCGATTGATTTTTCTATAACTTATCTAAGAGCAAAAATGGCGTCTTTGCATTCTTTGTTCTTCCTAAATCCAAGTTGTGTTTCGCTTAGCTGGGGTAACGTAATTAAAGGACTATTTTCAGCGTTTATGGGTGCTTGCGCGTACGGTGCCAGTCCCTTATTTGTTTATTAACAAAAGAACGAACAATTTAGCGACGTCCGCCCTTACTACCCAGACGATTTCCCGTGACCCACTTAGACTGGATCGACCTAGACAGGCAGGTCAATGCAAAAAACAAAAACAAAAAATATACGCTACGAGGGGAATTCCAGCTGATAACCACCCGGCTGACGAAGCCTGCTAGCCACTCCTCTACCGTGTTCCCCTGGTAATTCTATGGAATATTATCAATGTATATAATAGGATATGCAATAAAGAGAAACTGAAAGTACGGTAAAGTTATTCCATTCTAAACATGTGGAAATCTCGGTCCTAAATTCTGGCCTCCCGACCCTTGAGAATTAAGTACTGCGTAAAATAAAAAACGAAAAAGAAATACATAGAATCTACAAGTTCCTTATTCAACTGGCCCGTTTCTACTATACAAATATTCCTCGAAAACAAAAGTTCATGAATTATAACACAGTAGTGGATAGTGCAGGTTGCAATAATAGCACTGAAAGCAGTACACACAACTGTGGCTGATCACAGAACAGTTGCCAGAGCATACAACAGTTGACATGCACAACTCACAACAGCTGACAGAGAGAATACAGACCATTTGATATAACACATAACAGTGGACAGACAGAACACACAGCAGACGACAGAACACACAGCTGATGACATACAGAACACACAGCAGCAGACAGACAAAACACAACAGATGACAAAAAGAACATTCAACAATTAACAGACAGAAGACACAACAGTTCACAGACAGAACACAGTTGACAGAAAACACAACAAATGACAGAACACACAACAGTTGACAGACAGAACACACAACAGTTGACAGACAGAACACACAACAAATGACAGAACACACAACAAATAACAGAACACACAACAAATGACAGAACACACAACAAATGACAGAACACACAACAGTTGACAAACAGAATACACAACAAATGACAGAACACACAACGGTTGACACAACACACAGCAGTTGGCAGAACACACAAGTGACGTAATACAACATGTGGTGGACAAAACACGCAGCAGTTGAGTCTGTAGCTTATCAATAGTTATCTCAACGCGTGGGTATCTACAATGTAAACAAAACCACGTTCTCAATGTTTGCTTGCTGTAGGAGTGGATCGTACGCGCGAAACCGGTCTTCTATCAGCCAACGAATGAACACAGCAAATCTTGAGCTCGAAGCACATCTACAACTAATTGTTTCACTATGAGGCGTGCGACAGACAGGAGCTAAACAGATTCAATGCCAGACAAGAAGTAGGTCTGAAGCACACACAAATGGATGGCGGAAAATGGGAAGGAAGTAGGAGTGCGTCACAATTATGTCTTAACAATTATTCATATAATGGGACGCAGAGGTGTTTCCAAGGCACCAGGGCCGGATTATATACTGGCCAAGACCTATTGACGCGTCCTCGCCGAGCGTCCTGGGCAACAGGTCCCTTCGGGGTCCTGGCTGAAGTCAATAGGATCGCCGATTCCTCCGAAGTCGGAGAGTGTCTGCCTGTATGGCGAGGAACCACCAGTCTGCACACCAATAAGCCAGACATGGGACAACGGATACTCACGCAAACCTCAGGTCCTGTATGACATCACACTGATGTTGGACAACAGGATGCCTTCATCCGACATACAGGACTTTGCGTTGGAGCTCAAGCCAATGAACACAAGCAAGCAAGCATTAATATAATAGCAGACATGTTGTATTATATATCAAATTATTGGCTGTTGCATAAGGAAAACTAATGTATATAACCGCATGGCAGATACAGGAAGTCGCTTAAGACGATTAATCATCCAATGACATTTAAGCAGTGATCACAATGACTGTTGTTATGTTTCCATGTCTTTTGCGCAGCGTTACGATTAACCCCAATTTCAGGCCCTGTTTACTAGGCGAGTTTACATTCAACAGTTTGCCATAACTTTCTAAGCCAGAAGTCAACATTTAATTCCAAATAACCGGTGTTAGGAACAAACCAACTACTCGGTCATCAACGCACTGGAAGTTTAGCGCAAGCGCATTAAACCATGCAGCTGCGCTGAGCTCACTTGTATATGTAGAGACAGAAGATTAAGTGCAGGAAAGAAGATTGGTTATAGAAAGATAGTGGACAGATATAAAATAGCAATCTAAAACTGACAAAGGAGATAGTCTTGACTTCCAGCGTATAGATAATCTTACAGTGAAGACCATCCTCAAATTATGAAATGGTTAAGGGTGGTCCAGAAGTTAGAATGCTTGACTGCAGATACATAAATCAGAGTTCAATTCCTGGTAGTGGCAGGGTAATTTTTTCAGCACTTGCGGCTCTAGGGTCGACCCTGCCTGGTTAAATGGGTACAAGATAATTTTCTAAATTGCTTGCTTGCTTGCTTGAGTTCGTTGGCTTGAGCTCCAACGCGAAGTCCTGTATGTCGGATGAAGGCATCCTGTTGTCCAACATCAGTGTGATGTCATACAGGACCTGAGGTTTGCGTGAGTATCCGTTGTCCCATGTCTGGCTTATTGGTGTGCAGACTGGTGGTTCCTCGCCGTGCAGGCAGACACTCTCCGACTTCGGAGGAATTTTCTAAATTAATTGGAAGGGAACTGGCAACCTCAGCTCGTTAAGTCATAGCCTAGAATATGTGAAGGTAGATCACATAGCACTTAAACGGCAGTATCTGTCAGGATACTATAACTGTCTAATGAAAGGCATATATCACTTCACACCCCAACGGCAGCATCTGTCAGGATACTATCCCTGTCTAATGAAAGGCATATATCACTTCACACCCCAACGGCAGCATCTGTCAGGATACTATCCCTGTCTAATGAAAGGCATATATCACTTCACACCCCAACGGCAGCTTCTGTCAGGATACCATCCCTGTCTAATTAAAGGTGGATCACTTCACACCCCAACGGCATTATCTGTCAGGATACTTAAAATTTACTTGCATGTCCTTCATACGACGTAGCAGACATCACAAGCATTCTGGCTGTTCGTGATTCCTGGACAAGTTTTACGTTCAGTAGTTTGCCATTGCTTTCTGGAGAACCGGCACCTATACCTTTTTCGAAACAAAAAAAAAAAAAACCAGCGCTGCTGTGTTTCGAACCCGGTCATACGGGATTATGAATCGCGTCCGTAACATATTCGCCACGGAGAGCGCTATCATGATACTACCTAACCCTGTTTAATGATTAAACATTATCACGTGACACAGTTGTATATTGAGGGTTTATCAGTCTTATCCTCCTGCCTGTTCTCTACGTATCCTTCTTATAGTCCATGACATGTGGCGGAGATCATCATTTCTGTCCACAGCCTTCTGTCTCGTGTACTGGAAATCATTTCTATCCACAACCTTCTGTCTCGTGTACCGGCAATCATTTCTATCCACAACCTTCTGTCTCGTGTACCGGCAATCATTTCTGTCCACAACCTTCTGTCTCGTGTACCGGCAATAAAATTAACTTCACAGCCTTCTGTCTCGTGTACTGGCAATCATTTCTGTCCACAGCCTTCTGTCTCATGTACAGGCAATCACTTCTGTCCACAGCCTTCTGTCTCGTGTACCGGCAATAAAATTAACTTCACAGCCTTCTGTCTCATGTACAGGCAATCACTTCTGTCCACAACCTTCTGTCTCATGTACCGGCAATCATTTCTATCCACAACCTTCTGTCTCATGTACCGGCAATCATTTCTGTCTACAACCTTCTGTCTCGTGTACCGGCAATCATTTCTGTCCACAGCCTTCTGTCTCGTGTACCGGCAATAAAATTAACTTCACAGCCTTCTGTCTCGTGTACTGGCAATCATTTCTGCCCACAGCCTTCTGTCTCATGTACAGGCAATCACTTCTGCCCACAGCCTTCTGTCTCGTGTACCGGCAATAAAATTAACTTCACAGCCTTCTGTCTCATGTACAGGCAATCACTTCTGTCCACAGCCGTCTGTCTCATGTACCGGCAATAATTTATCTCCACAACCTTCTGTCTCGTCTACCGGCAATCATTTCAGTCCACAACCTTCTGTCTCATGTACTGGCAATCATTTCTGTCCACAGCCTTCTGTCTGAAATACCGGCAATCATTTATCTCCACAGCCTTCTGCCTCGTGTACAGCCAATCATTTCTGTCCACAACCTTCTGTCTCATGTACTGGCAATCATTTCTGTCCACAACCTTCTGTCTCGCCTACCGGCAATCATTTCTGTCCACAGTCTTCTGTCTCGTGTACCGGCAATTAAATTAATCCCACAGCCTTCTGTCTCGTGTACTGGCAATCATTTCTGCCCACAGCCTTCTTTATCATGTACCGACAATCATTTCTGTCCACAGCCTTCTGTCTCGTGTACCGGCAATCATTTAACTCCACAGCTTTCTGTCTCGTGTTCTGGCAATCATTTCTGCCCACAGCCTTCTGCCTCATGTACCATCAATCATTTCTATCCACAGCCTTCTGTCTCATGTACCGGCAATAATTTATCTCCACAGCTTTCTGTCTCGTGTACTGGCAATCATTTCTACCCACAGCCTTCTGCCTCATGTACTGGCAATCATTTCTGTCCACAGTCTTCTGTCTCATGTACCGGCAACCATTTCTGATGCTGATATTCCCCAGTGCCACGATACCTAATTGCCCAGCATTCTCTCTTGGTCTCCCCGTGACTTTCTTCCCCTCGAACTCTCTTGTTCTTTACCCAACCAGAGCAAATCCAGGTGCCACATTTACGACTAGTGGGCTGAGCGATTCACCAGCCAGCTTGTTAAGATATGAGATAAAAAGCAAGAGAGGTGATTAAAATGGCAAGACCAGGTCACACAAGTCGGACTGGCATGATGAGTAACCACAACAGATTGTGGAAATCTCAGAGCAGATGGACCGGCTAAGAAACTATTGGAGCATCATAATAACATAGATGTGGAATGTGGTTTCTGAATATAGTGGTAAGAATACCATGGACGGCTAAACTATTGCTACATCATACCAACATAGGTATGGAATGTGGTGTCTAAGGGTATAAGTTAATAAGTAAGTCACAAATGGCTGTAGAAAAATAACTACACATGATAACAACTTGAAACAAGTTTACTTTTACACATACATTGTCCCTTTATTTCTCAACATAATTTCCATCAACATTGATGCACTTATCCCATCGTTTTAGCAGTCCTCCCAAACCGGCTGCATAGAACTGCGTGCTTTGTTTTCATTTACCGGCCATACCACAGAACTGTGTGACTTACTTTTTGACTCGCCCTCTAACTTTTTCTGCCAAGCTATGCACCACTTTACGGGACAAACATTTGTCAGCATAAACACTGAAAACCCACCTTGGCGGGAGACATTTCGCGAATGACGCAAAAGTTGAGTGTAAAGTGAAAATGTGATTTAGAAAACAGAGCACGCAGTTCTATGCAGTCGGTTTGGGAGGACTGATAAAACGATGGAATAAGTACATCAATGTTGAATTAGTTTGAGACATAAAGGGACAATGCATGTATAAAAATAAACTGGTTTCAAGTTGTTATCATATTTAGTTATTTTTCTACAGCCATTTGTGACTTACTTATTAACTTACTCTCGTACAATGTTAGGAACCCCCATGGACGACATTTTTTTAAATGTTGCATATCCCTTACAGAACGTTGCAGTCAACACCAGCATTTTTCAGCTGCTGTTGATGTTCTAGGCAAGTTTTTACGTTCAGTAGTTTGCCTTTGCTTTCTGAACGACCGGCTCCTACCAACACGGTATAACGCAACGCGACACGGCCTGCTGCACAAATCGGTCACGACTAAGAAGACCAAATTCAGAGAACTGCAGGTGACCACTTCACAAAGTCATTTGATTACCCACATCAAGACAGAACATGCCTAATTTAACTACACATGTCAAGACAAGACATTCCTAATATTTATGTGGTCATGTTCTACGAGCAGACGGCCTGAAGAAGTTTGTGACAACCGGGAAAATTGATGGTGTTATACACAGAGGTAGACACAGCTAGAAAATACTGGATTGCTTGACATACCACGGAAGATGATCTACTGTCGAAGCTATCAAAGAACACAGGAGACATGTATTTGTGGAGGAACATGATCTTCCGCTCAGCTCGCAATGGCATGTAATGAAGAAGACGATAGCACAATGGAGGGCTTGGCAGTCACAATGAAACATATGCTTGCATAGGCTATCATCAGACTACACACACAAGGTGGGGGGGGGGGCGGTCTGAGAGGTCTAGAGTTATGGTGTCCACGTCGAGTACTGGAGGTCCCTGGTTCAAGCCCCGGTAAGGTCCGGGATTTTTTCACGTGGAATTCTAGTAACAAAATTTCCCCTGGTCTCTGGGTAGTGAGATTGGACGCCCGTGTGTATTGCTGCGCACTTAAAAAAATACCTTGGCAGTTGGAAATCGGGCAAAATTTCGAGTTAAAAATCTACCCAAAGTATTTCAGGATCCTCGCCGGTGCTACGGAGTTCGTGCACTGAGTTGAGATTCTCCGTAATCAGGCTTGGGTTAAGAGTAGAACAGAGCACTTATGGATTACGCCCGTGTGCCGTGATGTTGATCCGTCGACTAAACTAAACTAAACTAACTAGACAACACAAATCTAGGAGAACTATCACTGACGTTTCGTAAACAAATTTCAAATTATATGACGCCTTGAAAAGATTAATGAAGATAATGAACGCACATCGTCTACAAATGTGTCCGTGTGTATGTGTATGTGTGTGTGTGTGTGTGTGTGTGTGTGTGTGTGTGTGTGTGTGTGTGTGAGAGAGAGAGAGAGAGAGAGAGAGAGAGAGAGCAGTCTCCTGCCAGAGGACTGCGATGTGATTGCGCCATCATATTCTGTAGGTCTGAATGTACGCAGACACTCGTGGCCAATCTTTCAGTCACTTTCGCAGGCGACGACCCCAAGCCTGGCACTCGGGTCTGGCAATGCCCATGAAATTATCAGCGCAGTCCTCTATCAACATCGCTAGCGCGCCTACTACAAGCTTACGTAGACCCATTCAGTCTTCAGTTCTCTATCAACATCGCTAGCGCCCTACTAAAACAGTGGTTCTCAACCTTTTTTGGGCCCGTGCCCCCCCCCCCCCTTTCACCATATTCTCAGAACGTCATCCCCCCCCCCCCTTTCGAATTTCCTACCTAAAAATTCCCCCCCTCTCGCCCCTACACAGTATACGTAATAATGGAAGCACATACTAAAACAAGTCTAGACGTCCACATAAAACGTGATTTGTGGGTCTACTTACTTTATAAAATGAATTTTAGAAGGGTGAGACGTACTGAACCGTAAAGTATGAAGGGTAAAACAAGATCAAGTAATCGGTTCTTGTATTAACGCGATCTTGAAATATTCTTCATTTCCCCCCTCCCCCTGGAAACCCCAAAATTCCCCCCTGGGGGGGGGGGGGATTCCCCACCGGTTGAAAACCACTGTACTAAAACGTCTAGCTTACATAGGCACTTTCAGTCTTCAGTTGTCTATCAACCTCGCTAGCGCGCCTACTAAAACGTCTAGCTTATGTAGATAATTTCAGTCTTGCCAGTTCGGAACTGAACAGCCTGTTACGACATTGTAGACCAAATTAACTGCTCAGTTTTGTAGGTCAGCATGGCCGAATGGATCAGAACGCGTGTTCTTAACCAACCGGTATGCTGATGCTGAGGTAAAGGGTTCAACCCCTACACCGGACAGTTGAACTAAAATGTTGACTTATCGTCCTTGACTTGGGGACGTAAATTACAAGTACCGCTGAAGTCAAAAGGTTTCGCATGATGGCGAGTGACACTGTTAATAGGGAATGCTAATCCACACGCAAAATTCAGTCCAGCACTGTTAGAAGTAGTGTGTACGGACTACGTTTGAGTTTAAAGCGAGCGAGCGATAAAAAAACACTGCTAGGTTTGATTTTGTTTGCATTTTTAACATGTTTTATTAACCAAAGCTCAGCGTCACGCGGATATAGTTTAACTGTAGAAGTGTAGCTCCGAGAATAGCAGTTTGGGAACCACTGTGTATTAATAGAAACTGTGATCTAGAAAATGTGTGAGGTCTCTAGGTGTTTAGAGAGTTGGATTAACATGTGAGCTATACGGGCAGCAGCCCCGAGAGAGCGCCGTCGTCACTTAAGTAAGAGTGTTTAGAGAGTTGGATTAACATGTGGACTATACGGGCAGCAGCCCCGAGAGAGCGCCGTCGTCACTTAAGTAAGAGTGTTTAGAGAGTTGGATTAACATGTGGACTATACGGGCAGCAGCCCCGAGAGAGCGCCGTCGTCACTTAAGTCAGGGTGTTCAGAGAGGTAGATTAATTTAACATGTGGGCTATACGGGCAGCAGCCCCGAGAGAGAGAGAGAGAGAGAGAGAGAGAGAGAGAGAGAGAGAGAGAGAGAGAGAGAGAGAGAGAGAGAGAGAGAGAGAGAGCGCCGTCGTCACTTAAGCCAGAGTATTCAGAGAGGTGGATTAACATGTGGGCTATACGGGCAGCAGCCCCGGGACAGCGACGCCGTCACTTAAGTCAGAGTGTTCAGAGAGGTAGATTAACATGTGGGCTATACGGGCAGCAGGCCCGAGAGAGCCGCCATCGTCACTTAAGTCAGAGTGTTTAGAGAGTTGGATTAACATGTGGACTATACGGGCAGCAGCCCCGAGAGAGCGCCGTCGTCACTTAAGTCAGAGTGTTCAGAGAGGTAGATTAACATGTGGGCTATACGGGCAGCAGGCCCGAGAGAGCCGCCATCGTCACTTAAGTCAGAGTGTTCGGACTACGTCCGATCGTGCTCATGAGGTTACCATCGCAGTTCGCTATCAATTACGCTAGCATACACACCTCACAAAAATCACAGAA
The DNA here is from genome assembly GCA_963921405.1 of Cepaea hortensis. Lineage (NCBI taxonomy): Eukaryota > Metazoa > Mollusca > Gastropoda > Stylommatophora > Helicidae > Cepaea > Cepaea hortensis. The sequence continues at coordinate 158,679,853 of OY992878.1, forward strand.
ATTATTGTTATTTTCCCCGTTGTGATTTCCGTGGACCGGGTGTGAGTTAGTTGTAGGGCATGTACGATATGTCCTTGTTTGTTCTCTCTCTCTCTCTCTCTCTCTCTCTCTCTCTCTCTCTCTCAAAGGAATCACACATACGTGCTTTCATCTCTTATTGTTACACCCTGCTACAGCAACTACATTTAAAAAAAATCTGTTATACAAGATAACAACAATTGTTACCTGCTACAAAAGAGTTGACCTGCTCGGTGGTAAAGGTGTTACGGACGCAGTTCGTAATCCCGTATACCGCGTTCGAAACTCAGCTGCAGGCGATTTGGCAACAATCCGCTTTGCGTTGGTCTTTTTACCAAATGGTATGGGTGCCGGTCGTTCAGAAAGCAATTGCAGACTACTGAACGTAAACTTGCTAAGAGATCACAAACAGCAGCATTGCTGAGGTTGACTGCGACGTCCTGTTAAGAATATGCAACTAACTTTAACAGAAGCGTTAAAACGGTGTCATGCAACCCTCGTGTTTACAACTTTTAGCCGTATCCTCTACGGGAGTATGGTAGCCTATCCTTCAACTGAACTGTGACCAGGAGATAAGTAGTTGTTGGAGTTCTCGTGTGACTAACGATGATTAATACCACCCTGTTCAACATTACAGAATTATTAATAAGAAGTTTCAGTGAGGCTTCCTACCTTGCTAAACCACCCTACCGCCTACCCCAGGTAGGCCTCGCGGCGAAGTAGTCACGTGTCCGTATTTGGGACATTGCGCGGAGACAGTGAATGGTCGGGGCACACTTAGCGACACGTAAACAGCTAGCCTGGAATACCCCCATCTTGATGTAAGCCAGCGCTGAATGTCGTGTTTACCGTATTATCTGGATTGGTATGCTGACGCTTTGAAAAGACCACTTCAGCAGTAAATGTAAAGACTTGCCGTCAAAAGTAGCTGAAGTTGAGTTCCCACACACCTAACAACGTAGTAAAACCTCGGACAGAACACACCTCGAGGATGCCATTTTTTCTCACAGAAGTAAACGTGTGTCATAGCAGGAAGAAATGTGTTCGCGTAAATAAGCTAAAACTTACATATCTTGTTCATGATTTGTGATATCGTAACAGCCGAGAATGTTTAGGTGGAGCAAGAAGAAGAAGGCTGCAGCAGGCGTGGAGGAGGGCGCTGTAAACAATCAGGTAAGATGTTAACAATAATAACATATAATCAATATTCGCAGTCACGTGGTATAAGATGAACTAGCGTAGCTTTTTTTTAAAGGTCAAACCAAAAATTACTTTATAAGTATGTCCGTTGTGTACCCTTTATAACCTTTCTTGACAGTTATTCACTTAGCATTCCATTTATGTGTATCTTTTAGGTATTCCGTTTGTATATATACTCTTTGCATACCTGTTAAATAATACTTAATAGCACCATTATAATCCAATTTATAAGACACAAACACACAAAAGACATACACAGATAGAATAGGCGGTGATTGGTTGTTGCACCTTGTAACCATTCGCTATTTTTGTTACAGAAATACGATACCTTGTTGGGCCGGTTGAGATTCTTCGCTAGTGCCTGTATATATCGCATATGCGTTAGCCTCCTTGTGTTTTGTCCCTCATTTTAGCCTACTAGTTTATATTCACGGTTGCTAGATTTAAGGCTATATTGTTCATACTTACTGATAGTTTTGTCGTTTGGTTTATCCCTTGTCTGCCATTTTTCCTTGCTGGTATTCTATAATTTTTTTTGTCCTTGAGTTGGTATTTTTCGTCTGGCAGTTGGTAATGTTTCGTCCGTGAGTTTCTATGTTTCTTCGCCTATATCTGGGGAATGTATGCTAAATAGTTATAATCTATTACCGATTTATATATCACAGTTGTTAGATCTTTTTCCGTTGTTGTGTTGAGTTGCGTCAGGAACCGGCAACACAGCATTCGTGACTCTTCCATACGTGCTCCCTCCTTATTTTCAACAGCCAACGAAGAGTCCCAATACTAAATGTACCGGTAACAGTTTGATTATGTGTACATCCAGTATTTCCACTGAGTTTTCCGTTGTTGGCAAATGGTCAGTACAGAACAGACATCATAGCAAGCTAGGCCAATTCAAAGATGCTCATTCTCCATCAGCAGTTGTCGTAAGGCATCATAGATGCTGACTGTTCCAATAACACATGTATTAACACGTCGGGACTATCCTCTCATAACTCCCATCTTGCACGAACCACACTTAACAGATTCAGTGCGAAACAAAAAGGAGGTTTGGACCGGAAAAAAAAATGGGGCGCAAAAAAATGGAAGTTGAGATGTTTCACTGTTATGACCTAAAAATTTTTAATATGGTAGCAGACATGTTGTATTATAGCGCAGTGGCGACATTCTGGGCATATATAAGTCCATGGTAGACGCGGGAAGTCGCTTAAGACGATTAATCATCCCATGGCGCTGAATTAGTTAAAACCACACTCAAGCACCTATAAATAGATTGGTTTTCAACTAGCAGCCGTTCACAATATTTCCTTTGTCTAGTGTGTGATGTACACTATTGAGGGACATACAAACAAATGAGACAGTCATTCACGAAACAGATTAAAGTGTTAAACTGATTAGATAAATTAGACATAACCAGACAATATTTTTGGGCACTCTGTGAGGAGAAATAAACTTGAAACATTAGTGAGAACTGGTAAAATTGATGGGAAAGGAGCAGGCTGGATGTAAAGAGATAAATATTTGCATGGCTTTGATAATCACATATTTGGTACAAGAACACAAACATGATTCAAGGACCTGGCAATCCTGTGAGATCTCGAATCAAGGCCACCCACGCTTATCGGCATGGCACATGACGATGGCATTTCTGTGTGGTTTTAATTACTGCCGCTTTGGAAACCTAAAGAATCGCTCGCTCCAGCTGGAAATTATATGTGTAGACGTCTTTGTAGGAGAGGTGTTTATGCTTTTCACTCGTCGGTCATATCATACCCGACTTTCTAAATCATGAATATTTCTTGAAAATGCTAGAAATTGTTTCATTGCTCTCTTGTATTCTTATATCTGTGACAGTGTGTATGCATACGTCCTTCTAATTATCACTATCGTGGGTAGTTTGGATCTATCTAGTCTCACGGTATTTTCTCGGAAACCTGGCCCTGCTGTAATCTATAGAGATGACCTCAGAGATAGTGGTAGCGGCAATGGCTAGCTTGCTATGTGGACCAGCGTGAACAGAACTGAGGGGACTACGTTGTTGTCTACTGGGTGAGGCGCTAATGATCTTCAGCGCCTGTGTTTTACCGATAAGCGTGACCAATCATGGTTCACCATCTCAGATGATCACCAGAGTTACACAGTCCGCCTTGTGTTCCGAAGGTTTGGGTTCGATTCCTGGCTACGACATTCCATCCACGAGTGTAATTTTCAAAATCTCCAGGAGGTCGTGCTCTGTGCGAGGTAGGTCGCCCCATGGAAAGAGACCGAGCCATATGGGATAAAAACCCTCTGCAACGAAGTCGATTTTGTTGCCTTTTAAACCCATTAAACACTATCCCCAGTCTCAGATCAGCCCCGTTTTCTTGCGCTCATTATGTCATGCGAGCAGACCATCCAGGTATGTATCTCTTTGTTCTCCCCCTCGCCACCTGCTATATTTCCAGTTAGCTTGCCTGTTGTAACTAAGATGTCAAGTTGGATTTTCCTCATAACGAGCTGCAAAAGTCTACTTCTCTAATCAGTATACAGATTTCACGAAGGTCTGCACTGAAGGACCGCCCCATTCCTTTTTCTGCATGACCGCGATATTCTTGTCATGTTCCCTCAGAAACCGGATTTCAACAGTTGAAAATATCTCCTACCCTATGAAGTAGTATTCATTATCGTAAACCTCGTATTCACTAACATAATCTCGTATCATTCTGTGTCATTCCAATCACCTTGTGCCGTCTGGTCAATTAATTACGATCATCCGCGTATCGAATCTTGGTCTAGATTCTGCTATTAGGCTAAGCCATCTTGATATTTGTATCTTTGATGTCTTCGTGAACATCCCCCCTCCTCCACATCATATTTCTAATTACAGATACGCGTGTTACTGTTTTGCTTACAACCAAAGCAGGCCAAACACAGACAGATTTTGAAAGTCTAGGCAAACGGGAAATGTTAAGAGAGCTGATGAAACGTAAACAAAGGAAACAAATAAGTATTTTGCGCATGAAAAAATACACAGAACATTTGTAATAATCATACTGTGTGTGTGTCTGTAGGAGGGGAGGGGGTTGTGGACAGGCGAGCAAAAGACGAACAGCGATATTGAGAAGACATCAAGAGATGGACGAAGAGTAGTGTAGACTAGACTGACACTGGATCTTAATAAATGCGGAGAGGCATATTATTACATAGCCAAATCATGATTCAAAACAAGACGATGTTGCAGATGAAGACGGAGCACGTAAGGGAATGTCTCGAATGCTCTGATGTCGGTTCTCAACCCTACAACACATTGGCTGAAAGTGGCCATAGGCTGGTTACGTTGCCTTCACGTGTTTTTAGATATTTCAGTGTCAAGAGACTACAACCCAAAACGCACATGGAAATCTTAATGTGCATCTGTCAGTAGTTAAAAAGATACAGGCCAATGTGATAACTTCTTTTTACCATTACTTTAAATTGTTTTCACATTGGCTGGCACCCTGTCATCTTGATAGACGGTAGTTTGTCACAAAGCACACGGGCTGGGTTGAATTGAAGAGACCATGTTTTGCCCATGCAGCATGATCTCTCTCTCCGCCTGCTTAGTTTACTTCAGAGGGAAAGTAACACGATACGCCTGGAACAAGACAAACTACAGAAGCTGCCAGATAAGCAAAGAAATACTCCGGCAGCCTGTTTGGGCTTCCATCCTAGACCAGTTGCCGACCAACATTTAGGGCCTGGCCAGCCCTGCCACTGCATTTTATCTTTAGGTTGCATTTCATCACACAAGGGTAAAGTCTGAATTAAACTAAACTTTTACTCTACAAATTGCTCTTGTCCGCGCGAAACCCGTGTCACAGGGTAGGGTGTCGGTTTGGTGAGCGCCGCCCAACATTCGGCGCTTACAGAAAGCAGGTAGTACCACCTGCTGTCATACGGTAGCTCAGTCATATCTAAGACCTGTATGTTGTTTTCACATTACACGCCTGATATCTGAAGTGATGGGTCACCCAGTGTGTGCGGTCTGGTCTGTAACTATATGGAGCTAACAACGTATACCCAGTTAGTATCACACTGTGGAAATGGCTCCTTTACAAATATATCTCGAAGCAGGAGGCTGCTGTGTTGTGATATGCCCTTTACATGTTGTTGGCCTAAATGCACGGGCCTTTACATGTTGTTGGCCTGAATGAAGGGCCCTTTAAATGTTGTTGGCCTAAATACACGGCCTTTACATTTTGTGGCCTGAATACACAGACCTTTACATGTTGTTGGCCTGAATGAAGGGCCCTTTACATGATTTTGGCCTGAATGAAGGGTCCTTTACATTTTGTGGCTTGAATACACGGGCCTTTACATGTTTTTGGCCTGAATGAAGGGCCCTTTACATTTTGTGGCTTGAATACACAGACCTTTACATGTTGTTGGCCTCATTGCACGGCCCTTTACATTTTGTGGCCTGAATGCACGGGCCTTTACATGCTAAGGTGTGTTAACTTACATAATGATCATATTTATTACACAAGCAAGTATGACAGGTACGATAGTGTGATCAATAACTGTTGGTTAATTCCCAGAATGTATTTGTACAACTGGGGCTTTCTTCACGCTTATCGGCTGCTGGATGTACACACGGGACACGATTCAAGGACATTCACAACAGTGCACGACCAGGCAGTCCCTGGGTACATAGTGCCAGCTTAGGTTGAAGGATGTGTATACATCCACGATAAATGAAAGTAGGTCAACTTTCAGAATCGCAGCAAACGGGAAATAATTCTTTCCTTTTGGAACAGATGTTACTTAAAAGTAACCTGCTGCATGAAGCAAAGTCTTACTTTTTGAAATAGAGTTAGTTAAAGAACAGACTAAGATCAAATGCTTCAAAACAATCTGGAAAAGACGGTTCCTTCTTGGTCTCTTGTTTTATGGAATTGGCATCACTGCATGCTAGATAAACCCATAAAGGAGCCGCCTCCCTAGCATTTGTGGTGAGCTGTAGACGCTATTTGTTGCACTAACACACCAGTTGTAAACATGTCGGGTTTTGTCCACTCAGACGCCCTTCCTTGTTGAGTTGAATTAAGTCAAGAACCAACACAAGGGACATTTCCATACGGGCTTTGTCCTGATCATCATCAATCAGTGAAGAGAATGGTACCAGCTGAAATCTGATTATATGCCCGTCTGGCATTTCCTTGAAGAATTCTCTGGTCATTCCCTGTCACGCCATTCTCTTTAGGCAGTGATGAGGTATCTATTCTACCACACCATGAAAACGATCCCAAAGGGTCTTGACCACATCTGCCTTATCATGCACCAATACTCCACACAGCGGTGCAGACTCAGCCAATCTGTCCGCCTTCTCATTTCCGAACGATACCACAACATCTAAATTAAGAATGGAGGTGGAGGCGGTCAGTTCAGCTTTACGCTGGAAGGAGAACACGATACACACACATCGTGATTGTAACTATGCTGAGGAAGGTGAGGATAGGTAGAGGCTTCGTGCAGAGTGGCTTGCTTCGCTTCGGAGGTCGCGGGTGGCAAGCATCACCTGGATCTTTTCTCCGGGGCATGCCGGTGTGCTAGGGAATGAACAGGCGGACAGATTGGCTGGCTCTGCAAAACTTGGTGGAGTATATATGCATGACAAGGCAGACGTGGTTGCGGCCTTGTGGGAGCACGTGTACACCTCGTAGGAGCAAATGAATCACCATAGTATGGCAAGAATGAGGCAGCGAGGTGTGACGAGGGGATCTGGCCGACGCTCGACCCTCAGAGGGAAGGCGAGACAGACATATAATCAGATTGCTACTGGAACTATAAGTGTTGGAACTCTTCGCTGGCTGCTGAGGATGGTGACGGAGCGCTTATGGGAATGCCCCGAATGCTGTGATGTCGGTTCCTAAATCAATCAATCAACTTCCCAACGAACCAGCATGCCCTGGTGAAAAGATCCAACAGATGCTTCTTTTATAAGATTGCTTTAGTGAAGCATGCCACTCTGCCCGAAGCATGTCATTCTTCACCCTACTCAGCATCCACTATGAGACCGTTACAATCTTAACATAACATCTCTCAGCGACATGAGGACATTACATAACTCTCAGTGACAGGAGGACTTAACATAATTCTCAGCGATAGGAGGACATTACATAATTCTCAGCGATAGGAGGACATTACATAACTCTCATTGACAGGAGGACTTAACATAACTCTCAGTGACAGGAGGACTTAACATAACTCTCAGTGACAGGAGGACTTAACATAATTCTCAGCGATAGGAGGACATTACATAACTCTCATTGACAGGAGGACTTAACATAACTCTCAGTGACAGGAGGGCTTAACATAACTCTCAGTGACAGGAGGACTTAAAATAATTCTCAGCGATAGGAGGACATTACATAACTCTCATTGACAGGAGGACTTAACATAACTCTCAGTGACAGAAGGTCTTAACATACTCTCACTCAGCATAGGAGGACTTAACGTAACTCTCAGTGACAGGAGGACTTAGTATAACTCAGCGACAGAAGGACTTAACTCTTAGGAACTAAGGAAGTTAACATAACTCTCAAGAATGAAAGAAGTTAACACAGCTCTCAGTACAGCAGTTCACACAATTCGTAGTGACAGACGGCGTTAACACATATGTCCAGAACATAAGGCCCAGCAGTAGCAGAATGAGTTAACGATAAGTAACTGGAACAGGCGTAGTTAACACAACTTCCAGTAACACACGCCTGGCTCCTCTTTCCGGATGATTGTGTCACGGTAATGCTCTTTAAAGGTCAGGGTGTGCGAATTCTGCGTGTATCTGTGCCAGGTGTACTTCGTCTAAACACATTCCACCCGAGGTACCTGGCTCTTGTGTACCTGTACGTGGGTTTATTTTATTAGGAAGATGTTTTTTCCTAACAATTTATACCGATCAGCGGCCTTGCGGCCTACTCCGGGGGATTTCCTACTGCAGAGGGATTTTTAAAGTACACAGCTTGCACGCCGGACCTCTTGTTTCTCGCCCTTATCCGAAAAAAGCTAAGTATTCAATCTCTCGAAAATCATTAGATACCAGTGACCAAGTCCTACAAGAAACAAATGAAAACCGTACACTGATTGGAGAAATTAGACCTAGACAGTCACAATTTTTGGACACGTTATGAGAAGAAATATATTGGAGAACTTGGTGACAACTGGCAAAATTGAGGGGAAAAGAACAAGGGGAAGGCAGAGAGGAAACTACCTGGATGGTTTGGCCAAGTGGTATGGTGGAGACAAGAATACAGAGCTGATCCATGAGATGGCGAAACATGACCACCCACGCTTATCGGCATGGTGCATGATAATGATGGGTCTTGGTAGAAATATCAGCCTTATACTGAGATCGAACCCGTGCCTTCTGAGCCGAAGGCGGGCACCGTAATCTCCCAACCAAGGCTTCCCCAGGGGTTTGAAGTATAGCAGCTAAGCAATGCCTGGTGTATAGCCTGAATGAATGCGAGAAGCCAGTGGAACAGGGGTAGTATTGAAAACACAGATGCCGGCAGCAGAAATCTCGGTGTGTCTAATTGTGCTTCCATCTCGAGTCAGTCCATATATGTGACGGTAAAAGCATTCTTCTCATGCCCCTAGCTTTGGTAACCTGCCACAGGAGCAGCGGACCGTGACAATTCAGCGCTGGAAAAACAGGTTGGGGTGATTTCAATGGCTGGTCGCTCCATACACCAGAACTAGCATACACGGTTGTGTGGATGGGAGCCAGTAGCACGCACCCCCGCCCGCCCGCCACATTTCTTCAATGAATAGGTTTACAATGAAGGAGAAATATTCGTATAAATAGACCCATAAGACCATAGCTGCCCTTATCTTCTGTATTTTCGTCACAGACTGAGTAGTTTTATAATACAAAGGAAATATTCATACACATTCCATGGAAGAATTACACTTGGATATATTGTATCAACTGGTAAAGTTACAAGAGAAAGAGGCCAAGTTTTGGCAGGATAAAAGAGAACATTAGATAATCATATGCAATGGTATGGAATGATAGCAGAGCTTGAATAGAAACAAGGGCGTTAAAGAGCAAGCCTTGTGGATGTTATATGTTATGTTACGTCACACATTTGGTATTTCCATCCTAAAAATGTGGGATTGAGTCGTAAATATTTCAGCTCGTAACATTAGAAATAGGAGCTAAACATCTATTGCAGGAGTGTTAGCATACGCTAGAGAAAAGTATTCTGGCCTACACCCGCCCCATTTGAGGACTACAGAACAAATGCTCTCCTGGTCTGAATGTCGCAGTCGGGGGAATGAACCCACGACATTCAGAACGCGAGGCAGACATCTCAAATACTTCGCCACGGAGACAACAACACCCCCTTCCCTCATCCCACTATCCACCCATCCCCGTCCAACCATAAGCAATGTAGAGTAATTGGAACGAGTAATTACCCGTAGTTTTATTAACTCATAACTTAACTATTTAGAGTTGAGAAACTGTTTCATCCCGTTTCTCTGTGGCGAAGGGGTTCCGAATGCAGTTCGTAATCCCACATACCGCCGGTGAAACACAGCTGCGGGCGATTTGGCAGCAGACCAACTTGCGTTGATTTTTTTATACAATGGTTTATGAGTACCGGTCGTTCGGAAAGCAATGACAAACTAATTCTTCTTCTTTTCTTCGCTTGAAATATGTCTATAACTGCAATGTTTTCTCTTATATGAATCTAACAGTCTTTTTTAGTTCACTCAGCAGTCGATAGAGTTTATCTTCGACTGTTGTCTCTCTAGGCCAGAAGGTTTGTCTAAACATGTTCTGATTTGGGCAGTCTTGGAGTATGTGCTCTGTTGTCTTCGACGCCAATCCACATGCGTCATGGCTGATTCACCAACCTTGAATTTTGTATACATGTGGTTGCGTAATCTATTGTGTCCTGTTCTGATGTGCCGAACAATGACTTGTTTTGGTCTATCCATACCGTGTTGGTTGTCTTGAGCAGGTTTTGGTGGCTTTCTTACTGATTTGATCATTCTTTTCTTTTGGTGGTATGTAACGGGCCATCAGGCTGTTCTTCTTTTACTCCTTCCTTAGCCAGTCGATCAGCTCTGTCGTTTCCGGGTACTCCACAGTGGGATGGTATCCACTGTATGGTGACTTTATGCTGACTGATAAGTTCAGAAAGTAGTGTCCTTAGTACTGGCAATTTCCCAGACAGGAGCGCCTCGAGTACTGATTTTGCAGCTGTCAATATCACCACAGGTTGTGTACCATGGCTGGTATTTAGTAATTTCTCTGTTGCTATCTCGATTGCCTCAATTTCAGCATCATAGTTATGGCAGTACTTTCCTGTTGGTACTGGCCGTATCCCTAGTATTATTTAGGTATTCTACGTACACCCCGCTCCTCCATTTCGAACAGCATTTTGTGCTGACCCATCTGTGTAGACTCCAGAGATCCTGTGATGGCATTGTTTATTCAGCAGTTGTTGGGGAACCCTTGGGGAACATTGAAATAACATCATAAATAAATGCACAGGTATTGATAGACACTCATGGAAGTAGAGATAAGAGGACACACTAGACAATATAATAATCAAAAGTTTAAGTGACCACACTGGGATGTGAACTTACTACCTCCAAATAACGACATCACCTCGCTGAAGGAAGAAGTGTTCCTAGTCTTGCTTTGTCACAGGAGGTTTCCATATTTATATTGTTTAATGTCCTCTAATCTCTTCATCTTCCATGCCCTTCTATGAGTGACCATCAATAACTGTGCATTTCTTTGGTGGTGATTTTTTGTTCGCTCGCTTTTAACTCAAGCATAGTCCACACAAGCGCCACTGCTTCTAGTACACTGGACTGATTTTTGCGTGTGGATTAACTGTTCCTATTACCAATATTCCTCGCCATCAGGCGAACCCACTCCAACTTCAGAGGTACTTGTAAGCTACGTCCCTAAGTAAAGGACGAAAAGTCAACATTTTAGTCCAGCTTCTTCTTCTTCTTCTTCTTCTTCTTCTTCTTCTTCTTCTTCTTCTTCTTCTTCTTCTTCTTCTTCTTCTTCTTCTTCTTCTTCTTCTTCTTCTTCTTCTTCTTCTTCTTTCATCCAGAGAGTTTTTTCTGACGTGACAGCGTTGTGCTTGTTAACAGCAGAACTGCGTTCTTGTGCCGTTAGGCCGACATATCCGACTTCTGCGGGGATTTGTTGATTGGGTTAACCTTCGCGGGGGTTAGTCCAGCTGATCGGTAGGTTTATTTCTCAAAATAATCACAAGTTGTTTCAATTGTTTTATATTCTCTACGTGAAGCATTCCCCTTGGCTAAGTCGTTAGGGCTCGTACTCTGAAGGTGTAAGTACGTTCCCCGGACTAAGTCCTTCAGACCGCGAGTTAAGTCTTCCGGAGACTTGGGGGTCATCGCTGGGGCTAGGGAGTTCGTGCTGTGTGCGATGCTCTCAGTAAACGGATTTCTGTTCTTCGGAGAGAGGCTGTGTCAAATGGACGAAAGCCCGGTGCACTGAAGTCAATACTCTGGGCTGTATTACTTTGCATTCTTTTCCCATGCTGTAACCTATTTTCTCAGTAACCCACCTGCTAACCTGTAGACTTGTTTTTTTATACCTATAAATATAATTTTAGGTTTTTGTTTATACTTTCCACCCCCTCAACTGGCCCATCCAATCAAATCCACGCTCAGACACTCCACATACCAATTAAAAAACCTTTAAATCACCACTGTGTAAACATTCAATAGAAATAAGTTGTGTAAAGTCGCCAGTGATATTTTACAATAAACTTCGCTATCCTGGAGTTTTTATACTAACAGGCAAGACATTTTTTCCGGTCTGCCGACCATGCTAGTGTCGAATTCCCACGTGACTGCGAATACAGCCAACTAATCTTGGTTTTCTTTCAGATATCAGCGTTTTCCTTTCAGATAGGAGCGGACGTATCTCGTTATCAAAGGCACAGCTGGTATTCTGGATTGGATAGGAAATTTGGAAGGATAAATGTTACCAAAAGGTTTTAACATTTGTACCCTTGACCTTTATTATGCCAAATGGCATTAGGTTCGAGATAAGTGTTTTCTGTATTTAAACATTAAATAACAATAAATTGACACGTCCTCTTCCATTCGTCTATATCAGACAAGCTTTACATAAACTCACAAGGTCACAAAAGTTAAAAAAATGAATCATTTGATTAGTCTTTGTTAATTTTATTCCAACACAAAACATCGAACAAGTAGTTATTCTATGAGCTAATTTTAATGGCAGAAAACTGGCACGATAACATGTAGGTTTACATGTAGGTGAGTCGTCGACATGTAGGTGAACTAAGAACTAATCATTGGTAAGTTGTTGGATATTAGTTATCGTCATAATTAACTCATTCAGTTCTAAATATTTATTAACTCATAAACGAATGCGGGACAATATCGGCAAGTGTTCTGAAACTAAGATTAATATTTTTTAAAACAATTTTTGTTCCGTTTTCTCATTGTTATAACTTTTTACTCTCCGACTTTGGTAACATTGTAAAAGGTCTAAATAGTTTCCTTAATGCTGCTGACCAATATACTTTAACTGTATGAGAATCATTCAATGAGGGGGGGGGGGAGGAAGGAGAAGGAGTAGAGACTGAGTCAGGTAGAGAGAGAGAGAGGAGCGAGAGAAAGTAGTGAGAAATATTAGTGAGAGATAGAGTAGTGAGAGAGAGAGAGACAGAGAGAGAGAGAAGGGGGACAGAGAGACAAAGAAAGAGAGGATGCACTAAAGATACAGAAAGTCGTAGAGAGACAAGACAGGGAGAGACAGATTGACAGAGAGATAGAGACACACAGAAACAGAATGAGTATGATAAACGAATAAATAGAGAGGAGTAATGGGACGCAGAGAAAGAGAGAGAGAGAAATAGAAAGAAAGCGAGAAACGGATAAATAGAGATAGGTATTGACAGTCCGAGAAATAGATAAAGTAACAGAAAGAGAGACAAATAAACAGAGAGGATTATATAGAGAGAATGGAAGAGAGAGAGAGAGAGAGTGGGAGAGAGAGAGAGAGAGAGAGAGAGAGAGAGAGAACAAGATAGTGTGTGTGTGTGTGTGTGTGTGTGTGTGAGAGAGAGAGAGAGAGAGAGAGAGAGAGAGAGAGAGAGAGAGAGAGCGTGCGTGAGAATGTGCGATATTCAGACAGGCAGACAGACAGACAGACAGACAAACAGAGATCCTTCATCAAGAACATCAAAATGCCTCACCCCATTTCTGTATTAGGCAACAAGTTTGCTGACTACATCACAGGAACACTACTGTTCTAACCTCCTTCTGTCACGGCCAGTTGTTATAGTTAACACAGTATACTGGAGTTAAACTGTGGTATACTAGAGTAGAACGACGGTATGCTAGAGTAAAACTACGGTATACTGGAGTAAAACTACGGTATGTTAGAGTAAAACTACAGTATGGGAGTCTCCGTGGCGAAGTGGTCAAGCCTTTTGACTCGGGCTCCGAAGGTTGTGGTTTCGATTCCGGGCCGTGTCCTTCGGTTCACGAGTAAATTTTTTCTGAGACTCCTGTGGGTCGTCGCTGAAGCTACGGAGTTCGTGCTTTGTGTGACGCTTTCCGCGCTGCGGAAAAAGACCGAGCCATATGGGATAAAAACCCGATGCAATGAAGTCGACCTTGTCGACTTTTAAGCGACGTTTTTTTCTTTTTTAACACTACGGTACACTAGAGTAAAACTACGGTATACTAGAGTTAAACTACGGTATACTAGAGTTAAATACAGCAGTCTATAGTTACACAAGTTATATTAGAGTTAAACACGATATACGAGAGTTAACGCAGTATACTATTCTAAAACCACGGTATACTAGAGTTAAACACAGCAAACTAAATTCAATTCGCTATGCTACAGTAAATAGGTATATTAGAATTAAGCATGGTACTTCATAGTAAAAACACAGTACACTAGAGTCGAACCGGTGTCGAACATTTGACATAAGATTTAACTTAAAACATCCAAAGATCGCGTTATTTCAAAATGAATACCAATGAAGTGTTGTCCTAGAGGCATTTTCAAATAAAAGCTGCTACACAGTTCAGATAAATACCAGCTGCTGCCTGAGATATGATACGTTTGTTCTGAAGGCAAGCCTCCATGGAACCAGATGATGTTGCAGCGGACTGTCCTTCTCCTCATTTCTGGTTCACCGTAAATCTATGTAAAAAAACATATTATGATCCCCTGAACACTGATTTCTAAAGGTTTTCCCTGTCACAGCACACCGATGCTGGATCTGCTGGTGAGTCTGGCCGCCAAGAGCAGGTTAAGTCCCAGTGGGCTGTCCCTCGTGCTTGTCTCGGAGGATTCAGGCAAGCCCACGAGTTACACACCCAACCAGACGATCGGCTCCCTGGAGGGTCGGCTTGTTCATATTGTCAGCAAGGATGTCGGCCCTGGCAAGTTGGTGAATAGGGCTTCCAAGAAGGAGAAGCCGTTTGAGGTAACGATTACCGGTTGACCTTTTAGGGTAAAAACAACACACTCACTCTCACTCACTCACTCACTCACTCACTCACTCACTCACTCACTCACTCACACTTCGGACACTAATAGAGAGATCAACTGAGAAGCAGAAAAAACTATACGTGTGCTAGAAAGATTATGCCTCCACATTTAGTACATTGTCTTACAGTATAAACCTTTTCCACTGAATCACATAAACATAAATCTGAATTGTGTGAACCTATTCTGTCGTATGGCAGTGGTTACTAGAATGTGTGGACCTATTCTGCCATATGGCAGTGATTGTTTGAATGTGCGAACCTATTCAGCCGCATGGCAGTGTTTGTTAGAATGTGCGAACCTATTCTGCGATATGGCAGTGGTTGTTAGAATGTGAACCAACACACTGTGGAGATCTTGTGGGAAATCGCAGATATTATTTTTGAGACGAATGCTGCAACTGTCTTGGATTACATGAGTAACTAACAACGATTGTCTGGAAGAGGCTAATGAACTGAAAAGGAAAGAGCACTGTTCATAACAATAACAAAGAGGTAAACGGTGTTCGTTGGTCAGTTAATGAGAAGAGAGGCATTGGAAGACATCGTGAAGACTGGACAGATCAGCGATGGAAGAAGTGGAGGCAGATCGAGTGAAATAATACTTGGGGGTCGAGGAGGTAGCATAGCATAATATCAATAGAATTGATCCAAAACACCAAGATCTGCGGAGAGACCCGAACGTCTATGCCATTTGGCAGGGCGCGCGCGCGCACACACACACATACACACATGCACACACATACACGCTCGCGCAAACATACGTTCACACACACACACACACACACACTTACAAATACACACACGCATACACACATGCACATACACACACAAATACACACATACATGCACATACACACATACGCGCACGCTTACACACACACACACACACACTCTCACACACAAACACAACACACCCGCACACATATAATCACACACTATTTTCTTATTTGCCGACTGTCAACAGTTGAAGGGCTAAGCTCAGTTCGTCACTCTTAGTGGTATGTACAAATGCAAAAGACGTGTCCACCTTCGTGGACCTATTGTCTGCTGCTCTGTCCTGTCCACACTGACCTTCACACTGATCTATTTCATCATCTCAGCCCATTATTTCTCGTCTAACTTGTCCTTGATCCACCTCTGTTTGACCTTTCTTATGCAGTTCTAGCGAAGGTATATCTTTAGAATAACATTATCAGTGATCATATCTGAGTTTATTCTGATAATATGATGTTGACACTAGAATCTGAGATTATTATGATAATATGATAATTACTCTAGGTCCCGTCTGAAGGCGTCTCTGACTAACGGGTTAGTGAACCCAGTTTAATACAGAGTAGAGGGGTCGAAATCAGCCTCAGATTATTTGGAAGCATATCACTTTGGATTGATTTTGATAATATGAGCGTCAGCCGTTCAGAAAGCAATGGCAAAGATTGAACATAGTTGCCTAGTAAATCACAAAAAGGCAATACATGCTGGGGTTGACTGCGACATCTTATAAAAGAATGCAACTAACTAGCCTAGCCTGCTTGTTGTAATGATGTAAATATTAATTAGATGGTTAATTGAGTGCTGTACGAAAATCGTTTTAAGACGAGAGTTTTAATGCGAGTTTCAAGACAAGAGTTTCAAGACAGGAGGATCAAACAAGAGTTTTAAGACCAGAGTTTCAAGACGAGAGTTTTAAGAAAAGAATTTTAAGACCAGAGTTTTAAGACGAGAGTTTTAAGAAAAGAATTATTTTAAGACCAGAGTTTCAAGACGAGAGTTTTAAGGCAAGAGTATTAAGAGAAGAGTTTTAATAAAAGAGTTGAAAAGTGCAACGCATTAACGTTCAGGACGTCTCAGTCCCGAGAAGAGCTTTCATATATGTGGGAGAGGTTGGTGTGGAAACATTTCTGCCGACCTGGGTACCAAACTGCAGTTCCCAAACAGAACTGTATTGTAGAGTTCTCATTCCCTTTTCCAAGCTACAAAATGGGTGTGCAAGACCGGTATTGGAACTTCACGTCTGTAGAAATACATATTTGGACGTGACCAGGTCGTGATTTAGCACAGCATATCCAGATTGGCTGGAATTGGACCCTGCCTGGTCATGGTTTATCCACGGGTCTTGGGTATTTCATTGTCAGCAGAATCCCGTCCAGTGCCTTGAGTGATAATTAAATGAATTGAGGAAGCAATTCTTTCCTGCATTGGGCCAACGTGACATCTTTGGAATATGGTCTAGATTGTATTGAGTTGAGAGGAGTCACGAAACGACATCACAGCACTCTTGACATTCCCCTACATGCTTTATCCTCATCTGCAACAGCTAGCGAAGAGTTCCAATGTTGTTGTTGTTTGTCCATCAAGAATGATGATGATCATTCATTTCATCCAGTGGGGTTGAAAGTATGGAGCCGTGAGTTCTAAGATGGCTAAATAGAAGAGTTCCAATACTAATGGTACCACTAGCAGTCTGATTATGTATCCGTCTGATCTTTCCTCGGAGTCCAGAGTGTTAGCCATATCCTCTGGTCACTCTGTGCAGCACCGTTCTATCCAGGCCGTGATGGTCCATCCTTCTGCACTATACACACGATTCCAAAGTTCCCCGACCAAATCTGCCGTATCATGCATGCACCTATACCCCACCGAGCGATGCAGACCCAGCCAATTTGTCCACCACATCAACATGTTCTAGGGAAAGAAACCCAACACATGCTCACTATTTTTTTTATTGTTGAATTAAAGCCTGCCACTATGCCCGAACATACCTGTCGTCACCTTTCTCATCATACTTCGTGAGTCTTACAATCACATTTGTGTTCTATTTGTCCTGTCAGGTGAACGCCGCTTTGACTCTCTCCACCGCCATTCTCAGACTATAAGTTGTGGTATCATATGCCAGGCTCTCCTGCACCAAACACCGTCCACCAACATTCGCCACGAACCTCCAGGCACTGCTTTCACCTCTTAGAACAGAGCCATCCGTGTAGATCATCACCAAGTCGCGAATTGCCGTGGGTCAATTGTTGCAACTCCCATTCTGTTCAGCCAGTCCCTGCATTCCCGATCCAATGTTATTATGACCCTGCACGAGCCTGACTTTTTCTTTGGTATTCTGACGCACTCTCTTCCTCTCCTAATGTTTTCAAGCATGCATACTTCTCTTATTGTGTCCTCTACCTGAGACAGCCATGACTTTCTTCTGAATGTGGCCTTTAGCTATGCCCAGAGCTCCATGCAGCACGGTGTTTCGTGTCTGCAGCCACACGGAGAAATGATAGCCCGCTGCACCCTGAGTCTGTCCGTAATCGTGGGTAAGACCTGGATGTAGCGAATACACACTACCGGTGTGTCCTTTGTGCATCCCAGTATCACCCGCATAGCTTCATTCTGTATGCGCTCTAGTTTCACCAGCTGACTCTTTGACACGTTAAGCAGTCCCAGTCCATACTCAGTTACTGCAAGAATCAGATGTTGATAGAGTATTCTTCTTCTTCTTCTTTCGTTCGCTTGAAATATGTCTATATCTGCAATGTCGTCTCTTGCATGAATTGAACTGTTTTTTTTTCAGTTCACACAGTGGTCCATAGAGTTTATCTTCCACTGTCGTCTCTCTAGGCCAGAAGGTTTGCCTAGATATGTTATATTTTGGGCATTCTTGGAGTATGTGCTCTGCTGTCTGCGACGCCAATCCACATGTGCACATGGCTGTTTCACCAATCTTGAATTTTGTATACATGTGGTTGCGTAATCTATTGTGTCCTGTTCTGAGGCGCAGAATAATGACTTGTTCTGGTCTGTCCATAATGTGGTAGTCATCTTGAGCAGGTTTTGGTGGCTTTCTGACTGATTTGATCATTCTTTTCTTTTGGTGGTATGTAACGGGCACATCAGGCTGTTCCTCTTTGGCTCCTTCCTTAGCCAATTGATCAGCTCTGTCGTTTCCGGGTACTCCACAGTGGGATGGTATCCACTGTATGGTGTCTTTATGCTGACTGCTAAGTTCAGAAAGTAGTGTCCTTAGTACTGGCAATTTCCCAGAGAGGAGCGCCTCGAGTACTGATTTTGCATCTGTTAGTAGCACCACAGGTTGTGTACCATTGCTGTTATTTAGTAATTTCTCTGTTGCTATCTTGATTGCCTCAATTTCGGCATCATAGTTATGGCAGTACTTTCCTGTCGGTACTCTGGCTGTGTCCCTAGTATTATTTGGGTATTCTATGTACACTCCCGCTCCTCCATTTCGAACAGCATTTTGTGCTGACCCATCTGTGTAGACTCGGATCCAGAGGTCCTGTGGGTATTCTTCATCAAGGAAGCTGAGAGTGGCTGTTCTGCGCTGCACACTGTTCTGTTCTTCCTTGTCAAATATTCCTCTAACTTTTGTCTGGATTTGTAATGATAGTCTATGCTCATCTTTCCATGGAGTTCGCTCTGGAATAGTTGTTAGGGGGATACCAACTGTGGGCAGATCAGTGGTTTCTCTGCAGAGTCGTTTGGCCTGGTGGATAAAACTACTTCTTTTCAACCGCCCCATAGCTAGGTTTTCAAATCTGTTCTTCATAGGGTGGCCTGGCAAGCTGAGGAACTTTTCTGCTTGTATTAGCGTTTTCGTATCTCTGCGCTCACTCAGTGCCTGTGTCCTCCCCATCTTCTCCATTTCCACTATAGGGGTTGATCTCATCCCTCCTGTGGTGACTCTAAGTGCTTGATTTTGCACCTTGTCCAGCTCTTGTAGTGTGGTATTTGATGCTGAACACCACGCAGTTGACCCATATTCCAGGTGTGGTCGTATGCTCTGTTGGTAAACTTTGCTAAGTATTTTCGTACTGGCTCCCCATGTGGTTCCACTTAGCTTTCTCAGGATGGCTATTTTCCTTCTGGCTTTTGCTACTGCTTTGTTGATGTGCTTTCTCCATGTCAGCTTGCCATCAAATGTTACTCCAAGGTATGTTGGTTCTTTATCTTCTCTTAGGGGTGTTCCATTTATCTGGATGATCCCTGCCTTTTGTTTTGGAGAGAGGGTAAATAGGGTGGTGCTGCACTTGTCAGTGTTTATGCTGACACACCATCTATTTGCCCATGCAGCAAATATATCTACAGCTCTTTGTAGCAATCTGGTGGCCACTGATGCATATTCATTTGTGCTGCATAGAACCAGGTCATCGGCGTACATTGCCGCTTTAATTCCATGCGGTAGGTGAGCAACAAGATCATTGATGAAGATTAGAAAAAGTGTGGGGGACAAGACTCCGCCCTGGGGGACACCGTGACGCAGTAGTACTTTCTTGCTCTTGAGTCCGTCTATCTGTACTCGGGCTCTTCTGTTGTGCAAGTATGCTTTCACCCATTTGTACATTCTTCCATTGACTTTGCAGTTTCTCAGTTTCTTCATCAGACCTTCTTTCCAGACTTTGTCAAAGGCTTTCTTCAGATCTATCCATGCCGCAAGCACCAGCTTCTTCTCTTGGAATGCATCCTCAATTTCTTGAGAGAGGTAGGTTGTCTGATCTTCCGTAGAGTAGCACTGCCTAAAGCCAGCCTGCTGTGGCACAAGGATGTTTTTACTTTCAATGTACCACTGCAGTCTGTGATTGATGATGCGCTCCAGTGTTTTTCAGAGACAGCTGGTGAGGCTAATTGGTCTGTAGCTAGAGGCAATGGAACCATCTTTCCCTGATTTTAGGAGGGGTATCATGATTGTTTCTCTCCAGGCTTGTGGAACACTGCCTAAGGTCCAGCTGTTATTGAAGATCTGCAACAGCTTTGTTTTGGCCTCTGTTCCTAGGTTCCTGATGACTTTCTCATTTTCAGTTTTGATATGGCTAGCTCCAGTTCGCTGATTGTGATGGGTGCCTCCAGAACCTCATGTACTATTTCCTTCTGTCCTGTATGTTGTCGTTTCTCTCGAATCTCTTGTTGTTTCTCTGGACTAATTTTGATATTGCTATCTTATGCGAACGAGTCCGCAAAATGGTCAGCTGCTTGCTTTCTTGTTAAGATTTTTCCATCTTTATGTAGTGCAATTTTTGAGTTTCTCCCTGTGCCCTCGTCATTAAGCTGTTTTATTAGCTTCCACAATTTCCTTGTGTCTCTTTCAAAGTTCAGAGACTCCGTTTTCTCCTGCCAGCTTTTCCGTCTAGCCTGCAGCTTGGCCCTTTGAAATTTGGCTTTTGCATGCTGGAATTTATTGTGGTGCTCTTGGCTGGGTGTGGCCTCTGCTTGCTTTCTACTCACTTCAACATCATTATGCAACTGTTCCAGTTCACTACTCCAGTAGGGTTTATATTGTTTACGGGCTCCTCTTGGTACTGTTTCTCGCGCTGCCTGTAGTATGCATTTCCCAAACTCTTCAACTGCTTTATTTATGTCTTTCTCAGTGTTCAGGTTTCTAACCAGTATGCTGGTGCGATGCTTGTACATTGCCCAGTCTGCTTTCTTGTAGTTCCACCTCGAGAGGGTGCTGCTTTCACTTACAAGCTCATTTTCTACGGTTAGAAAGACTGGCCGATGGTCACTGCCACCAAGTTGTTTCCCAACAGTTCGTGTAATGTTCCACTCCAGGTCTGGTGAATGAAAAGCCAGGTCAGGTGTAGTTGTAGAGTGCCATGATCTCGAGTAGAAAGTATGTGGGTCGGACGGCTTGTTAATCAACATGAATCTATTCTCATCTTGCCAGTCTTCCAGTCTCTCTCCTCTCTGGTCCATGTGATCATAGCCCCAGCTCTGCGAGTGGCTGTTGAAATCGCCACACACAATCATTTTTTCTTTTAGTGGTAGAGTGTCCAGTGCCTGTGGGCGGTCAATTGGACAGTAGTAATTGATCAGATGTAGATCTGTATTACCTGTCTTAAGTTTAAGTGTCTGATACTCAGCCCCTTCCATGTAGACTTTGATTTGGGAAGCCATGATGTTATTTCTTACAAGGGCCAGTATCCCACCTTTTCGCCTGTTCTTTCGGTCAGATCGGTAACACTGGTAGCCTCTGATTTTGAAGGCTATATTTTCATTGAGGTGAGTTTCTTGCAAGCAACATATGCTTACTTTTTCTTGGTCCAAGATTTTTTCTAATTCTATTTTGTTGTTGCTGACTCCCTCCGCATTCCAGTGCATTATTTTAAGTCTTCGTTTAGTATGGCCAGTCGTCCTATTCTCATGTCCCCTGGCTCCACAGGACATCTGAGAAGGACCTCCAGTAGTTGGGGTTGGACCCTTTCGAGACATAGGGCCCGGCACTGCACCTGCCTGGGGGTCCAAAGCAGGGCGAGCACCATAACGATTAGCAGTATTCGACATATTCCATTTTGCGTGATTGCGTGGCATCCTGATTTCTGTGGTGCGCCTCTTGGCTGGTTGCCTCCGTCTTCAGCACCTTTCTTTGCTAGGGCAGATTGTGGTCTCACTCGAGTGTAGATGTGTACGCGCGCACACACCTGTCTGCGCATGCATGTACGTGCATACACATCTAGAGCATACTGGTTATTTTCCGGCGCCAGAGACTCGCCGTCGCCCCTTCTCCTGTTAGTTTAAACAGGTCCGCCACGTGAAGGCCAGGAGTTGGACTTTTGCTGCATAGGTTATGTATTCACGAGCCATTGAGGTATTTGAGCAATGTTGGACGCTCACCCCAACACCGCGCCTCGGCTACATACAGCAACATTTGGAACCCTTGATAGAGTATGAGGAACATTCTTTGTTTCATGCCCATTGCTGCATGATCTTCAGCGTACCGAGTCCCTTCTTAGATCTTATAACATCTTCTTACACTTGATCCCATGAATCTCAGCTCTCTCTCTCTCTCTCTCTCTCTCTCTCTCTCTCTCTCTCTCTCTCTCTCTCTCTCTTCTCTCTCTCTCTCTCTCTCTCTCTCTCTCTCTGTGTGTGTGTGTGTGTGTGTGTGTATGTGTGTGTGTTTAAAAAAAAACATTTCTGCCATTTATTGTAAGACTTGAGACGTCAAGCTTATATCAATCCTATTGTCCTGAGAGCACAACACCACAGACGCCTTATCTGGGTTAACGACACCACCCATCCCTGTACACCAGTGGATCATTTTGTTTACCGTCTCCTGTAACTCTTGCGCTACTTTCATCCTGTCTCTCCCCTGCCTATACACAAGGACATCACCTGCAAATTTCAGTATCTTTCCAATCCCCGGTGCTTCAATGCTTGCAACCTTGCTTGTGTAACATTGAATAGCACAGGCGATATTGCAGATCCTTGCACGCCTCCGAGGTCCATAAACCTAGGCGGAGAGAAACCCTACAAGAACGAACGAACGAACTCTATTTTCAAAGGGTCACAAATTGGACACGCAGGCCCATCTTACATTCGACCCTTCCAACCACTCATCCTTCTTTCAACATTATGTATGTTACATTCACATAGAAATGAATGTTGTAAACATAAACAATGCATATTACCATGTTTTGAGACAGGCAGGCAGACACACACACACACATACACATACACACACACACACACACACACACACACACACACACACACGCACGTTCATAAATACATACATCCAATCCTGCAAAAGTGCAAGGCAGTTGCTATTCAATTCATCACTTAGGGACTAACACCCATCTCGATAAGACTGTGCATTAAGAGATCATATCTGACTGTTATATCCATCCTCAAGATCCAGTGCTGCTGCCATTATTTCCTGTCTATTGTAGACCTGTATTTGTTTAACCAGAAGGTCGAATTATGTTATAAGGCCAGTGTCACGCCGACCGCTATACCCCAAAAGGAAACATTTGTGTATTCAGTTTCTGAGGCTGGGTCGACTTGCCCACGAAAGGATCCCGCTCTAAGAAGGATATGAATCCAGGAACAATAGGCTGGCAAGCAAATACATGAGTGACAAGAAAGAAGTAGTATGCAGTGGATGACATAGATGTAATGAGATGATTACATTGTTTCGAGTGGTTAACCCTGTCCCACTTAACACAGCCGGTAACAATACAACAAACAGGATCTTGTAGACAGGGATTGTGATCTGTTGTTGGGCTGACAACGCGGAAAAGCGCAAGCAAAGAAAAATAAAATAGGGGTACGAGACGTCGACGTGGATGAAAGGATAAGAACGCTCGCTCTAAAACTCCCGGTGCCCTGATGGCATGGTTGGAGATTCAACCCCTGGAATTACAGGTTGACTTCTGGTTCAGAAAGCAATGAAAAACCACTGAAAGTAAAATTACCTAGAAAATCAACCAGGGGTTGAACACAACGTTCTGCAAAGGATATGCAATATTTTAATAGTTGTACTCATCATCTGGTGAAAATCACAACATATATCTTAACATAGCAAAAACAAAGATAATGCATACAGATAAAACTACTATGGAGAAAGAAATATATGTTAATGAGGAAAGATTGGAGGTGGTGGAAAATGTTGAATGTCTTCGGCAAGTAATTACCAACAATGGTGACACAATGAAAGAAATTAAACGACGACTGTCAATCGCTCTTCAAAAACTAAAACATCTGAATAAATTATGGCGTGGGACAAATAGAACTACAAAAATTAGATTTTTAAGAACATGCATCTTTCCCATTGCAACATACGCCTATGAGACCTGGACACTTACTAAACAAGCTGAGCAGCGCATAAATGCCTTTGAATATACATGTTATAGACGAGTACTAAGAATATCTTAGGTAAAGACAAGAGCAAATGCATCCATACTTCAAGAGCTGAATATTGAAGAGGGTTGGCTATTAAAAACGATAAAACAAAGAAAATTGATATATTTTGGTCACTTGAAACGTCGTGAGAGTTTGGAGCGAGCAATAATTGAGGGGTATATGCCTGGGAAGAGAGGAAGAGGAAGGCCAAAGAGAAGATGGGTGCAAGATGTGGCGGATAATCTCCAGATGGGTGTATCGGACGCAGGACATCTTGCTTGTGATCGAGAAGTTTCCCGGAAGGTTCTTATAGGAGCTAGGTTCTGCAAATGACATGATACTGAATGAATGAACTCATCATCTCATCTCTCTCATCTTGTTCCTCTTGTACCTTGCGGTGTCGAGGTGAAGCATAAACAGCGGGAGAGTGCCCGTTTATGGGCTTATGTATCGTGATTCCCATGGACTCTGTTATTCCCCCTGTCCTTCGTTTACTTGGAATACCAGGATTGTGTGGGGCATAACCGCACCAATACACACTTCTTCTCGTGTAACAGGCCCTGTGCGGAACCTCGCTCTCATCTCGGCACGTCGAAAAGCCTCTAGATCTCTGACCATGTCTCTTGCTTCGTGCACGCTCATGCCCAAACTGTCTGCCATGTCCTGTGTCCACCAACACTTGCTCTCAAAATATGGAAGTCAACTGCACTTCCCAACAGCTTTAGAACACAGTCTCAATACAAACAAGTAGGCAACCATCACTGGGAGACACCGATGAATCAGGAAGTCCGTATGGTTAACAAATATTAACCGTGCACACAGAGGAATATAGGCGACAAGTAGGCACAGTGACATAACAGTTGAAGCAGAGGAATATAGGCGAGAACTAGGCACAGTGACGTAACAAACAGTTGAAGTGGAGGAATATAGGCGAGAACTAGGCACAGTGACAGAACAAACTGTTAAAGCAGAAGAATAAAAGCGAGAACTAGGCACAGTGACAGAACAAACAGTTGAAGCAGGGTAATATAGGCGAGAAGTAGGCACAGTGACATAACAAACAGTTGAAGCAGAGGAATATAAGCGAGAACTAGGTACAGCGACAGAACAAACTGTTAAAGCAGAAGAATATAAGCGATAACTAGGCACAGTGACATAGCAAACTGTTGAAGTAGAGGAATATAGGCGAGAACTAGGCACAGTGACATAACAGTTGAAGAAAAGGAATATAGGCGAGAACTAGGCACAGTGACATAGCAAACAATTGAAGCAGGGTAATATAGGCGAGAACTAGGCACAGTGACATAACAGTTGAAGCAGAGGAATATAGGCGAGAACTAGGCACAGTGACATAACAGTTGAAGAAAAGGAATATAGGCGAGAACTAGGCACAGTGACATAACAGTTGAAGCAGAGGAATATAGGCGAGAACTAGGCACAGTGACGTAACAAACAGTTGAAGTAGAGGAATATAGGCGAGAACTAGGCACAGTGACATAACAGTTGAAGAAAAGGAATATAGGCGAGAACTAGGCACAGTGACATAGCAAACAATTGAAGCAGGGTAATATAGGCGAGAACTAGGCACAGTGACATAACAGTTGAAGCAGAGGAATATAGGCGAGAACTAGGCACAGTGACGTAACAAACAGTTGAAGTAGAGGAATATAGGCGAGAACTAGGCACAGTGACATAACAGTTGAAGAAAAGGAATATAGGCGAGAACTAGGCACAGTGACATAGCAAACAATTGAAGCAGGGTAATATAGGCGAGAACTAGGCACAGTGACATAACAGTTGAAGCAGAGGAATATAGGCGAGAACTAGGCACAGTGACATAACAGTTGAAGCAGAGGAATATAGGCGAGAACTAGGCACAGTGACATAACAGTTGAAGCAGAGGAATATAGACGAGAACTAGGCACAGTGACATAACAGTTGAAGCAGGGTAATATAGGCGAGAACTAGGCACAGTGACATAACAGTTGAAGTAGAGGAATATAGGCGAGAACTAGGCACAGTGACATAACAGTTGAAGCAGAGGAATATAGGCGAGAACTAGGCACAGTGACGTAACAAACTGTTGAAGTAGAGGAATATAGGCGAGAACTAGGCACAGTGACATAACAGTTGAAGCAGAGGAATATAAGCGAGAACTAGGCACAGTGACGTAACAAACTGTTGAAGTAGAGGAATATAGGCGAGAACTAGGCACAGTGACATAACAGTTGAAGCAGAGGAATATAGGCGAGAACTAGGCACAGTGACATAACAGTTGAAGAAAAGGAATATAGGCGAGAACTAGGCACAGTGACATAGCAAACAATTGAAGCAGGGTAATATAGGCGAGAACTAGGCACAGTGACATAACAGTTGAAGCAGAGGAATATAGGCGAGAACTAGGCACAGTGACGTAACAAACAGTTGAAGTAGAGGAATATAGGCGAGAACTAGGCACAGTGACATAACAGTTGAAGCAGAGGAATATAGGCGAGAACTAGGCACAGTGACGTAACAAACAGTGGAACTGGTTACTCTCTGCACCCTTTGCCAATTCTTTATGGCCGTCCTCTTTTCTCTCCATGATTGCTCCATTTCTTGCGTCCACCATGGTGGTTGTGGCAAGATCCTTCTTTATGTTATAGACCGTTCATGTATTTGAAAGCGTGCCGGGAACTAAGAGTGATCGCGGTAATAATTGAAAGCCTTTCTGGCTCTCATAGACTTGACTTTGCTGGACCTAGGTAACAGTACAGAACAGGGGAGGAAGTTCTTTCTATGGTCCCCAAGGACACTCCATTTTATGTTTGGTGTCGCCTCTTGGGATACAAGTGCCAGGTCAATGGCCGTGTCTAGGTTCCCCGGTATCATTACTAGCCTAGTGGGTGTCCTGTCATTTATACAGACCACATTCGTCTGAAGGAAGGCCTCAGCAAGAGCAGTACCCTGTCTGTCTCTCCCCGCTCCCAGACCTATCCCACTCTTTAGCTCGCGCATTGAAGTCACCGCATATGAGACGCCTGGTACCAGGGGTACTCTCTGAAATCTTTAGCCAGTCCCAACTCTTTCCGCTGACGCAAGACTCCCCACTAATATTTATATATATATATATATATATATATATATATATATATATATATATATATATATATATATATATATATATATATATATATATATTGTATAAAGTTCCTGCTGTATCCTCCAATTTCCATCTGCATTCCTGGCACCTCTTTGCTTTCCTGATCCCATTCACGTATATCCAGTATCGAACGCTGTAAACCATCCTTGACCACTAGAGCCTGCCCATGTCTTCCCTGCCCGGTTATGTTAATGTAACATGAATAGCCAAGACATCCCAAAGAGTTTGCCTTCAATTCCTGCATTATGAGAATGTCAAAATCGTAGACCACTTGTTCCAATATTGGCCCTCTCTGCTTTGCACTACTGCAGTTCCAATACCTAACCCGTTCATGTTTGAGTCCTTGACGATCCTTTTTTCTCTCATCCCTTCGGGCTCCAGCCCTCTTCTTTCTTTTTATCCCCACCCCCTCTCCCCTACCTCTTCTCCTCCGTTTCACGTTCTCCCTGCTGGCTATTGTAAAAGGTAATTTAATAATAATAATAATAATAATAATAATCTAATATAACAGTCTCCTATTGGTTGTACCGTATGTCTCCCGTAGCTAATAACAATTGCTACATCAATAATTGATATTAGTGAGTCATGTAGTAATGATTTTCGCACATTTTCCATGCATTCATAATGCATGTATTGATAATGTTGTTGTTCTCGGTTAGCCTGATAAGTGATGCATGGATGAAGGAAGTAATTAGTTGTTCTCACTTAGCCTCATAAGTGATGTATGGATAAAATAATGTATGAAAAAGAGAGATAACAAGGACAGATTGTTAGAAGTGCCAGCATGCTCAATTCTTAAGCCTTTGAAAATAAAGTTTTTAGTTCGTTCTTTCGTAGACAGGGTTTGTCATAGGTCCTAAAGTGTTAGGGGTCATATACTCTCATGGTTCTTTATTGTCAGAGATAATACAATGTCATGAATCCGAAACTATCAGGCATCATATACTGTCAGGGATCCCAGAATGCCAGGGATACCACACCGTCATAATTTCTAAACTGTTAGGGATCATATACTGTCAGGGATCTATATTATCAGAAATGCGATACTGCTATGAATCCCAAAATGTCACAGATTCTATACTCTCAAGGTTCCTATGCTGCCAGGAATCCCAACATATCAGGGATCATATACTGTCAGGAATCATATATTGTCAAGAATCCAAAAATAACAAGAATCCTATACTGTCAGGAATCCTAAAATATCAGGGATCATAAAGTGTCAGGAATCTCAAAATGTCAGGCACCCTATACAGTCAGGAATCCCAAAATGTCAGGGATACTTTACTGTTTAATTTTAATGTTGCATATCCCTTACAGGACGTTGCAGTCAACACCAGCATTTTCCAGGTGCTGTTGATGTACTAGGCAAGTTTTACGTTCAGCAGTTTGCCATTGCTTTCTGAACGACCGGCTCACATATCCCCTTAAGTTACCAGCACGGCGCGATCCGCTGCTGAATCTCGCGCAGCTGTTTTCCCACGTGGATATACGGGATTACGAACAATGTCGTTAACTCCTTAGCCAGGGAGACCGGCAGCACCTATACTGTTAGGAATCCCAAAATGTCAGGGATACTATACTTTCCGGAATCCCAAAATGTCAGGGATCCTATACTGTCAGGGAACCCAAAATATCAGGGGTCATACACTGTCAGGAATCCTATTCTGTTGGAATTCCTATACTGTCAAGAATCCCAAAATGTCAGGGATCCTATACTGTCAGGAATCTCAAAATGTCAGGCATCCAATGCTGTTAGGAATCTCAAAATGTCAGGGATCCAATACTGTCAGGAATACAAAAATGTCAGGGATCCAATGTTGTCAGTAATCCCAAAATGTTAGGGATGCTACATTGGCAATATTAGCGTTAGTTGAGGCAGGGACAGACCTAGAGAAATGATCGGTGGTCTATGGCGATTTGAATGAAGGAATATCATCAAGATAAATGATCCAGAATATCCAGAACCGATCTGTGGAGAGATTTGAACTCCTGCGTCACGTTGCAATGCACAAACAGATGATGATAACAAAACATGTGAACATGCAAACAGACATGTTGAACATTTCCCGCCAACACCAACCGTGTTCACTGGCACAGGAATGGAGCATAATGGGGACGACCCGTTGCTGTGAAGTTGGAACTGCGACTAACTAACTAACTAACTAACCAACCGTGTGCATATTTCACAGAACAATGATTTATTGATGAGTCACCTATACTGGATATGGTTATTATCTGCTATGTTTATTATAGTAACAAAGACCGGATTTGTCAGAGCTTTATCATTAGTTAGGGCGAGGTACGAAAGCTTCCTTCTTGATTCAAATCAATATGGGCTGTAGCTAATCCTTCCTGCAGAAATGTTATCAAAATATTTCCCGTAAGACACACCTGATATGTCGAGATAACCCGTGGCGTTTATCTTTGATGTCCGATAACTATAAATAGTATCCACGGTGTAGCATTGTTGTACTACCTCCTATGGACAACAACCAATTTTAAATTAATATCCGAAATGGAGGTCGGCATGGTCGAATGGGTAAGAGCATTTGCTCTTAAACAATCGGTGTGTTGATGCAGAGATAGACGGTTCAACCCCGACACCGGTCAGTCGGACTAAAGTGTTGAGTTGACTTCTCGTCCTTAATTGTGGGACGTAGATATGAGTACCTCAGAAGTCGGTTTAAAAGAAAATCCAAAAAAAAAAAAAATACAAACAATAATAAATAAAAATAAGTATACCACGTCACAGACCAGCTTGAAAATGGTATGAGTGTCGGTTGTTCAGAAAGCAATGGCAAACTAATGAACGTAATTTGGCAAGAAATCATAAACAACCCAGAAATGCTGGGGTTGACTGCGATGTCCTGTAACGGATATGCAATTAACTTTATACTATGACACAACACGAAGAACGACGTTTCGATTACACTAATCTTCATCAGCAATAATACAAACAGGTCTACAGAAAGTCATGGAATTATAAAATTTAATAATATTAAAACACAAATCAATCGTTGTTAGGAAGTATAGGGCGTATTTTTAATGTGTGTGTAGGGTTTGAAAATATTGCCGGTCCAAGTTTTGTATTCACCCTCTGTAAAGTTCATGCAACATAATAGAATGCAACATAATAAAAATTTGAACCGGCAATATTTTCAAACACTACACAGCCATTAAAAATACACCCTAGATTATAGCAGCTGTGTGGACTACGCTTGAATTCAAAGCGAGGGAACGTAAAAAACAATATGAGAAATGTGACTAATTCAGTGACAGAATTATTAACTGGGGCAGGGATGGTAACTAATTATAACTTCTCTTCTGAGCCCAATAGTAGGGATGGAGATCTTGCAAGTCCGGGTGTGTTTAGTTGTAGAAGTGCCATCACAGCCCGGAGTTCCATGTCACGTGAACTCACTGCTTGTAACAATGTATCGCGTGGTCTACTGGCCAAGGTGTTCGCTTGCCCAATGGCAAGTGAGCCTTAGGGGCTTTGATTGAAGTAGATCTTTAATAATTAGACTACATGCTAAACATATGAACGATCTTTTAGTTCTGGCAATCATTTATTTTAGATGAAGTTTGCCACTGAATATGACAATGGCAAGGCAATAATAAAATCACATTATCTGTTAAGATTATTAAATAAAATACATGAAGGTATGAGCTGATTATCAGTATAGCTCTGTTGCAATTATTTATATGGATAGTGACCATTCTTAGTTAATGACGTTGTAAAGTGTTTTTACATGCTATCGTCTGTAGCGTTTATAACTTTTTGTTGTCATTTCTTTTTCTGGCTGTATGCGTGACTTTAGCGAACAAGTAAACATTTTGTAATAATAATAATAATAATAATAATAATAATAATAATAATAATAATATGCCTGCCTGCCTGTCTGTGTATCTGTCTGATTTTCTGTCTGTTTGTTGGTTTGTCGATGGCGCGCATGTTTGCAATCTCAGTTGTTTTCCAGATATGTTCACTTTATCGTGCAATGTTAGCCATGTTGCAAATTCGTTGTCTCTGCTTGAAAGGACAGGCTCACTCAGCCGTTGGTTAAGTGTGACATCTGTGGGCTAGTGTGGCCTGGTCGATACCAGGTCGCCCCATCACATCGACTCACCAAGTCGTGAGGACGGGAGGTCAATTGATTGTGAACATGTTTTTGATCCCAAATTTTGATGTCTTTCTGACGAGAAATGTATATCCCCTGCTGGTGTAGTAATCTTTATCTTTAGCTGTATTCTATTGATAATTGTTGTAATTCCTGTGTCTTTTTACAGTTTATGCCTAATGCGCTGGTTGTCATGTATGATGGTTGTCCTTACCTTTTGTCTCTTGCGTTACCAATCATGTCCGATGTATACACTTGTACACTGCGATTTCAAGCCATCAGCTATATTCTTTCTATGTCTTTCGCTGTCTCTTTTGTTTGCAAATTTCCTGTTATATTTTCCAGTTAACCACTTCTCTTCATATGTACAAAAGAGACGGTCCTGTTTCTATACCAGCAACCCGTTCTCTTCGTGATTTGGTTTCTTTTAATCGTCTTCGTTACCTAAATGTCCTATATGTCTATATGTTTATCACTGCAGTATAAAACACATCTAAAGATAACCAAACAATAAATAAGAACTGTAAATAAAGACATTTGTTTGACCAGTTGGAGCACTGAGACACCAAGCGGGAAGTATACACATATTTGCCAGGTCCTGACTTCAATGACAACATCAACCATTGAACAAGGAAGGTCCAAAACATAATTTCCATACTCTTAATAAAACACATATGGGAACTGGTTCAATTCATATGCCGGTCAGTTGGATTAAATGGTGACTTCTCGTCCTTGATTTAGGGACGTAAATTACAAGTACATCAGAAGTCGGAGTGGGTTAGCCTGATGACGAGGGGCACTGGTAATAGGGAAAGCTAATCCACACACAAAAATCAGCCCAGTGCGTCTGCTTTTGTAAATATCCTTAAGAGACAGTTCCATGTCGTCACTTCTTTGAGTGTTCGGCTCATACAGATATGGGAAATAAATAGAACCACCAAAGCCATATAAAACAAGTGCTTAAGATGGAAGAACACAACAATCGAGTGAATGCTTACATGTAACACAAGGCATTTTACCGAAGGGCGGTAACTCAAGCGCTTTTGGATGGACAACAACTTTGCCTTCCCTTTTCTGAAAATTGTCTGGTACCGGCTTTTATGCACCTGGATCGCCCAGGGAGCCGTACTTTTCTTACAAAATAAACCTGCCTCTGCTTGGCATTGAACTGGATCCACTGTTTTGGCAGGCTAGTGCAGAAACCACTATACCACCGTAACTGTATTGTTATATAGGGTGTATTTTTAATGACTGTGAAGTGTTTGAAAATATTGCTGGTCTAAGTGTTGTTTTCACCTTCTGTGAAGTTCATACAATGTAATAGGTAAATACAAAACTTGGACCGGCAATATTTTCAAACACAGCACAGTCATTAAAAATACACCCTGTATTACGCCACCATTTAGAAGTCAGCGTGGTCGATTGGCTAAGAGCACATGCTCTTAAACTTCCGGTGCACTGACGGCAGGGTGGTGGGATCGTTCCCTGCACCGGCCATCTGGACTTAAACATTGACTTCTAGTTCAGAAAGTTGTGGTAAACTACTGAACGTAAAATTTGCTAGTTACGACCTGCAAAGGTTGTGCACACTTTAATTTCTTTGCGCTCGCTTCCTTTGAGCTCAAGCGTAGTCCATACACACTATTTATAGTTGTAATGGAGTGAATTTTGCGTGTGGATTAGCTTTCCCTATTAACAGTGTCCCTCGCCATCAGGCGAACCAACTCCGACTTCAGAGGTACTTGTAATTTATGTCCCCAAGTCAAGGACGACAGATCAACATTTTAGTCCAGCTGTCCAGTGTAGGGGTTGAACTGCTAACTTCGGCATCAGCACAACGGATGTTTTAAGAACGTGTGTTCTTACCCATTCGACCATGTTGACCTGCATGTGCAAACTTGTTTTTACACATGTTATTGTAACTCATTTTGTCCCAAAGTGTTATTGTCTTATCCACTTCAGACTCAAACATATATTACTTTGAAGCACAGCTCTTTGAGATAGAAACAGTTAAAGTAACATCTGTGTGGGATAGAAACAGTTGATGTAACATTTATATGGAACAGAAAGATTTATCGCCTGTACTACAGTATGTGTTGGACCTATTTGGGTTGTTAAAGGCAAATTGCAATATTACCAATGCATATGTTTGTATATAAATATGTTTATATATACATACATATATGTTTGTTTATGCATTAAATGTTTGTATATGCTGCCAGTGTTTGTATATGTAACCAGTGTTTGTATATGTAACCAGTGTTTGTATACCTAGCCAGTGTTTGTATATGTAACCAGTGTTTGTATATATAACCAGTGTTTGTATACCTAGCCAGCGTTTGTATATGTAACCAGTGTTTGCATATGTAACCAGTGTTTGTATACCTAACCAGTGTGTGTATATGTAACGAGTGTTTGTGTAAGTAACCAGTGTTTGTATACCTAGCCAGTGTTTGTATATGTAACCAGTGTTTGTATATGTAACTAGTGTTTGTATACCTAGCCTGTGTTTGTATATGTAACCAGTGTTTGTATATGTAACCAGTGTTTGTATATGTAACCAGTGTTTGTATATGTAACCAGTGTTTGTATATGTAACCAGTGTTTGTATATGTAACCAGTGTTTGTATATGTAACCAGTGTTTGTATACCTAGCCAGTGTTTGTATATGTAACCAATGTTTGTATTTGTAACCAGTGTTTGTATAAGTAACCAGTGTTTGTATACCTAGCCAGTGTTTGTATACCTAACCAGTGTTTGTATATGTAACCAATGTTTGTATATGTAACCATTTTTTGTATACCTAGCCAGTGTTGGTATATGTAACCAGTGTTTGTATACCTAGCCAGTGTTTGTATACCTAACCTGTGTTTATATATGTAACCAATGTTTGTATATGTAACCATTTTTTGTATACCTAGCCAGTGTTGGTATATGTAACCAATGTTTGTAATGTAGCTTGTATTTGTATATGTAACCAGTGTTTGTATACCTAGCCTGTGTTTGTATATGTAACCAGTGTTTGTATATGTAACCAGTGTTTGTATATGTAACCAGTGTTTGTATATGTAACCAGTGTTTGTATATGTAACCAGTGTTTGTATACCTAGCCAGTGTTTGTATATGTAACCAGTGTTTGTATATGTAACCAGTGTTTGTATACCTAGCCTGTGTTTGTATATGTAACCAGTGTTTGTATATGTAACCAGTGTTTGTATATGTAACCAGTGTTTGTATATGTAACCAGTGTTTGTATATGTAACCAGTGTTTGTATACCTAGCCAGTGTTGGTATATGTAACCAGTGTTTGTATATGTAACCAGTGTTTGTATATGTAACCAGTGTTTGTATATGTAACCAGTGTTTGTATATGTAACCAGTGTTTGTATATGTAACCAGTGTTTGTATATGTAACCAGTGTTTGTATATGTAACCAGTGTTTGTATATGTAACCAGTGTTTGTATACCTAGCCTGTGTTTGTATATGTAACCAGTGTTTGTATATGTAACCAGTGTTTGTATATGTAACCAGTGTTTGTATATGTAACCAGTGTTTGTATATGTAACCAGTGTTTGTATATGTAACCAGTGTTTGTATACCTAGCCAGTGTTGGTATATGTAACCAGTGTTTGTATATGTAACCAGTGTTTGTATATGTAACCAGTGTTTGTATACCTAGCCTGTGTTTGTATATGTAACCAGTGTTTGTATATGTAACCAGTGTTTGTATATGTAACCAGTGTTTGTATACCTAGCCAGTGTTGGTATATGTAACCAGTGTTTGTATACCTAGCCAGTGTTTGTATATGTAACCAGTGTTTGTATATGTAACCAGTGTTTGTATACCTAGCCTGTGTTTGTATATGTAACCAGTGTTTGTATATGTAACCAGTGTTTGTATATGTAACCAGTGTTGGTATATGTAACCAGTGTTTGTATATGTAACCAGTGTTTGTATACCTAGCCAGTGTTGGTATATGTAACCAGTGTTTGTATGTACTACCAAAGTCTGCATATACAGCCAGTATGTATGTTTCCTTCATGCTAATTCATCTTTGTCCTCAGGTGACGCAGCGTTTTACAGTCAACCTCCCAACTGGCCAGAAGACTGTACTCAGGGCTAGTCCCCTGACCCCCGTCGGCGACCTGGTGATTTCCGCCTGCAAGGAGAAAGGTCTAGAACTTGACCTGGATAAATATGTCCTACAGTTGCCCAAGAAGCCAGGAATACCCATTGACCCTCGTGCCACCATTCTACAGACTGGAGTACAAGAGATCAGCTTAGTATCACGTGGTAAGTTTAACTTTGGAGTTCTGAAGTTGTGACTTTGTTGCTGGTTTTTTTAGCTGGTGAAGACATCTTCAACTGATTCAGTGCCAAACAAAAAAGTAGGTTTCGATCAAACATGGTACACAATCAAATGAACAAGTATTATAATGTAAATTCCATTTCATTGAGCATTGAAATTGTGGAAGATACCACAAAAACAAAAAAAAACAAAGTGACCCTAATGTGGCAATATATCGCTCTTCTGTCCAATGGAAGATCACATTTAGCGATATATAGGGTGTATTTTTAATGACTGTGCAGTGTTTGAAAATATTGCCGGTCCAAGTTTTGTATTCATTCTCTGTAAAGTTCATGCAACATAATAGGTAAATACAAAACTTGGATGGGCAATATTTTCATACACTGCACAGTCATTAAAAATACACCCTGTATTATCTTTCGTTACTGAATCAATTAAATAGCTGGTTTAATTTTCTGCGATGCCTTCAACATGGCGGCTCTGTGGCAAAGGGGTTATGAATGCAACAAGAAAGACAATAAAAATGGAGCAGGTCCGCATGGCCGAATGGATAAGAGCGCGTGTTCTTAAACATCCGGTGTGCTTATGCCGAGGTTAGTGATTCAACCCCTACACTGGATAGCTGGACTAAAATGTTGACCTGTCGTCCTTGACTTGGAAAATAAATATATAAAAATGAAAATTAGTGAAGAACTGTATGGTTTTGTGAAAGGAAAGGGTACAAACAATGCAGTATATATATTGCGAACACTAATAGAAAGGTCAGTAGAGACATATAGAGACATATATTTGTGCTTCATAGATTATACTAAGGCATTTGATAAAATAAAACATGATGAACTGATTAAAATGTTGGAAGATATCAACATTGATGGGAATGATTTAAGAATAATAAAGAATATTTACTGGAACCAAGTAGCAGCAGCCGGCTTCGTGGCTTAGAGGTTATGACTTTTCTCCGTAATCTCGTATACTCTCGTAGGTAACGTGATGAAGGTGAGAATCAGCAGTGGTTCGAATCGCATCGGTAACTTATGGGGGATGTGTGCCGGCCGCTCAGAAAGCAATGGCAAACTACTGAGTGTAATCTTGCCAAGAAATCAACATACAGCTGAAAGATGCTGGTGTTGACAGCGATGTCCTGTAAAGGATATGCAAAAAAATACCAGCAATTAAAATGGGAAATAAAGAGGGTAGTTACTAACAAATAAAGTTAGGAGTACGACAGGGATGTGTCTTGTCAGCGGATCTCTTCTGCCTCTATAGCGAAGTAATAATGAGAGAGATCAAAGAGAAGCCAGGAATACTAATCGGAGGTTATAATATGAACAACATATGCTATGCAGATGACACAGTATTGGTGGCGGATAATGCAACAGACCTACAACAATTGTTTGGCACTGTAGCAATAGAGAGTGCAAAGAAAGGACTCTCCTTGAATATCAAGAAAACAGTAACAATGGTGATATCAAAGAACATGGTGACACAAAAATGTGACATAGAAATAGAACGGAAAATTCTTAACCAAGTGGATAATTTTAAATACCTATAGGTATTTATAACATCAGATGGAAGACGCACAACAGAGATTAAGAGCAGAATAGGGCAGGCAAAAGCCACATTTCAAAAAATGAAGAGTATCTTATGCAATAAGTCACTATCAATGAATGTAAGAAAGAGAATGCTGAAATGATATATAGAACCAGCTTTGCTGTATGGCAGCAAATTTTGGAATGTAAATGAACAAGTTAGGAAGAACTTAGAAGCAAAAGAGATGTGGTTCCTGAGACAAATGTTGCAAATTCCTTGGACTGCCAGAGTAACTAACAAAGATTGCCTGAAAGAGGCTAATGAAACTAGAACACTATATACAACAATAAGAAAGAGACAAACAGTTTCTTTGGTCAAGTGATGAGAAGAGAGGCATTGGAGAACATTGTGACAACTGGAAAGATCGAGGGGAAGAGAGGCAGAGGCAGACCAAGAGAAATGATGCTGGACGGATTGAGACCGTGGCATGGAGGAATACCATCAGCAGAGTTGATCCAGAACACCAAAGAATGAGACCTGTGGAGAGCCATGAACGCCTACACCAGCTGGCAGGGCACTTGATGATGATTGAATCCCACATACCGTATTTTAAACACAGCTGCGGACAATTTGGAAGCAGACCGCCTTGCAGTGGTTTTGATACAATGGTATGTGTGCCACTCATTCAGAAAGCAATGGCAGACTACTGAATGTAAACTTTCCCAGGAATTACGAACAGCCAAAAAATACTGCTTGGGTTGACTGCTTCGACCTGTAAAGGATATGCAACTAACTTTAACTTCAACCAGGAGTCATTTATAAATCATCATCATCATCATGTGCCTTGCAAAGTGATGTAGACACCCATGTCGCTTCACAGATCTCGGTCCTTGGTGTCCTGGATATGTTATGTTGGTGGTATCCCCCCACGCCATCATCTGAAATCATCTAACATAATGTCTCTCTGTGTTCTGGATATATTATGTTGGTGGTATCTCCCCCCCCCCCCCCCCCCCACGCCATCATCTGAGCATCTAATGTCTCTCAGTGTGCCCCTGGCTTGTCTCATGTTGATTTGATGGTATCCCCCACGCCATCATCTGAGCATCTAATGTCTCTCGGTGTGCCCCTGGCTTGTCTCATGCTGGTGGTATCCCCCACGCCATCATCTGAGCATCTAATGTCTCTCGGTGTGCCCCTGGCTTGTCTCATACTGGTGGTATCCCCCACGCCATCATCTAAGTATCTAATGTCTCTCTGTGTGTCCCTGGCTTGTCTACTGCTGATTCTTCCAGTCATCATGATACTCTTGAATGCCTGCCTTCTCAATATATGACCATGACTTTCTCTTGTGGTTGTGTTGAGTTGAGTTGAGCTAAGAAATGACATCACTGTACTAAGGGCATTCCCACACATGCTCCATCCCCTCGTTCATCAGCTAGCGAAGAGTCATACTGCTTATGGTTCTAACTGGCATGCGATTGAAAGTTCTCCTGGTCTTCCCCCTCACTTTTGAGATTCATCCAGAGTCCCTGCCGATTCCCACCATATCATTCTCTCCACATACAGGTGCTCAGTCAGTTCCACTGTTCTGTCCATCTGGTCCCACAAGTGCCTGATCACCTCTCCTTTGTCCATAGGTAATGGTTGCGTGTAATGTTCTACTTTAATTAAACTCCTCCATGAAGTTGTGTTAGTTATTCTGACAGTTCATGGTATTCACGTTTGTCTCAGAAACCACACGTGCTGCCTCCAAGCTCTTCCAAACTCATTCATTTACATTCCAAGATTCACCACCACACAGAAGAACAGGTTCAACATGCCTTCTCAGTACTGTCTTTTGTTCCTAAATAGTCTTCAAAATATCTCCCATATCCATTGCGAACATTGAACAGCACTTTTGATAGCTTCACTCACTCATTTCCTCATACACCAGAACATGAGAATATAAATAAGTCTTGTGAGAAGGAATGTCTCTGCTGAGTACCCACTCATATCACATCTGTCCAGTGTGAACTTATGTGGTACAGAGAGAACTGTCTATGCTTAGTGCCCACTCATATCACATCTGTCCAGTGTGAACTTATGTGGTACAGAGAGAACTGTCTATGCTTAGTGCCCACTCATATCACATCTGTCCAGTGTGAACTTATGTGGTACAGAGAGAACTGTCTATGCTTAGTGCCCACTCATATCACATCTGTCCAATGTGAACTTATGTGGTACAGAGAGAACTGTCTATGCTTAGTACCCACTCATATCACATCTGTCCAGTGTGAACTTATGTGGTACAGAGAGAACTGTCTACGCTTAGTACCCACTCATATCACATCTGTCCAGTGTGAACTTATGTGGTACAGAGAGAACTGTCTATGCTTAGTACCCACTCATATCACATCTGTCCAGTGTGAACTTATGTGGTACAGAGAGAACTGTCTATGCTTAGTGCCCACTCATATCACATCTGTCCAGTGTGAACTTATGTAGTACAGAGAGAACTGTCTATGCTTAGTACCCACTCATATCACATCTGTCCAGTGTGAACTTATGTGGTACAGAGAGAACTGTCTATGCTTAGTACCCACTCATATCACATCTGTCCAGTGTGAACTTATGTGGTACAGAGAGAACTGTCTATGCTTAGTACCCACTCATATCACATCTGTCCAGTGTGAACTTATGTAGTACAGAGAGAACTGTCTATGCTTAGTACCCACTCATATCACATCTGTCCAGTGTGAACTTATGTGGTACAGAGAGAACTGTCTATGCTTAGTACCCACTCATATCACATCTGTCCAGTGTGAACTTATGTAGTACATACAAATTTGAAAATTGACACGTACCTATACAAGACCCGTTGAACTACTCACAAGTCAAGACCATAACAAGGAGACAGATGAGTAACTTGTATATATATTTCCGTGTAGAGGTTTTTGTATTTGCATCAGTGTATCTTTGTTTGTGTTCTGGTGAGGGTTTTACTCTCGCTGTCCATTTTGTCTCTTGTGAATGTGTTTTCGTGAAGCTTGCCACCTAAAGCAGTTAACCATATTATGTCCCAACAATAATTTTAAAGTTGTTCTTCTTATGACCAAAATAATTAAGTTTCAAGTGTGCTCTTTTAATTGGAGCTATAAGAAGTGTTGGCCACGTCCCTGGTTTTATTTCCGAGATTCACGTGTAAACACTTGCTTTTCCCTTGCGTGTACTAAAGTTAAAAATAGCAGACGTGGGTTTGTGTTTGCTAGCGCAATCAATTTTATGGAGGGCTTGGGACTCTTCTGCTTAAGGATGTCTCACTGGCCTTCAACTGACAAGTGAAGACACGCGTGTAATTAATTATGTCATGCACAAAAGTCGCCAAGGTTTCTTTACTTCCCAGCATGCAACGTCTACACCTTTGCTTTATTGACTACGCAAAGGCTTTTGATAAAGTGAGACATGTCAACATGATAAGGATGCTTGAAGATCTACAAATTGATGGAAAATACCTTAGACTTTAAAAAAACCTGTATTGGAAACAACAAGCTGCCATAAAAATTGATAATGAAGTAGGTCAATATCAGCCTATTAAGAGAGGTGTGAGACAGGGATGTGTAATGTCTCCAGATCTTTTATCCTTGTACAGTGAAAATATTTTCAGAAATATTGAAGATATGGAAGGAATCAACATTGGGGGACGATACATCAGTAACATTAGACATGCAGATGATACACTCTTGATTGCAGACAATGAACAGAACCTGCAACATTTAGTAGATGCGATTGTTGCACACAGTAAACAACTAGAGTTAGAATTGAATTGTAAGAAGACACAGATTATGGTCGTCACTAGGAAGGAAGAAATACCACAAAGTAATATACAAGTAAATGGGCATATTCTTAAACAAGTGAATCGGTACAATTATCTCGGAACAGTCATAACATCTGATGGGAGATTGTCTACTTTTATATTGAAGTGACTGTCTACTTTTATGTTGAAGTGATTGTCTACTTTTATGTCGAAATGATTTATGAAATTAGTTTTCATGTAAAGTGAATTTTTAAAAGTTATATAAATATTCACATAGTTTAGTAATAATAGCTCATCATTACCATGTCTTCCTGTTTAGAAAATGCTGACAGGAACTACGCCATGTCGATGCCAGATTTATCAAAACTTCCCCCTTCTGCAAATGATCCACATTCATTTGTGCAGCTCAACGGCCAACCCAAAAAGAAGAGAGGCTTTTTATCTTTTCTGGGAAAGAAGGATAAACAATTTAAAGCTGTGAGTTTTTTTAAAAATCTGTGATATTTTCCCCTGTATGCTGCACACATATGTCACCGATGTATGATATCTTTTACAGGCAGACTTCAGCCGTGATGTATTCTGTTGTCGACATGTGTGAAATGGTGAGGAATGACAAGATTAGGATGGTGTGTGCAGGACGTGACGATTCCTTGAGTGAGCCCAGTACCAGAGCGCTATGTGTCGGCTCTGCAATTGTGGAAGCCTCCTTGGATGGTGGGGAATGCCCATGGCCTGCCCCTGCCTTCCCTTGAGGGCTGACCGTTATGTCTTTGGCTGTTCTAAATGGGCCAGCTGGGATGGGGGAATAACACCACAACAGTGAGAGTCAAACGTCTTACGAAACCCCCGGGAAGGTTAACCCGGTCAACAAATGCCCACAGAAGTCGGATGTGTCGGCCTAACGGCGCAAGAACGCAGTTCTGCTGTAAACAGGCACAACGCAATCATGTCCGGCAAAAAAACTCCGGATGAACGAAGAAGAAGAAGAAGAAGGATGGTGTAATTAGAAGCAAAATAAAAATAAAATGCAAAGAACACTTTTGCATGCTGTGATGAGTATTAGATATATGGTGATAATCCCATATTTGTGTAGACCAACTGGCGCTTGATGGGTGATGTGATGAACATCCGAGAACATACTGCTAATTTTACTAATTTACATACTTAATAACATCCACACACACCAGTAACCTGCATACCTTTACTAATTTATATGCTTAGTAACATCCACACACACCATCTACCTGCATATCTTTACTAGCTCACATGGTTAATAACATTCACACACCATATACTTGCATACCTTTACTAATTTACCTGGTTAATAACATCCACACACACCATCTACTTGCATACTTTTACTAACTTACATGGTTAATAACATCCACATACACTATCTACTTGCATACCCTAACTAAATTACATGGTTAATAACATCTATGCACACCATTTACCTGCATACCTTTAATTTTACTTCCAAGAACACAATTTCTGCTGCCAGCTTTAGGCTGGGTTGACCCAAAAGCCAACGTAAATAATAAAAAAAATGAATCTTCTCTTGTTAGAGATTCAAACACATGATCTCTGGGCTGAGAGGCAACTGTTCTAGCCACTGTACCACCACAGCTTCCTCTCCTTAGAAACTTGTGACAATATATAAGACACTTGCCTGGCTCTGTGGTGAAGGGGTTACAAATGCAATTCATAATCCCACAAACTGTTCGAAACACAGCTTCGGGCTATTTGGAAGCAGATCACTTTGCGTTGATTTCCATACAATGGTATGAGTGCCGGTCATTCAGAAAGCAATGGC
Source organism: Cepaea hortensis (assembly GCA_963921405.1). NCBI lineage: Eukaryota > Metazoa > Mollusca > Gastropoda > Stylommatophora > Helicidae > Cepaea > Cepaea hortensis. Next base: position 158,722,968 of record OY992878.1, read on the forward strand.
AAACTACTGAACATAAACTTGACCAGGAATCACAAACAGCCAAACAATGCTGGAGTTGACTGCTATGTTCTGTAAAGGATATGCAACTAACTTGTCCATTTACTCATGACTAAATTATTGATTTATTAGAAATTAATTTATTTGGTTGTTTCGGGATTTGAGGTTTAAAGATTGAGCACAACCCACTACTGGCACCACTGATCATATTCCGGCACGAACCTTAAGCCTTGTCCACATCAGATTGGATGCACTAAACTCGAGTTTCGTTCTCGTTTGAGCTCGTCAGTAGACCAGGGATCGAACAGAAATGTTTAGAAATTCACAACAATGTATTCCCTTAGTGAACTTAAACACAGTAGACATAAACAATATGTTGCACAATTTATTGCTGAGCATATTTTCCTGCATTTTATTGGAACAACCTAATTGCTAAACCCTTGCAATAAATGATTGAGCAGATATATTAAGACATCAGCAATTAGGTGGTTCCAGCAGGTTTTATGCAAACAGACAGAATTCATGTTAAATTTGAAATAGCCATGTGGATAACAGATGCTCCATCCATCCATCATGTGCCATGCCGGTAAGTGTGGGCGGTCATGTTCTGCCATCTCACTCGATCACCAGAGTCGTGGATCAGCTCAGTGTTTCTGTCTCAACCATGCTACGAGGCCAAGCCATCCAGGTATTTGCTTCTAGGTCTTCCTCTTGGTCTGTTCCCTTCGATCTTACCAGTTGTCACCAAGTTCTATAATTCATTTCTTCTCATAACAGATGCTCCACAGTGGAATAATACTTGTGACTATGTGGTTTAATTATTTCAGCTCAAGTATTATTCATTTATTCACTTCATATGATATGTAACTCTGCAGTATGCACCTGACAAGAGGCATCTAAGTTGCCGGGGCACTGGTGTGACAGTGCAGGGTTCATAAAGTTAATTGCTTCACCTTTAAGAGACATCACAATCAACCCCAGCATGTTTTAGGTGTTTGTAATTTTCAAGGCAACTCTACATTCAGTAGTTTGCCATTGCTCATTGAATGACCGACACTCATACCAGTGTTACGAATCAACACAAGGCGGCCTGCTTTCAAATCACTTGCAGCTAATTTTGAACGTGGCGTGGGATTGTGAAATTTGTTCACCACCCTTTAGTCACAGTCGCAGGCTATAAATATTAATGGGGGTAATTATAACTGATTATATTCTTGGTTATTTTTTCTTTACGTTTGTAGCTTTTCTTTCTATAAATTACTATAGTGAACCTTAAAATTCCTCATTTAATTTGATTACTAATCTCATCTTGAAACAGGAAGTACGTCGCAGTCTCGTACTTAAATCCACTTCTAATCTGGATGTGAGCACTCCACCAACATCTAGAGTAACCACTCTTCCTCAGACTGTGTCACCAGAGCCTGATCAAAATCATCAAATTTCTCGGCCCAAATCAATGTTTGTGTCTTCAGATACACTTCCATTAAATGATAAACCTTACGAGCAACATCCACAACCTGTCATTGCACCACCTCGTAAGAAACGTCGAGCTCCAGAGCCTCCAGTGCTAGCAAACTCTCACATACCTGCACAACAACAGGACTTATCTCTGAAGGAGAGTCTAGAAATCAACAAAGACTCAAAAGAAAGTGTTTCAACACTGCAAGAGCAGACTGAATCCAATGGACAGAAAGATATTCTTCATACAACTGTTGTATCACTATCAGTGTTATCTGAAGAGATTCTCCCTGATATTAATGGCAGACATGAACTGAATCTACCTACATGTGAATCACCAGAAGCTGATGATGTTAATCGGATGAAAGCTCGTACAAATATTATTGTGAACTCTTCAGCTAGCACCGAAAACATCACCAGCGACAGCACAATGCATTTGGCTTCAGAAGATGTGCTAATGAAAGATACATTACAAGATAATGCAGTGCTCAAAATAGATACCAGGGTATCAGAACCTGTACAGAATAGTTCATCACCTGGAGATGCTGACTCTTCACCCTTACACAAGAAAAATCAAGCTCCAATTCCACCATCACCAGTATTGACTTCTTCATCTCCCAGAATGGAAACTTGTACATCATTATCACCTCCATCAATAGAAGATTCAGCCAGCATTGCTGCTTTACAGACTCCAGACGTTGACAAAAATTGTGTTCATCTTGCTCAGACTCACTCAGGTTTGGATTTGTTGTTGTGTATGTCTTCATTATCATCATCATGTGATTGTCAAGTGGTGTAAATGTTCATGTCTCTCCCCAGATCTCAGTCCTTGGTGTTCTGGATCGTTTCGATTGATAATATTCTAGTATGACTTCATCTTAAACCATTATACATCATTTCTTTGAGCGTACATCAGCCGCTTCTATTGCTAACCTTTCCAGTGCCTCTCTTCTCATGATATGACCAAAGAGCATTGTTTGCCTCTTTCTTACAGCTGTATATACTTGTAATATCCTACTTTTATTAACCTTTTCCAGACTATAGTTGTTCATTGTTAGTTACTTTGGACATTTAAGGTATTCTCAACAGTAACTCTGAAACAAAATCTACACTACCTCCAAGCTCTTCCTAATGTGTTCATTCACATTCCAAGTGGTGTAGAAGGTGATCAGTGGGTGAACTTAATCAAGATCACAGAGGACAGCTGTTTAAGGAGGTACATGTTTGCCAGCTTTGCTTGGTAAAGCACATGATAATGATGATGAAATACATTTTAAACAGGAGCTAACCATATTAGTTAGCTAACCAGATTATAAATACATTTTCTTGCATAAGGACCTTGAATTTGAGTATAGTTGTGCCAGATGACAATATTATTGTTCCGCATGACACCATAATTGTGCCCAATGACATAATAGTTGTGCCAGATGACACCATAGCTGTGCCATTTTACATTATAATTGTGTCAAATGAGTTGACATTATAGTTGTGCCACATGACATTATACTTGTGTCTGATGACACCACCATTGTGCCAGATGACACCACAAAGACACAAACAATAGATTGTGTGATTTATTGCCTGACATATTTCGCTGAACAGCTTTCTTTGGTCATGTGATGGGAAGAGAGGCATTGGATAACATCATGATAATTGGAAAGATCAAGGGGAAGAGAGGCAGAGGCAGACCAAGAGAAATGATGCTGGGTGGACTGAGATGGTGGCATTGAGGAATATCATCAGCAGAATTACCAAGAATACCAAAGACCGAGATCTGTGGAGAGCCATGAATGCCTACGCCAGCTGGCAGGGCACTTGATGATGATAATGATGATGATATTTTGCTGCATCTTGTCAATTCTGAAAATTGCCTGACACCCATTTTTTAAGCTGCATCAACCCCGGAGCCACCCTATTCTGAAAAAAAAATTATCTTGCATCTGCTAGGGTTTGAACCCAGATCACTGTCTTGGCAGGTAAGTACACTAACCACTTGCCACTGTGGCCCTCTGAAATATACAGTTACTAAATTGTGTAACGGTGCACTAGGTTGTTTAAGGAGCAAGTGGTAATAAAGTGAAAAGGTCACCCCACTTCACAATACCACAATTCAGCACATGTTAAATTCATAACATTCACATCTGTGTGGTAGTATTTACTATAGGGATTTCTTTAACCATATAATTTTGTTGCTATTTTATAAGGAAGGAAGAAGTGCCACAATGTAATATGCAAGTAAATGAAAATATTCTTCAACAAGTGAATCGGTACAATTATCTTGGAACAGTCATAACATCTGATGGGAGATGCCTTGAAGAGATTAGAACAAGAATCGCCATGGCGAAAGTAGCCTTTACCAAGATGAAAAACATTCTGACCAATAAAAAGATGTCAATTCAAACGAGAAAAAGAGTGTTAAGGGGATACATGGAGCCTGTTCTTTTGTATGGATGTGAAACTTGGACAATGGGCAGTCAAGCTGAAAAACATCTGATGGCTGCAGAAATGTGGTTTCTGAGGAAAATGCAAAGAATACTATGGACAGACAGAAAAACCAATGACCAAGTACTACAGGAGACAAATGAACATCGTAAACTGATTAGAGAAATTAGATGTAGACAGTCAAAAATTTTTGGACATGTTATGAGAAGAAATGGATTGGAGAACTTGGTGACAACTGGCAAGATCGAAGGAAACAGACCAAGAGGCAGACCGAGAGGAAAATACCTGGATGGCTTGGCCACATGGCATGGACGAGACAGGCTTACTGAGCTGATCCACGACACTGGTGATTGAGTGAAATGTCGAGTCATGACCGCCCATGCTTTCCGGCATGGCACATGACTGATTGATTGATTTATAAGTTAAAAAAATTAAAAAAAAACATTACAGGACAAGATATCTAAGTGGTATATATTATACTGATTAAGATGCACTATTCTAGATCAGAGACATGGTAGAATAGAAGCTCTCATGCCTGTCAAATTGGGTTCAAATACCCTGCAAGTGGGTTCTTTAAAACTTGACCCAGACTTACTGGTCAACCCAGCCTAAAATGAGTACCAGGAATGTTCTGGGAAGTAAATGCAGCTGGCAAGATAATGACTACATTATCCACCTAGTGCCAATTGGTCTTCAACAATAATGGAGCCAACATAGTATGTCAGTTATGCCTCAAGGTATGAGCAAATCTTGTACTATTCATTTACCATTCTAGATGCATCAAGCATATTTGCACCTCACCCAGAAATAGAATCTCCAATCCCTGGAAGCCAGAAAGAACTACCTACCTCAAATACCTCAGGAAAACAAGAACGACTTACTGGTATGTTAGTTATGCTCTTAATGTTGTGAATTTGTTCATGATGTGTATGTGTTAGTACTGAAGTTAGTGATGTGATTAGTGATGTGCTTGTGCTAGTACTTTAGTCAGTGATGTGGATTCATTAATGTAAGTGAGTCAGTACTGTGGCTAGTGATGTGAATGAGTGATGCGAATTTGTTAGTTCTATAGCTAGTGATGTCAATTATTGGTGTATTTATGTTGGTATTGTTAATACTGTTTAATATTTTCCCAGGAAGTGACAGTGACAGTAAGATTATTCCTCTATAATTTTCACACTCCTGTAGGTCCCCTTACTTTAGCAACTTCACTAAACATACCTTTCTCCAACCTGCTGGTATTTCTTCAGTCTCACAAACTCTATTAAATAGTTTTTTTTTGCAGTAATACAGTTGAGCTGGCTTCCTGGCCTAGAGGTTAGCGACTTTTCTCCGTAATCTCGTATACTCTCGTAAGTAACGTGACGACGGTGAGAATCAGCAATGGTTTGAATCATGTCGGTAACTTATGGGGTATGTGAGCCGGCCGCTCAGAAAGCAATGTCCTGTAAAGGATATGCAAAACATTTTATTTATTAATACAGTTGAGGTGTTTATATTGGCTTTAACAGCCTCTGCTGGGATACCATATGAACCAGCGATTTTTCCATCTTTCAGAATTTTGATAGCCTTTCTTATTTTTTCTATAGATGGTTTCTCACAGCTGATATTCAGCTCCACGTCTACAGACCACATATCTAGAGAGTCTATTGGAATTGATCTTTTCAGATGTTCCTCAAAATATTCAGCCCAACTGCTCATTTGATTTTTAATGTTGATTAGAGCTTTCTTGTTACTATTTTTGATCAGTATATTTGATTGACTATTTTCTTTGTGATGCCATAAAGGTCTCCGAGGTTTCCTTTTGCTGCTGCTACTTCTACTTCTCTTGTTAGACCACATTACCTTTTACCAGCTCTTATCCATTTCTCTCTGGCTTTAGCGTCTCAGCTTTTGGTATTATTTAAATCTGGTTTTCTATTTGTCCTTTCTGTAATGTTTAAAAGAGATTTTAGTAATTTTTACATTATTCCAAGGACTTATACACATGATTTATTTCAAGGACTTATACACATGATTTATTCCAAGTACTTATACACATGATTTATTCCAAGTACTTATACACATGATTTATTCCAAGTACTTATACACATGATTTATTCCAAGGACTATTTTGTTTTGCACTGAATTAGGTAACCGGCAGTCTTTCATATTCACCTTATTTACTAATTGTTGCAGGAACTGGTATTTATTAGGGAATTTGATCATAAACCATTCCTTAATTTCTTTATTTCTGAGATATTCCACATTATATTGAATTCTGTTTTGATAGGGTGTTATGTAACTCTGAGTTTCAACTTAATTAGTATCAGCAGATGGTGATGCAAATCTACATTTGCATCTCTAAGCACTTTCATATCATTTAGCGATTATCTAAATGTCTTGTTAATACAGACATGGCTGAGTTGGTTTTCTGTATTGTGTTCGGGTGATATCAATATAGCTTTATGTATTCTTTTATGTAGAAAAACACTTTCCTTGTGACATAATTATTCTGCACAAACATTTATGAATAATTCTCCATTTTTGTTCATTAGTCGTAGACTATGTTTCCTCATGATCTCTTCATAACCTGTGCCATTTGAATTCTATCTTGGCATTTAAGTCACACAGCACTTCCTTTTTTAAAACCTGGCTATTGAGGTGTTTTTCATATTTTATGTTTTATAGTTTATAATAATTCTCTTATTAGTCATGTTTGTGTTGTTCTCAACAAAAGTTGCTATAATAGAAATGTTGAACATGTGTAGCATATTTTAATATATTTATTATTACCTTGTTTGGAAATTAAAATATAATGCTATTCATCTTCCCAATACTTACGTGTGGATGTTCTCGACTTCTTGGCAAGTTTACGTTCATTAGTTTGCCATTACTTTCTTAACAATTGCCACCAATTCCATTGTATGAAAACCAATGCAAGACCGTCTACTGCCAAATCACCTGCAGCTGTGTTTTAAACGCAGTATGTGGGATTACAAATAGCCACATATATTTACATGGTATGTGATTTCTTTTCACATAGCCTGAGGTCCTGTTTAGATATGTACATGTGTTCTCGCTTGTTGTATCACCACATTAAACTACTGAATTTAAACATGCCAAGCAATCACAAAATGCTGGTGTTAACTGCAACGTCCTGTAAAGGATATGCAACTAACTTAATTTTCACCACAGGATCTTACAATACCCATTTTTCTTCATTTTATATCATCAGATCCTGCTGCAGTCAAGATCTTTCTTTTTCAGATTTTCTAACTTAATAATGGTGATAATGAACGGGCCATAATTTGTAGTCAATTCATGTTGTTTTCACCTCAGATCCAGAAGATCAGAATGACACACCAAACATGTCAACCCAGAGTGTCCTTGTCTTTAGTGAAAACAAGAATGAAGCTGCTGCCATGGATTTTAATGATATTTTGGATGGGGTTGTATTTGACGATGAGCCCTGGCCTCTGCAGCTTGCACTTTCTAAAAGAGCGGGCGTTGAATCCGCTCAGAAGGACTCCATGATGATGATGGAGACTGCTTCAGTTACTAGTGAGAACATTGATCAGGTTAGTCTGCATGCAAAACATTTTAGGTATGAACATCTTGTGCCATGGAAGACCATGTTTCTCTACAACCATCTGTTTTCTGTGTTCTTGATAAATTTGACCACTAATTATCTTCCCTGGAAGCCTGCTAACTGATGCAACATTTTCTCCCATAAATGTGATCACTGATTCTCTTCCCTGCAACTCTGCCAACTGATCCAGCATTTTCTCCCATACATTTGACCATTAATTGTCTTCCCTGTTATCCTATGATTGATCCCCCATTTTTAGGCTGCATTGGCCTGGGAGCCTTAGTAAATGAAAAAAAAATCCTCACCTTGAGCAGGATGTGAACGCATGACCACACAGCCAGAAGGCAAACATGCTGGCCATTACACCACCATGACTCTCCATCTACTTTAAGTCAAATGTTATTTAAGATACCTGGGTTTGCTTCTAAGAAGGTAGCATGCTCATTAACAACAAATATGTTTTTTCTGCTCTTTGGACCAACTGTTGACAAAAATGGATCTTACATACATTAACAAGGACAAATACATCTCAAGCTTTACTATGTATTTGTGTGCATGTGTGAGTGCGTGTTTGTGCTTGTGTGCGTGTGCAAGCCTGACATTGAAGAGAGATTTCTCTCCTAATTGTTCCTGTTTTCTTGATTCATTGGGACTGATTGCCTAGGTCTTGCATTACACTATACATGTGTGTGTGAGGATGTGTGTATGTATGTGTTATGTATTTATGTATATGTGTTCAAGCATTTAATTTAATTACTTGTTGACTGTCTTCAGATTGATGATTCCTTGCATGCTGGTCGACCATGTGCCTTCATTCCTCCACCACCACCCTCAGAACCCCCACCTCCAGAGCAACAGCCAGTAGATTTTGAGGCTTTGACCTCTACAACTGCCCCAATTTTTGTGGACAAGGGCACTGGGGTTAACGAGGATAATGCATCACTTGCAACATCCAGTGCTAAAAGTTCACCAGGTCAAGGTGAGTAACGTAGATTACTGGCACCTGACCGTCTTGACAGACAATAGTTTGTTACATTGTGCTTCAAACAATTCATAATAATTACAACCCATGACAGCAACCATGGAAGGAGTTATTTTTCTCCATAGCATAAAGCTTGGGCTGAATTGTAGAAGCTATGTATTTCCCTTGCAACACAATCCCTATCTAGACCTGCCTAGTTTACTTCAGAGAAGACGTAATACTGATACATCTGGAACAAGACAAGCTGCAGAAGCTGCTGGATCAATAACGCATTGTACTAACTGTCCACCTGTCAGAGCTTTTATCCTAGACCAGTTGCTGGTCAAGGCTTTGGGCCTGGTCTGCCTTGCCATGACATTTAGTCTTTAGGTTGCTTTTCCTTGCACAAGGATATAGAAGAAATCAGAAAGGCTATATAAATCCTGAAAGATGGAAAAACTGCTGGTCCATATGGTAACCTTGTAATATTTTTAAAATAATATCATCAAGGTTCTTTGGTCTGTGATGGTGTCTGGGGGATTCCAATGAAAACCTTAAATATTTGTGTGTGTGTGTGTGTGTGTGTGTGTGTATGCACGCGTGTGCATGCATGCGTATGTGTGTGCGTGCGTGCACGCGCGATTATATTCTGAAAAAAAAACAACTATCATTTTTCGATGTAGTCACCACTGCTTTTGATGCAAGTCCTCCAGTGCTGATAAAGTGCTTGGATTCTTGTAAAACAATTCTCTTGGTCACGTGTATAAATACTCATGCACCACCTGCTGTACCTCTTCATCGGACCAACAAGCTTTGAAACTTCTTTATCCACTCTTATACTTGCTGGACTGACAGACATGCATCACCATACTGGACCTTCATTCCCCAATGCATTTCTATAGGTTTAAGCTCTTCACTGATAAAAATTTTTTATAACAGAACACTATTTGGTGTATGTCAAAAGTGTGGTGGCCATCTTTAAACTGTCCTTATAATGTCACCGTCTTTATCTGCACCATGATGTCACATTCTTAACACTATTGACATCCTTAATAATATTGACAGCTTACAAGACATATGCATGGTTATTGTAATTTCTATCACACTGTTAAGGTTTGCATTTGAAGCTCCCACATATATATGTATATGCTGTGTTTGAAAATATTGCTAATCCAAGTTTTGTTATGTTGCGTGAACTTTACAGAAGATGAATACAAAACTTGGACCGGCAATATTTTCAAACACTATAGTCATTAAAAATACACCCTATATATATATATATATTATGAATCTCATAATGAGAGAAGCCATGTTGAGTAGAGTGAACGTAAATAGGAAAATGAATAAATTAACACTGTCAGCGGTATCACCCTGAGAAACTCCTCCTATAGATAACTTTAAACTGATTGTAGAAATGACGATGATTGTACACACACACAAATTTACTCAGGTTGCTGTTCTCAATCCCTCCCAGGCATATTATACATCTGAATTCCTGGGTCTCTTGTTATAGTTTTGATGGTGTCACACATGCACAAACTTGAGGTTGATGGTGACAAAACACTGAAAAAGGGGGAATCTTACTAGAACAACAGATTTATATATAGATCTGGTCCGTCTATCCGAATGTATATTAACTTTTCCAAAATGAACGTCAAACCATCGGTCCGACCATCACCTGTTGAGTTCTAATTGTAACTGCCAGAGTTTAGAGTGTAGTAACCCTTTTGACATCATGCATCACACGGCTAGTTAGAGTGCATAAAAAACCATCAAGAAAAGAAAGACACAATTGGATATTCCCTACTCTATCGAGATGCAATATATGTGTAGATATAATTATAAAAGTGTAAACAAAATACACATATTATTTACTGTCAGATTACTGTCAGACCAGAAAAAATGGCATGACGTTATATAGCAGACCTGAGAGTGGCTGATTTTGTCACATGCATGTTTTTATGTTGTAATGTTTTTCCATATGCACATTGCTAATGTCTTTCTCTTTTGTTTTCTTCTCCCCACAGCTTCTTATGGTGGCTTAAATGAAATGGGCCTGTTTATTGAACAAATGAACAGCGTAACTTTAGACAACCAAGTGGATAAAGAAGAAATGTTATTGAATGACATCAAGAATAAAGCATACACCTCTGCCCCACTTGTCACTTTGGATTCTGCAACTCAAAGTTCCCATTTGCAAACTGATTCTTGGGACCCAAGTTCAGAGATGGATTTATTGACTGGCAAAGAAAACCACATTTTGAGTAACATAGAGATGGCTCCTTTTATAGATGAATCTGAAGACTTTCAAATTAGTAATGAGGAGACAAATTTTGAATCTGAGGAAATCATGAACAATTTACCAACCTTGCCTCCACCACCACAGTTTGAAGACAATGTTGATATTTCACAGGAGGATAAATTTCGTATTGGAGAAAATGAAGAAAGTGCAGAAAAAGAAGACAAGCACACAGGGAAGGAAGAAGAAAAAGTAGAAAAAGAAAACACAAAATCAGTGAAAGAAGGCAGAATAGCAGAAAAACAAGACATGCAAGTAAAAACAGACGACAAAAAAGCAGAACAAGAAGACACAAAAGCAGAAAAAGAAGGTAACAAAGCAGAAGAAGATGAAGAAGAGTTTTATACTGAGATTATAGAGGAGCTGATTATTCCACTTGGTCCCAATGGCTATGATTTTGCTGCAGCTAGGAAGAAAACTGATGTGGAACTGTCAACAGAGGCACCAAAAGACATAGTGAAGAGTAGCAGAAATACATTCAGCACAGAATCAGACTTCATAGCTAAGAAGTCTTCCATGTTCACCTCAATCTACCAGCCTATACCAAAACGAGAACGACCATCTGTGTTTACCACACCATCCAAGAAAGAGCAGTTTGTTCTTACCACGGAAGATTTATCAAAAGTTAGTTTTCTGCCACCAAGATCTAAAACAGAAAAGCCTTTCATGGAATATCAGCCTTTTAGGAAAAGTTACTCATCTGTGGAAGACCAGTATTCTGCCCATACAACTTCAAAATTCCCGGTAATGCCAAACTCTGATCACTTCACAGCTAGAAGCACAACCACTGGTAAATACAGCTCTGAAGATAGTTACCCATCAATTGTACAAAATGGCATTACATCTAAATCAAAAACGCAGCCAATTTCAGTATCAAAAGATAAACCCACCATTTTGCCTAAGCCGTCATACATGGCATCCAGTATTCCCACAGACAATGTGCCAGTTTTCTCTGAAGATGAAAGCTTATATAGTAATGATCCATTGTTAACCAAATCAAGACCACATCTGTTGATGAACTCACACAGTAACCCATTGCGCAGATCAATTGATCACCTGAGAGGAGCAGACTACTCCCGTAATGAAGTCTACAATCAGAGTTCAGTCCCTGCTGGAGCAGGCTCAGATGCTGTAGCAGACGGTGGGGAGCAAACAAACTCTGTACCTTCAGGTTATAAGTAAGTATCCACATCACAGACTTCTAGTTAATCTTCTGTACCTTCAGGTTATAAGTAAGTATCCACCTCACAGACTTCTAGTTAATCTTCTGTACCTTCAGGTTATAAGTAAGTATCCATCTCACAGACTCCTAGTTAATCTTCTGTACCTTCAGGTTATAAGTAAGTATCCACCTCACAGACTTCTAGTTAATCTTCTGTACCTTCAGGTTATAAGTAAGTATCCACCTCACAGACTTCTAGTTAATCTTCTGTACCTTCAGGTTATAAGTAAGTATCCATCTCACAGACTCCTAGTTAATCTTCTGTACCTTCAGGTTATAAGTAAGTATCCATCTCACAGACTCCTAGTTAATCTTCTGTACCTTCAGGTTATAAGTAAGTATCCATCTCACAGACTCCTAGTTAATCTTCTGTACCTTCAGGTTATAAGTAAGTATCCATCTCACAGACTCCTAGTTAATCTTCTGTACCTTCAGGTTATAAGTAAGTATCCATCTCACAGACTCCTAGTTAATCTTCTCTACCTTCAGGTTATAAGTAAGTATCCACCTCACAGACTCCTAGTTAATCTTCTGTACCTTCAGGTTATAAGTAAGTATCCACCTCATGGACTCTGTACCTTCAGGTTATAAGTAAGTATCCACCTCACAGACTCCTAGTTAATCTTCTGTACCTTCAGGTTATAAGTAAGTATCCACCTCACGGTCTCCTAGTTAATCTTCTGTACCTTCAGGTTATAAGTAAGTATCCACCTCACAGACTCCTAGTTAATCTTCTGTACCTTCAGGTTATAAGTAAGTATCCACCTCACAGACTCCTAGTTAATCTTCTGTACCTTCAGGTTATAAGTAAGTATCCACCTCACAGACTCCTAGTTAATCTTCTCTACCTTCAGGTTATAAGTAAGTATCCATCTCACAGACTCCTAGTTAATCTTCTGTATCTTCAGGTTATAAGTAAGTATCCACCTCACAGACTCCTAGTTAATCTTCTGTACCTTCAGGTTATAAGTAAGTATCCACCTCACAGACTCCTAGTTAATCTTCTGTACCTTCAGGTTATAAGTAAGTATCCACCTCACAGACTCCTAGTTAATCTTCTGTACCTTCAGGTTATAAGTAAGTATCCACCTCATGGACTCTGTACCTTCAGGTTATAAGTAAGTATCCACCTCACGGTCTCCTAGTTAATCTTCTGTACCTTCAGGTTATAAGTAAGTATCCACCTCACAGACTCCTAGTTAATCTTCTGTACCTTCAGGTTATAAGTAAGTATCCACCTCATGGACTCTGTACCTTCAGGTTATAAGTAAGTATCCACCTCACGGTCTCCTAGTTAATCTTCTGTACCTTCAGGTTATAAGTAAGTATCCACCTCACAGACTCCTAGTTAATCTTCTGTACCTTCAGGTTATAAGTAAGTATCCATCTCACAGACTCCTAGTTAATCTTCTGTACCTTCAGGTTATAAGTAAGTATCCATCTCACTGACTCCTAGTTAATCTTCTGTACCTTCAGGTTATAAGTAAGTATCCACCTCACGGTCTCCTAGTTAATCTTCTGTACCTTCAGGTTATAAGTAAGTATCCACCTCACGGTCTCCTAGTTAATCTTCTGTACCTTCAGGTTATAAGTAAGTATCCACCTCACGGTCTCCTAGTTAATCTTCTGTACCTTCAGGTTATAAGTAAGTATCCATCTCACGGTCTCCTAGTTAATCTTCTGTACCTTCAGGTTATAAGTAAGTATCCATCTCACGGTCTCCTAGTTAATCTTCTGTACCTTCAGGTTATAAGTAAGTATCCATCTCACTGACTCCTAGTTAATCTTCTGTACCTTCAGGTTATAAGTAAGTATCCACCTCATGGACTCTATACCTTCAGGTTATAAGTAAGTATCCACCTCACAGACTCCTAGTTAATCTTCTGTACCTTCAGGTTATAAGTAAGTATCCACCTCACAGACTCCTAGTTAATCTTCTGTACCTTCAGGTTATAAGTAAGTATCCATCTCACGGACTCCTAGTTAATCTTCTGTACCTTCAGGTTATAAGTAAGTATCCACCTCACAGACTCCTAGTTAATCTTCTGTACCTTCAGGTTATAAGTAAGTATCCATCTCACAGACTCCTACCTTCAGGTTATAAGTAAGTATCCACCTCACAGACTCCTAGTTAATCTTCTGTACCTTCAGGTTATAAGTAAGTATCCACCTCACAGACTCCTAGTTAATCTTCTGTACCTTCAGGTTATAAGTAAGTATCCACCTCACAGACTCCTAGTTAATCTTCTGTACCTTCAGGTTATAAGTAAGTATCCATCTCACAGACTCCGTACCTTCAGGTTATAAGTAAGTATCCACCTCACAGACTCCTAGTTAATCTTCTGTACCTTCAGGTTATAAGTAAGTATCCGTCTCACAGACTCCTAGTTAATCTTCTGTACCTTCAGGTTATAAGTAAGTATCCATCTCACGGTCTCCTAGTTAATCTTCTGTACCTTCAGGTTATAAGTAAGTATCCATCTCACGGTCTCCTAGTTAATCTTCTGTACCTTCAGGTTATAAGTAAGTATCCATCTCACTGACTCCTAGTTAATCTTCTGTACCTTCAGGTTATAAGTAAGTATCCACCTCATGGACTCTGTACCTTCAGGTTATAAGTAAGTATCCACCTCACAGACTCCTAGTTAATCTTCTGTACCTTCAGGTTATAAGTAAGTATCCACCTCACAGACTCCTAGTTAATCTTCTGTACCTTCAGGTTATAAGTAAGTATCCATCTCACGGACTCCTAGTTAATCTTCTGTACCTTCAGGTTATAAGTAAGTATCCACCTCACAGACTCCTAGTTAATCTTCTGTACCTTCAGGTTATAAGTAAGTATCCATCTCACAGACTCCTACCTTCAGGTTATAAGTAAGTATCCACCTCACAGACTCCTAGTTAATCTTCTGTACCTTCAGGTTATAAGTAAGTATCCACCTCACAGACTCCTAGTTAATCTTCTGTACCTTCAGGTTATAAGTAAGTATCCACCTCACAGACTCCTAGTTAATCTTCTGTACCTTCAGGTTATAAGTAAGTATCCATCTCACAGACTCCGTACCTTCAGGTTATAAGTAAGTATCCACCTCACAGACTCCTAGTTAATCTTCTGTACCTTCAGGTTATAAGTAAGTATCCATCTCACAGACTCCTAGTTAATCTTCTGTACCTTCAGGTTATAAGTAAGTATCCACCTCACAGACTCCTAGTTAATCTTCTGTACCTTCAGGTTATAAGTAAGTATCCATCTCACAGACTCCGTACCTTCAGGTTATAAGTAAGTATCCACCTCACAGACTCCTAGTTAATCTTCTGTACCTTCAGGTTATAAGTAAGTATCCATCTCACAGACTCCTAGTTAATCTTCTGTACCTTCAGGTTATAAGTAAGTATCCACCTCACAGACTCCTAGTTAATCTTCTGTACCTTCAGGTTATAAGTAAGTATCCATCTCACAGACTCCTAGTTAATCTTCTGTACCTTCAGGTTATAAGTAAGTATCCATCTCACAGACTCCTAGTTAATCTTCTGTACCTTCAGGTTATAAGTAAGTATCCATCTCACAGACTCCTAGTTAATCTTCTGTACCTTCAGGTTATAAGTAAGTATCCATCTCACAGACTCCTAGTTAATCTTCTGTACCTTCAGGTTATAAGTAAGTATCCATCTCACAGACTCCTAGTTAATCTTCTGTACCTTCAGGTTATAAGTAAGTATCCGTCTCACAGACTCCTAGTTAATCTTCTGTACCTTCAGGTTATAAGTAAGTATCCACCTCACAGACTCCTAGTTAATCTTCTGTACCTTCACGTTATAAGTAAGTATCCATCTCACAGACTCCGTACCTTCAGGTTATAAGTAAGTATCCACCTCACAGACTCCTAGTTAATCTTCTGTACCTTCAGGTTATAAGTAAGTATCCATCTCACAGACTCCTAGTTAATCTTCTGTACCTTCAGGTTATAAGTAAGTATCTACCTCACAGACTCCTAGTTAATCTTCTGTACCTTCAGGTTATAAGTAAGTATCCATCTCACAGACTCCGTACCTTTAGGTTATAAGTAAGTATCCGTCTCACAGACTCCTAGTTAATCTTCTGTACCTTCAGGTTATAAGTAAGTATCCATCTCACAGACTCCTAGTTAATCTTCTGTACCTTCAGGTTATAAGTAAGTATCCATCTCACAGACTCCTAGTTAATCTTCTGTACCTTCAGGTTATAAGTAAGTATCCATCTCACAGACTCCTAGTTAATCTTCTGTACCTTCAGGTTATAAGTAAGTATCCATCTCACAGACTCCTAGTTAATCTTCTGTACCTTCAGGTTATAAGTAAGTATCCATCTCACAGACTCCTAGTTAATCTTCTGTACCTTCAGGTTATAAGTAAGTATCCATCTCACAGACTCCTAGTTAATCTTCTGTACCTTCAGGTTATAAGTAAGTATCCGTCTCACAGACTCCTAGTTAATCTTCTGTACCTTCAGGTTAAAAGTAAGTATCCATCTCACAGACTCCTA
Organism: Cepaea hortensis; assembly: GCA_963921405.1. NCBI lineage: Eukaryota > Metazoa > Mollusca > Gastropoda > Stylommatophora > Helicidae > Cepaea > Cepaea hortensis. Next base: position 158,739,440 of record OY992878.1, read on the forward strand.
GTTAATCTTCTGTACTTTCAGGTTATAAGTAAGTATCCACCTCACAGACTCCTAGTTAATCTTCTGTACCTTCAGGTTATAAGTAAGTATCCGTCTCACAGACTCCTAGTTAATCTTCTGTACCTTCAGGTTATAAGTAAGTATCCGTCTCACAGACTCCTAGTTAATCTTCTGTACCTTCAGGTTATAAGTAAGTATCCATCTCACAGACTCTTAGTTAATCTTCTGTACCTTCAGGTTATAAGTAAGTATCCGTCTCACAGACTCCTAGTTAATCTTCTGTACCTTCAGGTTATAAGTAAGTATCCGTCTCACAGACTCCTAGTTAATCTTCTGTACCTTCAGGTTATAAGTAAGTATCCGTCTCACAGACTCCTAGTTAATCTTCTGTACCTTCAGGTTATAAGTAAGTATCCATCTCACAGACTCCTAGTTAATCTTCTGTACCTTCAGGTTATAAGTAAGTATCCACCTCACAGACTCCTAGTTAATCTTCTCTACCTTCAGGTTATAAGTAAGTATCCATCTCACAGACTCCTAGTTAATCTTCTGTACCTTCAGGTTATAAATAAGTATCCATCTCACAGACTCCTAGTTAATCTTCTGTACCTTCAGGTTATAAGTAAGTATCCACCTCACAGACTCCTAGTTAATCTTCTGTACCTTCAGGTTATAAGTAAGTATCCGTCTCACAGACTCCTAGTTAATCTTCTGTACCTTCAGGTTATAAGTAAGTGTCCATCTCACAGACTCCTAGTTAATCTTCTGTACCTTCAGGTTATAGTAAGTATCCATCTCACAGACTCCTAGTTAATCTTCTGTATCTTCAGGTTATAAGTAAGTATCCATCTCACAGACTCCTAGTTAATCTTCTGTACCTTCAGGTTATAAGTAAGTATCCACCTCACAGACTCCTAGTTAATCTGCTACCAGGTTGCAGTTTGGCTTCTTTCAGTTTTGTAGCAGACGGTGAGGAGCAAACAAACTCTGTACCTTCAGGTTATAAGTAAGTATCCACCTCACAGACTCTTAGTTAATCTGCTGCCAGGTTGCAGTTTGGCTTCTTTCAGTTTTGTAGCAGTCGGTGAGGAGCAAACAAACTCTGTACCTTCAGGTTATAAGTAAGTATCCATCTCACAGACTCCTAGTTAACCTGCTACCAGGTTGCAGTTTGGCTTCTTTCAGTTTTGTAGCATACGGTGAGGAGCAAACAAACTCTGTACCTTCAGGTTATAAGTAAGTATCCATCACACGGTCTCCTAGTTAATCTGCTACCAGGTTGCAGTTTGGCTTCTTTCAGTTTTGTAGCAGATGGTGGGGAGCAAACAAACTCTGTACCTTCAGGTTATAAGTAAGTATCCACCTCACAGACTCCTAATTAATCTTCTGTACCTTCAGGTTATAAGTAAGTATCCATCTCACAGACTCCTAGTTAATCTGCTACCAGGTTGCAGTTTGGCTTCTTTCAGTTTTGTAGCAGACGGTGAGGAGCAAACAAACTCTGTACCTTCAGGTTATAAGTAAGTATCCATCTCACAGACTCCTAGTTAACCTGCTACAAGGTTGCAGTTTGGCTTCTTTCAGTTTTGTAGCAGACGGTGAAGAGCAAACAAACTCTGTACCTTCAGGTTATAAGTAAGTATCCATCTCACGGTCTCCTAGTTAATCTGCTACCAGGTTGCAGTTTGGCTTCTTTCAGTTTTGTAGCAGATGGTGGGGAGCAAACAAACTCTGTACCTTCAGAGTATAAGTAAGTATCCACCTCACAGACTCCTAGTTAATCTTCTGTACCTTCAGGTTATAAGTAGGTATCCACCTCACAGACTCCTAGTTAATCTTCTGTACCTTCAGGTTATAAGTAAGTATCCACCTCACAGACTCCTAGTTAATCTTCTGTACCTTCAGGTTATAAGTAAGTATCCACCTCACAGACTCCTAGTTAATCTGCTACCAGGTTGCAGTGTGGATTCTTTCAGTTTTGTGCTCATCTCTTATTACAGCATCAAGGGCAAGAAGCACTCTGAGGGGCAGTTCTGTTGACATTGTGGTTACATGACCAAACCATCAGATCTATTGTTTCTTTCTATATGCAGCTATTTACTGGTGACCTTTTTTCACTTATTTTATTTCTTCATTTCTGATTCTGTTACCTCTTGTTATTCATAATGTTGCAGGATTTATTTGCAATGATTTTACAGTGATGAAACCCTTAACATTTAGTAGCTCTGTCTAGAGTCAATTGTGCACTTAATGCAGTGAATGCAGCTAGAATGCATGAATAGACTTCTTGCAGCAGGGTCAGAGAAACACAGCTGCCCTAGCCCCACTTCATACAAATGAGGAAAATGAAATATATTTGACTTGTAGAAAAGCAAAGGCTGGGCATCTGGATTATGATAGAGAGAGAGATTTTGACATTTCAAAAAACTGTAATGTGGGTGAGTTCTGCACAAGACTTATCGTCCATTGATGAGAAAAAAACAACAACACTGAGTTATTGACATCTGAGGTCATTACCAGATACCTTATCAGAATCATCAGGAACAGAAAAATGAAATTTATACGGCATATCAACAGAATATGTGTAATAGAGAAATTAGCTTTATGTAGGAACATCCTAGACAAGAGGGTCAGGGGAAGACAGAAATATGTATGTTTAGAAGATTCAAACAGCTGGACACATATAATAATATAAGCAAGTTAAACTTCATGACAATCTCAGATTGATTGATCGATCAAGGAACTGACATCACAGCATTCAGGGCATTCCCATAGGCGCTCCGTCCCCATCCTCAGCAGCCAGCGAAGAGTTTCAACACCAGTAGTACCAGTAGCATTCTGATTATATGTCTGTCTCACCTTTCCTCTGAGCATCGAGCATCGGCCAGATCCCCTCGTCACTCCTCGCTGACTCATTCTTGCCAGACCATGATGATCCAGTTGCTCCTCCGAGGTGTACACATGCTCCCACAAGGCCGCAACCACATCTGCCTTGTCATGCATCAATACTCCACCAAATTTTGCAGAGCCAGCCAATCTGTCCGCCTGTTCATTCCCCAGCACACCAGCATGCCCCGGAGAAAAGATCCAGGCGATGCTTGCCACCCGTGACCTCCAAAGCAAAGCAAGCCACTCTGCACGAAGCATGCCTGTCCTCACCTTCCTCAACATGCTTTCTGAGTCAGTTATAAACACTATGTGTGTGTGTATCATATTCTCCATCCAGCGGAAAGCTGCACTGACCGCCTCCACTTCCATTCTAGATGCTGTGTTATCATATGCCAAGCTCTCCTGTACCAAACGTCGGCCATTAGCTTTTGCTATGAACCCCCAGGCACTTCTCCTATCTCTCGACATCGAACCATCTGTGTAGATAATCACATCACCCGAGTGAGCATTATCCTGAATTAGTTGCTGGATTTCCACTTCCGTGGCCCCTGCTGGCCACTCCCTGCTAAATGTGATTATAACTCTGCACAAGTCTGACTACTCCCTGGCACTCTGACCCACTCCTCTCCACGCCTAATGTTCTCCAAGATGCACACCTGTCTGATCGTATCCTCCGCCTGAGCCATCCATGATTTCCCTCTTATCAGTCGCTGACCCTTAACTGCGTCCAGCGCCTCATGCAAAGGGTGATCTGTGTCTGCAGCTATTCTGAGGTATGCCTTCGCCTGCATCACCTTGAGCCTACCTGCAACAATCGGCAAACTCAGATGATAGGGAGTAATGGAAAGTCATGAGGACCAAGCACCTTAAGAAAAAGAAGAAGAAGAGGAAGAAGAAGAAGAGGAAGGAGAAGGAGAATAGGAGAAGGAAGAATTTGAGAAGTTTTAGGAGAATACGAAAAATAGGAGCAGGAATTGGAGAAATAGGAGAAGTAGGAGGAGGAATAGGAGAAAGAATTGGAGAAATAGGAAAAGAATAGGAGAAGTAGGAAGAGGAATAGAATGAATTGGAGAAATATGATGAATAAAAGTAATTGCATGGCAAAGTAGTCAAGCCGTTTGCCTTGCATTCCGAAGGTTGTGGTTTTGATTCCGGGTTACGTCGTTTAGTTCGCGAGTGCATTTTTCTCAGAGACTCCTGGGGGTTGTCGCTGGAGCTAAGGAGTTCTTGCTTTATGCGATTATTTGTGTGGAAAGAGACTGAGCCATATGGGATAAAACCCGATGCAATGAAGTCTATCATCTCAACTTTTTAGACTCTTTTGCAGTAAAAATAATAATGAGTAATAGAAGGAATAGGATGTGAAATAGGAGACAAAAGAAGAGACAGGGTAGTAATACGAGAAAGAGGAGAAAAGAGGAGAAGGAAGACAAGAAGGAGGATGAAGAGGAGATTGATTGATTGATCTTTATTTTCGAAGGGTTACAAATTGGGCACGCAGACCCATCTTACATTCACCCCTTCTAATCACTCATCTTTCATTCATCAATAGTGCATGATACATTCACATAGGAAAAAAAACATTGTCAAATGAATGTTATAAACATAATGCATATTACCATGCTATGAGACACACCCCCACCCACCCAAACATCCCCCACCCACCACACACACATTCCTCCACCCCCCCCCCCCCCCAAAAAAAAAAAAAAACCACACACACACCCCCAGGCACCCACACATCCCCCACCGACACATCTCCCCACTCACACACATCCTCCACCCATCCCCCAACCCACACACACTCACCCATCCACACATCCTCTACCAACCAACCTACACATCCCCCACTCACATTTCTCCCACCCACACAATTTCCCCCCACCCCCACCCACACATTCCCCAACCCACGCACATCTCCCCACTCACACATACATCCCACACCCATCCCCCAATGCCCACACACTCACCCACCCACACATCCTCCTCCCATCCACCTACACACCCCCAATCACCCATCGCCAAAACACTCATCTCTCAACCACACATCCCCCCTCCTACACACACATCCCCCACCATCCCACTCCCATACACATCTCCCCACACACACACATCTCCCACACACATTCCCATACCCACATACTCATCCCTCAACCACTCACACCCATATATCCCCCACCCACCCATCAACACATACATCCCCCACCTGCCCACCCACATTCACACCCCAACTACCCAGCCAAACACACACACCCCACCCTCACACACATCCCTCACCCACCCACACCTCCCCCACCCACACACACATCCCTCACACACACATCCCTCACCAACACATCCCTCACACACACATCCCTCACCCACACACATAAAAAAGAGGAGAAAATGAAGGAGGTACATTAGAGAAAGAGATAGGTTTCAGCACATGTGATTTATGTAGGCAGTTATTTGTAAACATCATGCTCTATACATCTGAAATTCTATGACTTTTAACACTGATGTAAATACTTTGAAATGAGCTGATTGGTTTTCTTGCAGCGCGGATACTCAAGAGCAGCAAGACGTTCTTCAGAGGCAGTATCTAGCCCTGAAGTCCCAAATCCAGCAGTGGCAGGACCAACTGGCCTGGAACCAGAGCTTGCTGGCATCACAGGCTGTTGGATCTGAGCATCAAGCTGAGCGTTACCAGCAGCTGTCAGACCAAATGGCCCTACAGCAAGAGATGACCATGCAGCAGTTACAATCCACCCTGATGGCTCTACAGCAACAACAACAGCAGCATATGCCAGCCAGTGGGCAGGATAATGGGTACATTTGTAATATCATTTACTGTCTGACAGCACTATCACAGGATAATGGGTACATTTGTAATATCATTTACTGTCTGACAGCACTATCACAGGATAATGGGTACATTTGTAATATCATTTACTGTCTGACAGCACTATCACAGGATAATGGGTACATTTGTAATATCATTTACTGTCTGACAGCACTATCACAGGATAATGGGTACATTTGTAATATCATTTACTGTCTGACAGCACTATCACAGGATAATGGGTACATTTGTAATATCATTTACTGTCTGACAGCACTATCACAGGATAATGGGTACATTTGTAATATCATTTACTGTCTGACAGCACTATCACAGGATAATGGGTACATTTGTAATATCATTTACTGTCTGACAGCACTATCACAGGATAATGGGTACATTTGTAATATCATTTACTGTCTGACAGTAGTAAGAGGATAATGGGTACATTTGTAATATCATTTACTGTGTGACAGTAGTAAGAGGATAATGGGTACATTTGTAATATCATTTACTGTGTGACAGTAGTAAGAGGATAATGGGTACATTTGTAATATCATTTACTGTCTGACAGTAGTAAGAGGATAATGGGTACATTTGTAATATCATTTACTGTCTGACAGTAGTAAGAGGATAATGGGTACATTTGTAATATCATTTACTGTCTGACAGTAGTAAGAGGATAATGGGTACATTTGTAATATCATTTACTGTCTGACAGTAGTAAGAGGATAATGGGTACATTTGTAATATCATTTACTGTCTGACAGTAGTAAGAGGATAATGGGTACATTTGTAATATCATTTACTGTCTGACAGTAGTAAGAGGATAATGGGTACATTTGTAATATCATTTACTGTCTGACAGTAGTAAGAGGATAATGGGTACATTTGTAATATCATTTACTGTCAGACAGCACTAGCACAGGATAATGGGTATATTTATAATATCATTTACTGTCAGACCACACTAGCATAGAATAATAGGTACATTTGTAATATCATTTGCTGTTAGACAACACTAGCACAGGATAATGGGTGCATTTATAATATCATTTGCTGTCAGACAACAGTTAGTTGCATATCTTTTACAGGACATTTGCAGTCAACACCAGAAATATTGTTTGCTTTTGTGATCTCTTGACAAGTTTACGTTCAGTAGTTTGCCATTGATTTCTGAACGACTGGCACCCATATGAATTCATAAAAAACCAACGCAACTCAGTCTGCTGCCAAATCGTGCAGTTTTGTTTTGAATGCGGGATCACGAACCGCGTTTGTAATCCTCTCGCCACGGAGCCATCCGACAGCAAGTATATAAATAAAATTAAGTTGCATGTCCTTCACAGAATGCAGCAGTCAACACCAGCATTTTCGCTGTTCGTGATTCCTGGGAAAATTTTACGTTCAGTAGTTTGCCATTGCTTTCTGAATGACCGGCTCCTATACCTTTTTTCGAAAAAACCAGCACCGCTGTGTTTCAATAATGGGTGAATTTGCAATATCATTAACTGTCAGACAGCAGTAGCACAGGATAATGGGTACATTTGTAATATCATTTACACTCAGACAGGAATAGCACAGGATAATTGGTGCATTTGTAATATCATTTACTGTCAGTCAGTAATAGCTCAGGATAATAGGTACATTTGTAATATCATTTACTGTCAGACAGCTGTAACATCATTTACTGTCAGACTGTAATAGCACAGGATAATAGGTACATTCGTAATATCATTTACTATTAGATAGCACTAGCACAGTGGCCAGCTGGCTTACACAAGAGTGCAGTTTTTCAGAGACCCCTGAGGGTCTTGGCCAGAGCCATAGAGTTTGTACTGCACTGTCGACAAGCAGCTGGTCATTCTGTGGAGAGATACAGAGCCATGTGTGGTGAATCATGATGTATTGAAGTCAATCCTCTCACCTTTAACCTTTGACATGATTATCTTTCAGAGAACCATCTGCAGAGCTTGCTGCCAGGATTCACCAGCCAGTGGCAGGTGCAGCAGAACCCACATATGTGGCTGCAGCAAGCCCTCCATCTATAGTAGCGTCCTCTCAGAAACAGCTTAGTGATGTGAGGTCAGGGGTCAACACTGTTAAAAAGAGGCCAAAGATCGAGAGAGAACTTGAACCTCGAGAGCAACTGATGATTGCTATCAGAACATTTTCAAAGAGGGACCTGAAATCTGTAAGTGATCTGCAAATGATAGTTTAAGTTGTGTCCTAGCATCATCGCTGCATAAGATTGTCAGATTTAATATAGAACTTGACAAAAAAAAACAGAATTAGCATAAAGGTTGACTCAGAGAAGACACTTGGGCATGAGAAGATATAAGGCAGGGGAACTTACAAATGATTGAGAGTCTTTCCACTGGGCAGTGATGGGAGGACGCTCAACACAGGACCTTCCTTATGTACACTAGTCTGTTCATCATCATCAAGTGCCGTGCCGGCTGGCATAGGCGTTCATGGCTCTCCACAGATCTCGGTCTTTGGTGTTCTAGATCAACTCTGCTGATGATATTCCTCTATGCCACCGTCTCAATCCATCCAGCATCATTTCTCTTGGTCTGCCTCTGCCTCTCTTCCCATGGATCTTTCCAGTTGTCACGATGTTCTCCAATGCCTCTCTTCTCATTACATGACCAAAGAAAGCTGTTTGTCTCTTTCTTATTGTTGTATATAGTGTTCTAGTTTCATTAGCCTCTTTCAGGCAATCGTTGTTAGTTACTCTGGCAGTCCAAGGAATTCACAACATTCGTCTTAAAAACCACATCTCTGTTGCTTCTAAGTTCTTCCTAATTTGTTCATTTACAGGAAGAACTTACAAGCAACAGAGATGTGGTTTTTAAGACGAATGTTGCAAATTCCTTGTCTGTTAGTATATTAAATAAAACATCTGAGGAGAAACACTGCGAGAAACATGTTGAGACAGGAAGTTTGTATCCTGGCATTTTGGTGAAGGGATATCAAAAGCTATTCATAATAATGCATACTGCACTCAAAATCAGCTACAGACCATCTTGCATTGGTTTGTAACAATGGTAGGCGTGTCAGTTGTTCAGAAAGCAATGGCAAACTACTGAACGTAAGCTTGCCAGGTAAACTACAAACAGTCGAAAATACTGGAGTTGATAGTGACATTCTGTAAACGACATGAAACTAAATGTATTTATACAAGTAGTAACAAATTAGGTAGTGCTTGGAGGCAACGAAGATGAATGAATGAACAAATGAATGAACACACTTTATTATCAAAGGGTTAAGAATTGGGCACGCAAGCATATTTATATGTTCTATTCTTTGCATCTCTTATAGTCTCATTCATGTCTTTCCCATAACAATCATCTCTGTCTCAAACTCTCCTCTCCCTGCAGTGATATTGGTATCCATATATTTCATTTGCCTTGTGGATTCCAGAGGGATCTCATAGTTTTCTGTTGGTTTCTGAGATGTATTTTATAAATACCATGGACTTAGTTAGTTAGTTAGTCAAGGTTCCAACTTCACGGCAACGGGTCGTCCCCATTATGCTCCATTCCCGTGCCAGCGAATATCACACAAAATGCTCCCTACTGTTCAATGTGAAAAGTGGAATAGACGGGAGTCTCGGCAATCCAACAGCCCGCACAGGTACACTGCATAATGCCGCCGTCAGAATGTCAACACAAAATTCATCCACGAATACCACAGTTCATCGTTGATTGACTCGGCAGTCATCAGAAAGACCTCATTGACCCAGGTTTTCTCACATGGCTCGGTCTTTTACCACAGGGCGACCCGCCGAAAGTGTCGCACAAAGTACGAACTCCGCAGCTTCAGCGCCGACTCCCAGGAGTCTCCCGAAAAATGCACTCATGAACTCAAAGGGCAAAACAGTCAATTCAGCAACCGCCGGTAGCCATTGTTCTGAACATGCAGTTCACTGTACAGGACAGATGTAAAAGCATTCCACGTGAATTTCCAGCTCACGGTGTCGCCCATGCACTCACTCAGTAGCAGAGCGACAGAACCATGTACTACCAGTCCAACATGAGGAAAATGCGATTGCAAACCGTAACCACAAGCATAAACACACCACAGGCGTTAACGGCTCAACGCCTAACCGCCATGCTGACGACCGGAATGCAGGAGTAACTAACAATGAATTCCCAGAAAAGGCTAAGAAAAGTAGAACATTATACACAAATATAAGAAGGAGACAAATTATGTTCTTTAGTGAATCTTTGGAAAACATTGTGACAACTGGAAAAATTAGCTGTAGAAGAGAAAGGGGTAGACAGAGAGAAATGATGCTGGGACTGGGATGGTGACTCAGAAGAATATCATCAACAGAAATGATCCAGAACACTGAGATATGTCAAGATGCAATAATGCTTATGCAAGTTGGCCAGGTGCATGATGACTATCCTGTTCAAACTTCTGGGTTGTAAAATAGGGATACTGTTTCACATTGTGTTAATAAAAAATCCTATCTTTCAGACAATTTTTGTATTCATACTGTGCAATGCATCTTCATTCCTACTATTTGTATTGGTGTATGTACAGCTTTTCAATAAGTGATGTAAATTATTATTTTTGTTTGATATATTGATTCGCTGTATCCTTGTGATTTATTGCTTAATCTTGCACATGATTGCGTATAATGGTCTATATTATACACTACTAACTTCGGGCACAGGCGCATTCTTTTATAGTAAAATTAGCAGTTCCATGTTATGTCAGTAATATTTTATTGCAAAGAATTTTAAGTTACCTGACATGTATTACTTGACATTCATTACCTGATATTTATTACTTAACATTTGTTACCTGGCATTTGGTATCCATATTTTTTCTTTGCTTTTCTTTTTAATCTTTTGCCAACTCTAACATGTACATCCTAAACACTTTTTCCTCATAGACATCCACCCCCTAATGATGTGTCTGATTACAGCACAAAAAATAATAGAAAGCTATGAATGTACATGTTAGATATTCTTGAAGATACAGTTCTTGTTGACAGTGTTCACAATTTCTATTTCAGGTGCCTATTGAAATGACCAGATGGACACCTAGTGCCTTGTCATAACGGATGACTTAATAGATAGAAGTCTCAAATATGGGAATGACGCAATGAATTACTAGTGTTCTGTGATAGAGATGAGCTAATGGATAGCAGCTTCAACGTCAACTATGGGAATGATTATATGTACAACTGGTGTTCTGTGATAGAGATGAGTTAATGGATAGCAGCTTCAACGTCAACTATGGGAATGATTATATGTACAACTGGTGTTCTGTGATAGAGATGAGTTAATGGATAGCAGCTTCAACATCAACTATGGGAATGATCATATGTACAACTAGTGTTCTGTGACAGAGATGAGTTAATGGATAGCAGATTCAACATCAACTATGGGAATGATCATATGTACAACTAGTGTTCTGTGACAGAGATGAGTTAATGGATAGCAGATTCAACATCAACTATGGGAATGATCATATGTACAAGTAGTGTTCTGTGTCAGAGATGAGTTAATGGATAGCAGCTTCAACATCAACTATGGGAATGATCATATGTACAACTGGTGTACTGTGATATGGATCACTTATTGGATTTTGTTTTTTCTGCCCTTTATTCCCTCATTGGGGCACACATTGGGGGCTCAGGCCTTCAATGAAACCATGCCACGGCATCCTATCATTCTCTTCTCAAAGTGTCCCCACTTCTTACACTACCTCGCCCGTCCTGTGTATTCCAGACAAGAGAGTGTCTGGCCACACTGTCCCCAGGCTCTTTCAGTGCATGTCACATCAATTGCTGACATTCCCTCCTCAGTTCCCGTCTCACCGGGACCTGTTTAACTATCTCCATAATTTAATGGATTGCAGCCTCATATACTGAAAGGCAACTGTGCTGTAGGAAAGCTGTGCTATTCTGGCTTTCCATTTTATTAAACAAATATGGCTAAATAAAAAAAAATGCAGAGAATTTCTTGTTTACTTGTGCATTCAGTTGAAACAAAACCAGCCAAAATACAAAACCTCAAAATATGATTAGAGAGCTATAAAGAGTTAACTTGGTGCAGACAGCAGATCACATACTCCAAAACTGTTCAAAATATAACATATCTAGGCAAACCTTCTGGCCTATAGAAACAATAGTGGAATATAAACACTATTGACCACTGAGTCACTGTCAAAACTGTCATTTACTGCCAAAATAGTACATTACGGTGTATGGCAGGGGGGTCTTGAGCCTGAGAAATTAAGGCCGCCTGGCTAGTGCAGTCGCTGTGAACTGTGCAGGTTAGAGTTTTCTTTTTGCCCTCAACAGAAAAAAAAACTCCACACCTTACCGTGATTCGAACTTGTATTCTTCTGAAGGAGAATCCGGCATTCTGGCCACTCAGCCAGCCGTTTCTCTAAGTGAACTAAAAAAAAAGACAATGAAATTAATACAAGAGACAACTTCGCAGATCTAGACATATTTCAAGCGAAAGAAAGAAAAAAGAAGAAGAACTTGTTACAAATGAAATGAAATCCTTCATTTTCTGCATACATGTTTATGTTTCTGAGGCCACTGTTTCCTCTGAGATATGTTAGCATGTGCTGGCGTGCGCATTTTGCGTCCATAGAGCACATAATTTAAAACTGAGTACAAATGTGTGTGTATATATATATATATTCCATGTCTTCTTGAAATGCTAGCAGCTCTCTTAAGGACATTTAAATCAAAGTGTGTATATTTCTCTTCCTCACTCAGAAAACGTTAGCAGCGTAGGGAACAAGAAAGTTTAAACACATATATTAAGAAATGATCACCAGTGATCTCCCTCTTTACTGTCTGCTCCCAAAGAGACCATCATGCATTGAGATATGATTTGTTTTTTCTTTTAAATATGTAAATTAAGGAGGTCAGCATGGCAGAATAGACAAGAGTGCTCATTTGTAAACATTTGGTGTTCTGATGCTGAAGTAGTGGGTTCAGTCCCTACATCGGTCAATTGGATCAATATGTTGACTTCCTGTCCTTGGCTTAGGGATGTAAATTACAAGTACCTCTGAAGTCAAGAGTGGGTTGATTAATGGCGAGAGATATTGGTAATTGGGAAAGCTAATCCACATGCAGAAATCAGTCCTGTGCACTAGAAGTAGTTGCACAGTATGGACCTACTTGAGTTCAGAGCAAGCAAGCGCCAAAATAAAAATGTAAATTACAAATAATAATATTTGGTCTTATTTTAAATTCCTTATTTCATTCATTTAATAAAAAAAACATCTCATCCTTGAGGTTATTACAAGGAGATTTTTTGAATTTTTATTTGATAGTTTAATAATTAGAAATCTAATCCAGCATTAAAGTACAAACAAATTATCACTCAAATGAAAAAGAAACATTTCTGTCAAATGTACAAATAATGACATATTGAATGATGTTGCCTCAGGGATGTGACATTACAGCCTTCACATTTACCCGGGTCACTGCACAGTGAGGGTCCTCCCAGGCTGCCACAACTCTCCAGACATTTCCAAGACAATTATCTTGTTGCAATTTTACAAGGTTGAGCTGACATCAGATGTTTGTTGGGGGTTGCGCTTCAGGCCAGTTTGTTAATATGCGAGTGCACTAACAACTATGTTACTGTGACCCCTTTGTCAAATATTACACTTGATGAAATCTATGCACCATGTAAGGTTTTCTTTTTATTATTATGTCTGTTATAAAAAAATAGAGCTCAGAGCCAAAAGTATTTCATAACAAAACTCTTCTATCCTTTGCTGTCTTTTGTAGTTTCTTACATGTCTTTTTCTAAATTACCCATTTCTGTCTCCGGTTCTCTTTCTTGTAATTGTGGTCTCCCCTTATTTCTTATTATTGAAAAGTGTGTGTCTTGGCAGAAGGACAAGACAGTTATGCTATTACCTGGCATTTTAAACAGGATAGATTTAATTACAATATATAATGTTAGATTTAACTACAACCTCCAAGATCAAACCAGCTTCATAAAATAGGTACCAGAATATTTTCTTTGGTGGTATGGCAGCCAGCATTAGGGTGAGAACATCTCCTGTTTAGTCAAGAAAAGATTGGCCAAGCACCAAACTCCAAATGTGTTATGAAGGTATAGACACTGGTCCACATCCTTTTAAGGATGTTTCTTTTATGAGAATAGAGATAGAGGCAGTCACAACATATTTTTGGTAGACAGCTGGTAACAGAGTTATCAGAGCAGTCATTGTGTCTGATTCTCAGTCTGTGCTGCATCAAGTTCAAAATGGCCAATGGGATACGAATGGATAATAAGCACTGTCTCTTCTATCTGAAGAAACTTACATGGGTCTATTATCGGGCTCATGCAGCGGTGAACAAGCAAATGAATAAACAAACTTTATTTTTGACATGTTAAAAATTGGCCCGTCTAACATTCTGCCCTTCATATCTCAATATTTCATACATTATTTCATCCATACATCACTTATGAGACAAATCGATACCAACACAACAATAGCAATATATGCATTATAAAGGCACAGGAAATGTGCAAAAATCATGACATGACTCACTAATATTAAATATTGATGTGACAAATGTTATTAGCTATGGAAGACATACTGTACTATAAATAGGAGACTGACTCTTATACTAGAGTTTCCACAGTCTTCACAGTTGTAAGGTTTCTCTCCTGTATGTATTCTCCTGTGGAGTTTCAAACTGTCAGATTGAGTAAAAGATGCACCACAATTATCACATTTGTAAGGTTTCTCTTCTGTATGTATTCTCATGTGATGTTTCAAACTGCCAACTTGAGTAAAAGGTCTCCCTGGTGAAGTGGTCAAGCCGTCTGACTCGGACTCCGTGTGTTTTTTGTGTGTGTGTGTGCTTTGTGTGACGCTTTCTGTGCTGCAGAAAGAGACTGAGCCATATGGGATAAAACCTGGTGCAATGAAGTCGACCTTGTCAACTTTTAAGCAAGTTTTTTTAAGCGACTAGAGTTTTATTATTACTGTTATTATCATTACATATGGGAGATGGAAGGAGCAGTCAGATTTATAAATAACAAGAGCACCAGAAGTTGGAACATTCTCATTGGATGATGCAAACATACTAATGAATGACTACCGTTGAATGTGTGCTAGTTGAAGACACAATGACAGACGAAAAAACATATTCGAGGATGCATAAAATTGAATTTCTGGCAAGAAGGAACATGAAGTGTTTACATGCAGCATGCTATAAAAGTGATTAGTATTTACACATTATGACATTTGCTGCAAGACTGGGTTTGCCCAGTGAGTTATGATGTTGATTCCTATGTAAATCAATAAATTAATCAATCCTGTATGTTAGTGTGCGTTAATTACTAGTAAATATGAAATGCATAAATTATTTATAATGCAACTTCAATCATGGAATGAAACATTATTTGTCTGCTGTGGGAAATTTATTAAAACATAAGTTGTGTCAAATTATTTATACTTCTGTTATATTCATATATTTTGTTACTCTCGTAGTCTTATTCAGCTGACTATTTTTTCTGGCATGTTAAGTCATGTCACTTGCAAATATGTGTTCACAAATGTACTTAATGTGTTCAGTAAGATTTCATACTATTTTAGAGTTCAGTTATATTTACTATATATATATATATCATCTGACTGAGATTTCATTTCTTCACAATACGATTTTGTTTGTTCTGGACAAGGTCTTATATATACAGAGTAAAACTTAATTTTTGTTGGAGAAATTTTATGCTGACTTGTTTATAATGAGATTTCATGTCTTCAGAGTGAGATTTTGTACAATTAAAATTTCCTTGTGTATGTTTAGAGCGAAGTTTAATGTCTTTGGTGTTTTATGTTTAATATATTTGACTGAGAGTTCTAATTTAATCCGAGTGAGATCCCATATATTCCGAAGGAGATAGTATGTTTAAAATGTGATTTTGTATGTGAAAAATTACTTTTTAAATGTGAAATTTCAAGTGTTTGGGTGATATTTGAAAAAAAATTTGCTGGAGTGGGAGTTCTAAGATGTTCAAAATGAGATTTCATGTTTCGACGAAGTTCAGTTTTTTTCAAAATAATATTTTGTATGTGTTGAAACTGAAATTTGTTGTGTTCACAAAGCAATCATTAATGTTCAACATGCGATTTTACATTTATATAAAAAGAAATGTTATCTTTGTTTGCAGTGAGATTGCAGATTTGCTCAGAATGGGATTTTATATTTCTCCCAAATTACACTGAGTATGTCTTCAGTGTAGCCATTAACATGTTTATAATTTAATGTGAAATGTTGTTGTTACGTGTTGGCCATTGTAGGTTTCATGACAATTGGTATAACATTAGTTGAAGGTTTATTGTATCTTTCAGACTTATATCACATATTAATTAATAAGAAGGTTTATTGTACTGATTGTCACTTTATGCAGCTTTCAGACCTATATCATTTATTCATGAGATCACACTTACAATCAGAACACATGTTTACATATTTTCTTAATTTTTAATACATCCTTATGAAAAAAAATAATTCTTCCTTCTGTTATTTTAGTACATCTTGCTTTATATTTCCTCTGATCAGTATTTCTTCATGCCTCTTACTTTCGTTCAAAGTATTAAATTTAATTGGAGCTGCGATAGTGGAGTACCTAGAGCACTTGTCAGACACGCTTATATACATATATATAAAATCAGTATGTGTGTGTGTTTTTGAGTGAGAGAGACATAGGAAATCAAAAGAGAGCAGTATCGTTGAAAACAGAACCCAGCATATCAATATATCAACTGTAACATGCATATTTTAAAACAACATCAAACACTATATTACCTATACACATTTTTTTTTCCCACATATCCTTTACAGGACGTCGCTGTCAACATCAGCATCTTTCAGCTGATTGTTGATTTCTTGGCAAGATTACGCTCAGTAGTTTGCCACTGCTTTCTGAACGACCAGCTCACATACCCCGTAAGTCACCAACGTGGCAAGAACCGCTACCGATTTTCGCGCAAGTTACGCTTCCCACGTGGATATACAGGATTATGGAGAAAGTCGCTAACCCTAGGCCAGGGAGACCGGCAATCACAACATAGATATGAAAAATACCTATAAAGGGATAATAATTAATAACGTTATTAAAGAAATTGGTGTGAAAGAGAGCTGAAGATCCACTTTTAATTAAAGTGGAAACATGCCTACCAGTCTGACTAAAAATGGGGGAATTATCAATACAATGGGAAAGTGAAACTAAATATAAATAATGTAATACATGCTCAGATGTATAGTGAAGTATCCTATTTCAGCCATTATCTTCATTATCTGTATTGAATATAGAAGTTCAGAAATAATTGTTGGTTTCTTTGTTGGATATTAGTGTCAAACTACGGAACAGAACATAAAGACACTAAAAGATATCACCTCCTTTTACAAATAAATCAAAGGGTTATTACTTCTAGATTTGGAACGCGGCCAAGAACATATTGTGGTTTTTAGTGACTTGGATTATTATACTGCCAAAAGACCAATGTTAAAATTCAAATAATAATAATTATAACATGTTCAAATCAAATCAAATCAAATCAACTTTATTAGGGTCACAAATTGGGCGCGCAGGCCCGTCTTACATTCGGCCCTTCCAATCACTCGTCTTTCGTTCATCAAGAGCATTATACATTTACATAGGAAGAAAAATAAACATTGTGAAATGAATGTTGTAAACATAAACAAGGCTAAACATGGAGAAAAATGTGTACATAAAAAGTATGTGACGTAAAAGTAGTGATGCCAGCGCGTCCCACACACACACACACACACACCACACACACACTCTCTCTCTCTCATTCACTCTCACTCTCATTCACTCACACACACACACTCTCACTCATTCACTCTCCCGCTCACTCATTCACTCTCCCGTTCACTCATTCACTCTCCCGCTCACTCATTCACTCTCCCGCTCACTCATTCACTCTCTCGCTCACTCATTCTGTCTCTCCCGCTCACTCATTCACTCTCCCGCTCACTCATTCACTCTCCCGTTCAATCATTCACTCTCCCGCTCACTCATTCACTCTCCCGCTCACTCATTCACTCTCACTCATTCACTCTCATGCTCACTCATTCACTCTCATGCTCACTCATTCACTCTCACGCTCACTCATTCACTGTCACGCTCACTCATTCACTGTCCCGCTCACTCATTCACTCTGCCGCTCACTCATTCACTCTCACTCATTTACTCACACGCCCACTCATTCACTCTCACGCTCAATCATTCACTCTCCCGCTCACTGATTCACTCTCATGCTCACTCATTCACTCTCACGCTCACTCATTCCTTCTCACGCTCACTCATTCACTCTCACTCAATCACTCTCACGCTCACTCATTCACTCTCACACTCACTCATTCACTCTCACGCTCACTCATTCACTCTCCCGCTAACTCATTCACTCTCCCGCTCAATCATTCACTCTCCCGCTCACTCATTCACTCTCACTAATTCACTCTCCGGCTCACTCATTCACTCTTCCGCTCACTCATTCACTCTCCCGCTCACTCATTCACTCTCCCGCTCACTCATTCCTTCTCACGCTCACTCATTCACTCTCACTCATTCACTCTCCCGCTCACTCATTCACTCTTCCGCTCACTCATTCACTCTCCCGCTCACTCATTCACTCTCACTCATTCACTCTCCCGCTCACTCATTCACTCTCCCGCTCACTCATTCACTCTCACGCTCACTCATTCACGCTCACCCATTCACTCTCACGCTCACTCATTCACTCGCCCGCTCACTCATTCACCCTCACTCATTCACTCTCCCGCTCACTCATTCACTCTCACGCTCAATCATTCACTCTCCTGCTCACTCATTCACTCTCACTCATTCACTCTCACGCTCACTCATTCACTCTCACGCTCACTCATTCACTCTCACTCATTCACTCCCACACACAGACACTCTCACTCATTCACTCTCACGCTCACTCATTCGCTCTCACGCTCACTCATTCACTCTCCCGCTCACTCATTCACCCTCACGCTCACTCATTCACTCTCACGCTCACCCATTCACTCTCCCGCTCACTCATTCACTCTCACTCATTCACTCTCCCGCTCACTCATTCACTCTCACGCTCAATCATTCACTCTCCCGCTCACTCATTCACTCTCACTCATTCACTCTCACTCATTCACTCTCACGCTCACTCATTCACTCTCACGGTCACTCATTCTGTCTCTCATTCACACTAACTCACTCTCTCACTCAAACTATAGTAATGAACATAAGTTTAGATTATACATGATAAAATCAAATGGTATTTAACTTATAATATGACAGATGAGAATACACAAACATATGGATTCGCGTGTTACATAACATGCGTGTTACATGACATGCATCTGCTCAGCTCTCTCTCTCTCTCTCTCTCTCTCACTCTTTCTCTCTCTCTCTCTCTGTATTCTTTCATATACACACACTCACACGCATGCGTACGCTCTCACACACACACACACTCTCTTTCTCTCTCATTCACTCTCACTCTCACTAATTCACTCTCCCGCTCACTCATTCACTCTCACGCTCACTCATTTACTCTCCCGCTCACTCATTCACTCTCCCGCTCACTCATTCACTCTCACGCTCACTCATTCACTCTCACGCTCACTCATTCACTCTTCTGCTCACTCATTCATTCTCCCGCTCACTCATTTACTCTCCCGCTCACTCATTCACTCTCACGCTCACTCATTCTGTCTCTCCCGCTCACTCATTCACTCTCCCGCTCACTCATTCACTCTCCCGCTCACTCATTCACTCTCCCGTTCAATCATTCACTAAGTAAGAGGGGCTAATTCATCATAGTACATTTGTGATTGGATAATTGTATTTATTTCCTTTCAGAATACTTGTTTTTATGTACACTTTATATTCATGTAAAACAATGGGTTGTCTGCAAGATGCAACACGTACTTTGATATTTTATTGCACAAATGAAATGGCCGACACTTTGGGTACAATATGTTATGGCCTTATGACACAATCTGTCCAATAATTTTATGATTTCATGTGTCATTTTTGTATTAAATATTTTCTCACTATGTTATAATATTCCCTGATAATTTCATTGTTTTTTGTTTTTTTTGTTATATAATTCTTAAATACTTTATCCAAGTGACATGTCATACCATGGTAATCAATATATTTCACAGTTAATATAATATGAATACTTTTTTTAATTCTTTGCTGGAGACATCCTTAATGCGTGATATACCTGTCACCAAATTATGATGCATGCATACCTACCTACCTACCTACCTACCTACCTACCTACCTACCTACCTACCTACCTACCTACCATCCATCCATCCACCCACCCATCCATCCACGCACCCACCCCCAGCCAGACAGACCGACATACAAGCATACATGCACACATCACCATCATCATATGGGTTCTATATAGTACCTTGAAACTCTTATTGCAGTTGACAGCTTCTTTTTCCTTATGTTGTTTATCTTACAAAAGGCAACAATTACACGCACACATACATATGTAAATTTATGCATGCACAAATACACACACACATGTACACAGATGCACTAATATATATGTATTTTGATATGTACCCAGTAAATATATCTTGCATATTAAATGTTATGTGTACGCTATACTGTAAGTCTAATATTCTTTAGACCAAACTCATACCGGCTGTGACTTGTAATAAATCAAAGCATATTCATGTAAACAGAAAAATAGACGTATAAATATGCATATTTGATATTGAATCTAATATGGCACAGATGTTTATATCTTGCTCATTTCCTCCATTTATTTATTCATTCAAGTACAGGCTCTTGTATACTTGAGTGTAAGTGTACAAAGCTATTTTGTTTTATTTTCTGCATAATTATGCATTTTGTGAATTTACTGGCGTGTCTTGGATGCGTGATGTTTCACAGGCAACCGTTATACTATGGAGATAGATTAGTATAGAACTGTCATATATGGAGATAGATGGATGTTTAACTGTCATACTATAGAGATAGATGGGTAAAGAGCTGTCATACTATGGAGATAAGATTGGTATAAAACTGTCATACTATGGAGATAGATGGGTATAGAACTGTCACACTATGAAGATAGATGGGTATAGAACTGTCATACTATGGAGATATATGGGTGTGTAAACTGTCCTATTATACCTATAGATGAATATACATAAGGCCGGTTATACTGATAGAAGAATATGTCACCGATCTACTATGGAGATAGAGAGAACTGCAACATTCCTGTCATGCTGATAGCTGGATTTACAGCTAGAAGGGTCTAATGGGGAGAGTATTTTCCTCATTTATTCAAGATACCAGTTTGTGTGTCACTTGTGCTTTTATCCATGGTGGTTCTGTCTGTGGGAAAAGATGACAGTTTTAGTGTACTCTGACTCTGTAGATTTATCCTCAGCAGATTAATAGCTAGTAAATTCATGCCCATGTAGAAAGAGTTTAGTAGCATAAATCCATAACTTACCAAACAAATGGCTGGGGTGCAGATCCCATTGGTGTCACGATTGAAACTATCCCCTGGGGTCAACTCAACTTATGCCATGACCTGGTACTTCTATCGACCTGACACTTCACATCCCTGTGGCAGTGTTTACAACACCTTATGGTTTGTTATGTAGAGGGATATAGGTCAAATGGATAACAGCACTCATTCTCAAACCTCTGATGTGCTAATGCTGAAGTAATGCTGAAGTAGCGGGGACTAAAATGTTGAATTCTCGTCCTTGACTTTGTGATGTAAATTACAAGTACCTCAGAAGTTGGAGGTGGTTTGCCTGATGGCGAGGGACACTGGTAGTAGGGGAAGCTAACCCACACGCAAAAATCAGTCCAGTGCACCAGAATCAGTAGCACAGACTGCTTGAGTTAAAAGAGAGAAAATTTTTAAAAATACAATTTAGAGGGATCCTAAAGCCTTGCTCACATGTACACTGTAAGATATGTGAGTGTGTATGTGTGTACACATTGTACCAAAGAGTTAATCATCAAACCTGTGTACACAAGTTTTCACATCTCTAACCAAAGTATATTTACACCACAAAATTTATCTTGGAATAAATATATAAACCCACACTGATATTTATATAACATACAACATATTCGTTTTCAAATGCTCTATGACCATCATCATCATCATCGTCATCGTCATCGTCGTCATCATCATCCAGTGACTTGTCATATCTAGAACTCTTCCTCCACAACAGTATGTCGACATTTCTCACTCACAAGCCAGATGTCCTGACTCTATTGCTGTCATATAAGGGGGCTTCAGATGAAAACCTTAAAATTTTGTGTGTGGATGTGTGAATATATTCAGAAAAAAGTACAGAACAAATGTATCATTTTTCAATGTAGTCACTATTGCATTCAATGCTTGTCCTTCAGTGCCAATAAAGTACTTGGATTCCTGGAGAAAAATCAACTCTGGGGCCACTACTTGGTGTGCTTGACCCTGCCAAAAACAGTCTGTCACAGAGGTCACGCCGTTTTGAAACTTCCTACTCCACTCATACACTTGCTGGACTGACGAGCATGCATTGCCATAATGGACCTTCATTCACCGATGAATTTCTATAGGTTTCACCCCTTCACTGATAAAAAAAATGGATAACAAAATGCTGCTCCTCATTAGTGTATATCAAAAGTTGGGCAGCCATCTTCAAACTGTCCTTATGACATCATCATGTTCGTCTGCACCATTGTGTCACATGATTAACACTCCTGACATTTTTAACAACAATATTGACAGGTTAAAAAACAGTGGTTTGGTTATTATAATTACTATCTCACTTTTAAGTTTTTAATTTGAAGCCCTTTCGTATGTAAATTATCTATCACAACTCTAATCCATCTATGCTGTAGTCTTCCTCTTCCATCCTTCTCCATGAAGATCTTTTTGAGACATTTATAATCTTTTTACATCCTCAAAATATTTCATTTTCTTCAGTTTTATTTGTCTTAGTAACCAATCATCCACAATACTTTGTTCTTGTCGATCAGATCTGTATTTTTCTCTTTTTCATTGTATGAATTTTAATACTCTTCGGTAACACTTATAGTAAAGGAAACATACGTGCTATTCAGCAGATATGTTAAATATCCAAGTGTCGTACTTGTACGCTGCCACAAGGAAACCACTCCTCTTAGGGCTCACACCCTGCCTGTTGCATTACATATATAATGACAATGCTGGACTGTGCAGAATGAAATGAATCAAGAAAATTTAATAGTTGCAAATCCTTTACAGGACGTAACAGTCAACCCCAGAATTTGTTAGCTGTTTGTGATTCTTGAGCAAGTTTACGTTCACTAGTTTGCCATTGCTTTCTGAATGACCGGCACCCATACCATTTTATAAAAAACCAACACAAGGCGGTCTGCTCAGAAAAAAATATAGGGACAATATTAACACCCTTGTAATGTTGTATCATTGTCACTGCATAGATCAGGTCGTCCTTATTGCATATTAAGTACAGTCAGTAAAGGACTCTTTTACATGCATTGTCTATATGGTGCTAGACTTTTATTTGTATAGACCAACTGGTACATGGTATGTGACGTGGGCAGTATCAGACCTGCTGACTTTGATTCCCAAGAATTTCCTGGCACCAATTTTAAGCTGGATCAGCCTGGGAAGGCAGGTCAATTGTAAAATTTGGATTTGTCCACATGAGGATTGAACCCATAATCACTGGGCTGGCAGGCAAGTGTCCAGCCACTGCACCACTGAGGCTCCAGTCCTTACACATACACCATATAATGTCCTGTTGTTCTATTCATGCTCTTATATGTATTCTGTTTGACGAGAGTGTGTTCATCCCAATGAACAAATAAGGCCACATTTTATCATTCAGCTTGTTATTATAATCCATGTACTATGTTATCATATCTACCAAGATCAGCATATGAATAAACGTTTTTGTACCTACTAGTACATTGTGTTTGTATAGTATTTTTGGTCTTGTTGCCATTACTGAGCTAGTATTGTTCAGACTTTCCCATTTCTGTTCAATGTCATTATATTTGCATGGCATGAGAGGAAGTTAGTTGTATATTCTTTACAAGATGAAGCAGTGAACTCCAACATTATTTGTTGTTGGCTGTTTTGTGATTCTAGTCCAAGTTTATGTTCAGTTATTTGCCATTGCTTTCTGAACTACCCGCAGTCACATCATTATATAGAAAACAATGCAAGGCGGTCTGCTTCCAAATCGCCAGCAGGTATGTTTTGAATGTGGTGTGTAGATTACGAATTGCATTTGTAACCCCTTCGCTACAGAGCCACATGAGAGGAGAGCAAAGAAATATTACACCTACACTGTGTCAGAGACCTCATCGGCTGGGTGTGTAGTTGACTGGTGATAATATATTAGATAGTTGTTGTTGTTTGTCCATCAAGAATGATGATGACCATTCATTTCAACCAGTGGGGTTGAAGGTGTGGAGCCGTGGGTTCTAAGATGGCTGATAAGGCCTATTTTGGCTCGAAATGTTCTTTGACAATGTGGGCAAAGAATGCTTGACGTCTCTGGAGGAGGATTTCCTGCAGTGGTTTTTCTGTCCTGCCTTTTCTTCACAGCTCTTGCAGTCCTGGTCGCCTCACACGTGACTGCACCTTTGCGCAATGATGCACGCCAAGAATTTCGGTCTCTGGCTGCAGCCTCCCAGGTGTCATGATGAATTCCAAAAGCATTCAGTGAAATTTTCAGAGTGTCTTTAAAACGTTTCCTCTGGCCACCTTGGGAGCGTTTACCACAACGCAGTTCGCTGTAAAAAATTCGTTTAGGGAGCCTGTGATCTGGCATGCGAGTCAAGTGACCAGCCCAGCGAATCTGATTCTTCATCAGTAGAGTGTGGATACTGGGCATGGATGCTCTTTCTAGGACTTCAGTGTCTGGAATCTTGTCTTGCCATTTAATCTTCAGTAGCTTCCTTAGGCAGACTGTGTGGAAGTGGTTTAATTTCCTAGCGTGTCGCTGATAAACAGTCCATGTTTCACAAGCATATAGCAGTGTGGATAATACAACTGCTTTGTAGACTTTTAGCTTTGTTTGCAGGCTTATTCCAGTTCTGTCCCATACATTCTTGTACAGTCTGCCAAAGGCTGCACTGGCCTTGGAGATTCTTGCATTCACTTCGTCATCGATTGTGGCAGCTTGTGACACGGTGCTGCCAAGATAGGTGAATTTGTCCACAACACTTAGTCTATGATCATTCACTTTGATATTCGGCACAGTGTGAATATTCCCTGGAGCTGGCTGGTACATCACTACAGTCTTCTCCAAGTTGATATTGAGCCCAAAGTTGGCACAGGCATGTGAGAAAGCTGAAACATTATGTTGCATGTCCGCCTCTGAGTTGGCGTATAGAGCGCAATCTCTGACGGTGCCGCTGTCAATTTTGGTTTTAGCTTTCAGCCTTCTGAGATTGAATAACTTTCCATCCATACGATAGTTGATGTCTATTCCAATGTCGTCGTTCTCGAAGGCATTCATCAACATGGCTGAAAACATGAGGCTGAACAGTGTTGGTGCCAGGACACATCCTTGCTTCACTCCATTGGTGACAGGAAAGGGTTCAGACAGTTCACCATTTTCCTGTACTCTTACCTGCATGCCGTCATGAAATAGCCGCACTATTTGGACAAACTTTCGTGGACAGCCATATTTTGCCATAATCTTCCACAGTCCTTCTCTGCTGACTGTATCAAAAGCCTTGGTAAGGTCAATGAAAGTGGAGAACATTTCGCAGTTCTGTTCCTGACATTTCTCTTGCAGCTGCCTTGCAGCGAAAATCATGTCAACAGTTCCACGTTCTTTTCTGAAGCCACATTGACTCTCAGGAAGAAGACCTTGATCGAAATGGGCTGTGAGGCGATTGAGAAGAATTCTGGCGAGTATCTTCCCTGCAATTGAAAGCAAGGAGATGCCTCGGTGGTTGTCACAGGATTGGCGGTTTCCTTTACGTTTGTAAAGGTGGACTATTGTCGCGTCCTTAAAATCTTGTGGCATGGTCTCGTTCATCCATATGTTTGTGAAGACTTGGTGAAGCTGCTCTGTTAGGACCGGCCCACTTGCCTTGTATATTTCTGCTGGGATGGAGTCAGGACCAGGTGCCTTGCCGCTGGAGAGTTGCTGGATGGCTTTGTTTACTTCCACTAGGTTGGCAGGTCATCAAGTGTCTCATTGGTGGGAACTTGAGGAAGGCAGTTGATGGTTTCATCATCGAAGAAGGAAGTTGCATTTAAGATTTTGCTGAAATGCTCTGCCCAGCGTTGAAGGATTTCTTTCTTCTCGGTGACCAATGTTCCCCCATCTGCACTAAGGAGGGGAACTATGCCTGGTGATGTAGGACCATAGACCGCTTTCAGTGAGTCGTAGAAGTTTTTCATATCATGTCTGTCAGCAAAGCCCTGAATTTCATCAGCTTTGCTGCTCAACCAGGAGTCCCGCATGTGCCGAAGTTTCTGCTGCACTACTCTCTGAATGTTCTTGAAAGCATCTTTTTTTGATGTTGACTTTGGGTCATTCAAATGTGCCTTGAGGAGAAGATGTTTCTCGGCCAGCAATTGGTTGATGTCTTCGGAATTTTCATCAAACCAGTCTTTATGCTTTCGGGGGGCTGGACCCAGGATTTCCATAGCAGTGTTGTAAATTGTGTCCTTTAGGGCTCTCCATTCTGTTTCTGTATCCTGTTTAACTTCAGCATTGGGCTTGAGGCGGTCTTCCAGCATAATTTCAAACGACTGCTGCATTTTCTTGCTGTTTAGGCGGGTGACATTTAGCTTTGTTTGCATTTTCGCCCCTTGAGGACGCCGTGGTGGCCTGATGTGGATGTTCATTTTCGAGACAATGAGACGATGGTCTGTCCAACATTCGGCACCACACATGGATTTTGTCACTCGAACGTCTTGTCTGTCACTCCTCCTGACGATGACATAGTCAATGAGGTGCCAGTGTTTCGAGCGAGGGTGCATCCATGATGTCCTATTTCTCATGGGGAGACGGAAATTTGTGTTCGTAATCAGGAGATCATGTTCGGCACATGTCTGAAGGAGGCGGAGTCCATTGCTGTTACAATTTCCGACTCCATGCTTTCCAATAATGCCACTCCAAGAGGTGGTGTCCGTGCCTACTCTGGCATTGAAATCCCCAAGGAGTATAAGTTTGTCTCCTTTGGGAACAGATGTTAATACATTGTGCAGGTCCTCATAGAACTTGTTCTTGACATCATCTTCGTTGGTCATAGTTGGTGCGTAGACACTCACAATGGTTGCGTGCTTCCTTCCATTCAGCAGAGGCAACTTCATGGTCATGAGCCTGTCGTTTATAGCCTTTGGAAATCCAGCTAATTTGCCGACTAGGGCCGACTTAATGGCAAATCCCACACCGGATTGGCGTCTTTCCTCGCTTTTCCTTCCACTCCAGAAAAATGTGTAGCCGGCACCTATTTCACAGATTTGGCCTTCTTCTGCAAGTCGTGTCTCGCTCAAGGCTGCAATGTCGATGTTGTACCTGCCCAGCTCTCTCCCAATCAGTGCTGTTCGTATAACTGGTTTCACATACATAGTATGCTGGGAGTCTTTGCGGCGAAGTGGTCAAGCCGTCTGACTCGGGCTCCGAAGATTGTGGCTTCGATTCTGGGCTGCGTTTCTTTGCTTCACAAGTGCATTTTTTCGGAGATTCCTGGGGGTTGCTGCTGGAGCTACGGAATTTGTGCTTTGTGCGACGATTTTCACAGCCCGCGCTGCGAAAAGAGAGTGAGTCATATGGGACAAAAACCCGGTGCAATGAAGTCAACCCTGTCGACTTTTAAGCGACGTAGTATGCTGGCACGCTCTTATTAAATAATGAATTTCTCAGAACAGAGACGTAAAGACTCAAGGCAAGATAAATAACACTTTGGCCAATTAAAGAGATTACAATTCTGTGTGAAGGATTTTCTGGAGGGAAAAGTGGAGTGGAATTGTTCAAGAGAAATACAGTTACCTTTAGATGGAAAACATCCAGAAATGGACTGAATGTCTGTATGAGTTCACTGGGAAGGCATGGGACAGAGGATGCTGGAGATGGATCACAACCAACCTTTAGTGCGCAGATGGTACTAGATGGTAATTTGCCAAGTGTGTGTATAGCGAGAAAGACTGTGTTCATTAAAATCTTTGAGTTCTGATCTATTCAAAATAGGGGTAGTAAATGAAATGTAAATGTATGAAAACAAATGACGTAGCCATGATTATTGCACAGTTCAAGTTAACTAAAGGTTGCTTTAAAGGTTGTGCACTGGGCAGAAAGTGCTAGCTCTGTAGTTTTATCAACAAATCATCACTGTAATTGATTTAGTCAATAGTGTAGGTAATTTAGTCAATAGCATGTAGGTTATTTAGTCAATGGTATAGGTGGTTTAATCAGTAGCATGGTGATATAGTCAATAGTGTAGTTGGTTTAATCAGTAGCATGGTGATTTAGTCAATAGTGTAGGTGACTTAGTCAATGGTGTATGTGATTTAGCCAATAGTGTAGGTGATTTAGTCAATAGCATGTAGGTGATTTATTCAATAGTGTAGGTGATGTAGTCAATAGCATAGGTGATTTAGTCAATAGCATTGGTGAGTTAGTCAATAGCTAGTACGTGATTTAGTCAATAGCATGTAGGTGATTTAGTCAATAGCATGCAGGTGATTTAGTCAATAGTGCAGGCAATTTAGTCAATAGTGTAGGTGATTTAGTCAATAGTGCGGGTAATTTAGTGAATAGTGCAGATAATTTAGTCAATAGTGTAGATGATTTAGTCAATAGTGCAGGTAATTTAGTCAATAGTGTATGTGATATAGTCAATAGTGCAGGTAATTTAGTCAATAGTGCAGGTAATTTAGTCAATAGTGCAGGTGATTTAGTCAATATCATGTATGTGGTTTAGTCAATAGTGCAGGTAATTTAGTCAATAGTGTAGGCAATTTAGTCAATAGTGTAGGTGATTTAGTTAACATGTAGGTGATTTAGTCATTAGTGCAGGTAATTTAGTCAATAATGTATATGATTTAGTTAATATCCTGTGTGTGATTTAGTCATTAGTGCAGGCAATTTAGTCAATAGTGTAGGTAATTTAGTCAATATCATGTAGGTGATTTAGTCAACAGTGCATGTAATTTAGTCAATAGTGTAGGCACTTTAGTCAATAGTGTAGGTGATTTAGCTAATATCATGTAGGTGATTTAGTCATTAGTGCAGGTAATTTAGTCAATAGTGTAGGTGATTTAGTCATTAGTGCAGGTAATTTAGTCAATAGTATAGGTGATTTAGTCATTAGTGCAGGTGATTTAGTCAATAGTGTAGGTGATTTAGTCATTAGTGCAGGTAATTTAGTCAATAGGTAGGTGATTTAGTTAATATCATGTAGGTGATTTAGTCAATAGTGTAGGTAATTTAGTCAATAGTGTAAATTAGTCAATAGTGTAGGTGATTTAGTCATTAGTGCAGGTAATTTAGTTAATAGTGTAGGTCAGTGGTTCTCAACCTTTTTTGGTCCGTGCCCCCCTTCACCATATTTTCAGAACGTCACCCCCCCCCCTTCCTATCAAAAATTTGGCCCGTGCCCCCTTCACCATATTTTCAGAACGTCATTTCCCACACCCCCCCCCTTTTCATATTTCCTACCTAAAATCCCCCACCCCTACATAGTATACGTCAAAAATGGAAGGTAAATATGTTAAAACAGGTCTAGACATCCACATAACACGTGATTTGTGGGTCTACTTACTTTATAAAATTAATTTTAGAAGGATGAGACGTGCATAACTGTAAAGTATGAAGGGAAAAGCAATATCAAGTAATCGGTTCTTGTATTAACACGATCTTGAAATGATCTTCATTTCCCCCCTGGAAACCCTAAAATTCCCCCCTGGGAGGGGGGATTCCCCACCGGTTGAGAACCACTGGTGTAGGTGATTTAGTTAATATCATGTAGGTGATTTAGTCAATAGTGTAGGTAATTTAGTCAATAGTGTAGATGATTTAGTCAATAGCTCGCCGGCTGCCTTTCCTTCCCATGACATTTCCTGGTATTCATTTTAAAAATTCAAATTTGCCCACTTGTGGATCGAACCCAGGACCACGGCAGGTGAGTGTATAGCCACTAGGCCACCGCGGTTCAGTTATTGAGGTTGCAGTTATAGAGCCAGCATCGTTTAGACATCCTTCTTTCAGCTTAATGCCAGGCTGTTGTATTTAAATGGTATGTATACAGTAGCTACTCAACATATATGAAGAAAATGTAATGAGAAACGCTAGAAATGACCAGACAGGAGACACATTTTCATCCATTTGTTATTGGTGGAAATTCAGTTTCAGACCTTAGATATGCAGATGATACAGTTCTTCTTTCAAAAATTGCTGTAAGATTAAAAGATCTGATCCTGTTTGTCAAGAGACACAATGAAAATCAATATCTTTTTCTGAACTTAAGCAAAACAAAACTAATGTCTAGGGGCACGGCAACATGCCAACCGAAGATCACAATCAGCAATGAAGAAATAGGAAATGTCACATACTTTTAAAAATCTTGGCTATATAATCAACAACAATGGGGGATATTCTAGAGAAGCCAGACGCGGGCTGTCAATAGCACTGCAGAGATGAAACGGTATTAAGGACCTGCATCACAACACCAGCACACACATCAATGTAACATTCTTGAGGTCATGCACCTTTCCGGCGAAAACAGACTGGTGTGAGTATTGGACCATTTCGCAATCACAAAAGAAAATTGGGGCTTTTGAGATCACATGTTATAGATTAAAAAACAACAATCCTTGGAATATCGTGAACTGAGAATAAGAAAAAAATATGGAAAATGTACAAGACTTGAATGTCTAATAAAACTGGATTATAACCTGTGTCATGTCTGGGGAAACTGAAATACTTTTGCGTGGGGGCTGCGTGGTCTCCAGGTATGGTGTCCGCCTCCAGTGCTGGAGGGCCCCGGTGATGACCGGGATATATTTTCTCGTGGACTTCTAGAAATAAAATTTCCCCTGATCTCTGGTGATCTCTGAGATCGGACGCCCGTGTGTACTGTTGCGCACGTAAAAAAAATCCCTTTGCAATCGGAAATCGAAAAAGAGTGGCCTAACGGCGCTGTCAGGGCAAAATTTCGAGTTAAAAATCTACCCAAAAGTATTTCAGGATCCTCACCGGTGCTACGGAGTTCGTGCACTTAGCTGAGATTATCCCGACTCAGGTTTGAGTTAGGAGGAGAACAGAGCACTTATGGGTTGCATCCGTGTGCCGTGATGTTGACCCATCGACTATGGGTTGGACCCGTGTGCCGTGATGTTGATCCATCGACTATGGGTTGCACCCGTGTGCCGTGATGTTTACCCATCGACTATGGGTTGCACCCGTGTGCGGTGATGTTGATCCATCGACTATGGGTTGCACCCGTGTGCCGTGATGTCGATCTATCGACTAAACTAAACTAGGTCATATTAAACGTCACAGTGGCTTGGGGAGAACAGTGATGGAAGGCATGGTTGCCGGAAGAGGCGGTAAGAGTCAGCCATCACGAAGATAGGCACAAGATAATACAGACATCTTGGGGATAAAAGTACACGAGACTGGATGAACTACTGGAGATAGAGAGTTTTGTCACTGCACATGATGAGAGCGACTTTCTGTAAATGACCTGTTACTTGAGAGTTACAGTCAACCAAGGTGAAAGGTTAATCTAGAAACGGTACGACGCGATGTCATGAAAGCTGCAAGAAGTCAGTCTACCTCTCAATACCTAAGAAAATCACCACAATTGGCACCTGAAATCTTAGAAAAAGTAGATGACATGGAGGGGTCAGCACGAGACAGCAAAAGATAGGACTAGGGTGGCTTTTATAACAGCCTGTTTCAGTGGGAGATAATTGATGGAAGCAGACGAAGAAGATGTACGATGGCATTTAACGTGAATCGGTATAACTATCTCGGAACAGTCATAACATCTGATGGTAGATGCCTTGAAGAGATTAGAACACGAATCGCCATGGCGACCGCCTTTAGCAAGATGAAGAACATACTGACCAATAAAAAGATATTTGCGAGAGAAAGAATGTTGAGGTGCTACATTGAGCCTGTACTTTTGTATGGATGTGATTCGTGGACAATGAGGAGTCAAGCCGAGAAACATCTGATAGCTGTGGAAATGTGGTTTCTGAGGAAAATGTAAAGAATACCATGGACAGAAAGAAAAACCAATGACCAATTCCTACAAGAAATAAGTGAAAATTGTAAACTGATGAGAGAAATTAGAGGTAGACAGTCACAATTTTTTGGACATGTTATGAGAAGAAATAAATTAGAGAACTTGGTGACAATTAACAAGATCAAGGAGAAGAGAACAAGGGGAAGACAGAGAAGTAAATACCTGGATGGCTTGATCACATGGCATGGCCGAGACAGGAACACTGAGCTGATCCACGACTCCGATGATCGAGTGCAATGGTGAATCATGACCGCCAACGCTTACCGGCATGGCACATGATGGAAGGATGGACATTTAACGTATTGACGAAATGCAGTAGTACCCAGTTTGTAACTAACACATTCTGGAGCAGCAAACTCACTATGCATCAACTGGTTTCCCCTAGCAAGACTCCGGACACCAAGCAGATCAATCATGAGAACCCAATTGTGGAGAGCACAACCGGCAGGATGTACTTGTTTTTAAAGTTAGTTGCATATCCTTTACGGACGTAGCAGTCAACCCCAGCATTTTTTGGCCGTTCGTGATTCCTGGGCATGTTTACGTTCAGTAGTTTGCCATTGCTTTCTGAACGACCGGCACCTATACCATTTCATAAAAAAATCAACGCAGCTGTGTTTCGAACGCGGTATGCCGGATTACTAACTGCGTTCGTAAAACCTTCACCGCGGAACAACTTCCGAAACACACAACACTTCCTGTAGGCACTTCTACATGCTTCCTTCCACTGTTCGCCTTCCTCTTAAAAATGTATAAACAGATTCAGTGCCAAACATCACGTAAGTATGGACCAAACGAAAATGGATGTAGGAAATGGCAAGTATCACAGTTATGACCTAAAATTTTTTTAATATGGTAATAGCATTATATATCACATTAAAGGAGGTTGCGTAGGAAAAACTACTGTATTTATATTTTAATTGAGACATTTCGCAATGGCATTTCAGTCAATGGCAGATATGGGAAGTTGCTAAAGAACTGATTGATTGATTGATTGATTTAGGAACCGACATCACAGCATTCGGGACATTCCCATAAGCGCTCCGTCCCCATCCCCAGCAGCCAGCGTAAGAGTTCCAACACTAATAGTTCCAGTAGCAATCTGATTATATGTCCGTCTCGCCTTTCCTCTGAGCGTAGAGCATCGACCAGATCCCCTCGTCACACCTCGCTGTCTCATTCTTACCAGACTATGGTGCTCCATCTGCTCCTCCGAGGTGTACACGTGCTCCCACAAGGCCGCAACCACGTCTGCCTTGCTAAAGAACTAAAGACAATGAATCATCCCAAGACAACAAATTAATTAAAAATCTCCCTGACCTCTGTGCAACTTTCCGTAAAACTTATGTATTGAAATCTGCCTAGTCTTTACGAACCATTGTGGTTAGAGACGATGATTCGCTGTGCTGTTTAGTACAACGGACTAGATATGTATTCTTATTTATCTTTACCGTAGCTCAGTATTAATATACGTTTGTATCTCATTGCTTTTTGTCCGTGCTATTATGATATTTTGAAACTAGCAAGACTGAGGAGAAAAGAACACGCGGAAGACAGACAAGTAAATATCTAGATGGCTTTGCCACATGGCATAATAGAGATTAAAACACAGAGCTGATCCACGACTCTGGTGATCGTGTGAGATGGTGAAACATGGCGACACTCACTTATCGGCATGGCACATGATAGTGATGGCTATTATTTCAGCTTTCCGGTATATCAGATTCAAAATCAGCCAGAGGCAACCTTGCGTTGTTCACAATGACAGGAGCATCGGTAGTTCAGAAAGCAATTGTAAATCACTAAACGTAAAATTGTCTAGAAAATCACAAATATCCGCCCACCTTTAGAAACAAAAATGTATGAGATTGAGATTGATTTCAACGTCCAGTAAAGGACATACAACTAACTTTCATCTGGCAACATGCATCCACTGTAACAACATTATCGCTCTGTAACAACATTATCGCTCTGTAACAACACTATCGCTACACTATCGCTCTGTAACAACACTATCGCTCTGTAACAACACTATCGCTCTGTAACAACACTATCGCTCTGTAACAACATTATCGCTCTGTAACAACACTATCTCTCTGTAACAACACTATCTCTCTAACAACACTATCTTTTTGTAACAACACTATCTCACTGTAACAACACTATCGCTCTGTACCAACACTATCGCTCTGTAACAACACTATCGCTCTGTAACAACACTATCGCTCAGTAGCAACATTATCGCTCTGTAACAACACTATCGCCCTGTAACAACAATATCGCCCTGTAACAACATTATCGCTCTGTAACAACACTATCTCTCTGTAACAACACTATCTCTCGGTAACAACACTATCTCTCTGTAACAACACTATCTCTCTGTAACAACACTATCTTTCTGTAACAACACTATCTCTCTGTAACAACACTATCGCTCTGTAACAAAACTATCGCTCTGTAACAACACTATCGCTCAGTAGCAACATTATCGCTCTGTAACAACACTATCGCTACACTATCGCCCTGTAACAACAATATCGCCCTGTAACAAAAAATATCGCTCTGTAACAACAATATCGCCCTGTAACAACAATATCGCTCTGTAACAACACTATCGCCTTGTAACCATATTCTCGCTCTGTAACCATATTCTCGCTCTATAACAACACTATCGCGCTGTAACAACACTATCGCTTTGAAAATGAAATGGGAATAACTGATCAAAACAATGTTTTCCCGTACTGAATTTGAATAACGAAGACACAAACAATAGATTGCACGATTTATGGCCTGGCATATTTCGCTGCATCTCTTCAGGTACATATTGCAGACTTCACACACACCATGAAGTAAAATAATTAGAAAAATCCTTCAAGCTGTAGTATACACATGTTGACACAGTAATATCAGTTGTCTACCACGGTAATTTTACACTGACTATCATGTCTTTCTGTTTGCACAAAAGGTTTGCACAGCTCGAAATTGTTAGCTGGATAAATACCTTGAGTTTAGGAACTATATTTATGTGTTTGAATAAGAGAGTGAGAGAGAGCATGTAAGAGAGTGAGTGAGTGAGAGAGTAAGTATGAGACAAAGAGAGAGAGAGAGAGAGAGTGTGTGTGTGTGTGTGTGTGTCTGTCTCACAGATACAGAGAGAGATAAAGTAAAAGAGAGTTTGAGAGACTTAGCGCGAGTGAGTGTGGGTGAGAGGGAGTGAGACAATGAGAGAGAGAGAGAGAGAGAGAGAGAGAGAGAGAGAGAGAGAGAGAGAGAGAGTGAGAGAGAGAGAGAGTTAGTTGAGCGCACGCATGTCCTGTGACATGCTATTTAATTTTTTCTATATCCTCATATTTCATATTATCATTTTACTGCCACTTGACTCTAACATTTACTGTATACGCTGCGTATTTCATCATACTTATATCAATTCCAGGAATTATACTTTTAATTGAATTGCATCACTAATTTTTCGTTACAAAATGTGTAAACACACTGTTTTCATTTTCACAATTCCCCCCCCCCCCCCTCCTATTTTGTCCATTTTTCTGAGGATGTGTAGGTGGATGGGTGGGTGTGTATATGTGTGGATTAGGGACGCGTGGGTGGTGGATGTATGTTATGGGTGGGTATCTGTGGGTGGGGTAATGTATTTGGGTGGGTGGGGTGTGTGGGTGTGGTTGGTAGTGGGTTGTGTTGGTGTGGGTGGGTGGGGATGTGTGTGTGTGGATGTGTGGGTGTGTGTATGTAGCTTGTGTGGGGATGTGTATGTGTAGGTGTTGATATGTGTGTGAGGGGGTTGTGTGTGGGTGGGATGTGTGTGCGTGGGTGATGGACGTGTGGGTCGTGGGCTGTGTGTGGGTAGATACGGGATGTGTGGGTGAGTGAGGATGTGTGTGTGGCTGATATGTGTGTGGGTGGGGATGTGTGTGCATGAGTGAGGGATGTGTTTATGAGTGAGGGATGTGTGGGTGGGTGGGTGGGTGGGGGTTGTGTGTGTGTGTGGGGGTATATTGTGATTGTGGGGGAGGAGAGGGTTGGGGAATGCTGTCGATGAAGGATATGTGGTTGGGGAATGGGTGATTGGGGGTGTGTCGGTGGGTGGAGGATGTGTTGGTGGGTGGAGGATGTGTGGGTGGGTGGGTTGGTGAGTGTGCAGGTTGTGGATGGGTGGGGGATATGTGTGTGTGAGTGGGGATATGTATGTGGGTGGCGATGTGTGTGTTGGTGGGTGCAAGATGTCTGGGTGGGTGGGAGGAGATTGAGTGGGTGGGGGATGTGTGGGTAGGTGCAGGATGTGTGGACTGGCGGAAAGTGGATGTGTGTGTGTGTATGTGTGTGTGTGTGTGTGTGTGTGTGTGTGTGTGTGTGTGAAAGAAGGTAGAGAAAGAGTTGAGAGCACGCATGTCATTTCACATGCTATTCCATATGTTTGTGTATTCTCTTTCATATTATCATTTTGAATGGTACTTGATTTTACCATGTATAATATGAGCACATTTACTTTACTATAGAGTGAGTGAGAGATTGAGCGAGTGTGTGTGTGTGTGTGTGTGTGTGAGAGAGAGAGAGAGAGAGAGAGAGAGAGAGAGAGAGAGTGAGTGTGAATATGTGTGTGTGTATGTGTGTGTGTGTGTGCCTGCCTCTATGTGTGGGAACATCGCTATCTTTTACGTTTCATAATTTATATTTATAATATGTTCTCAATGTTTTACATTTCTGTGTGATATATATATATAAATCATGTGCCATGCCGGAAAGCGTGGGCGGTCATGACTCGCCATTTCACTCGATCACCAGTGTCGTGGATCAGCTCAGTGTTCCTGTCTCGTCCATGCCATGTGGCCAAGCCATCTAGGTATTTTCCTCTCGGTCTTCCTCTTGGTATGTTCCCTTCGATCTTGCCAGTTGTCACTAAGTTCTCCAATCCATTTCTTCTCATAACATGTCCAAAAAATTTTGACTGTCTACGTCTAATTTCTCTAATCAGTTTACGATGTTCATTTGTCTCCTGTAGTACTTGGTCATTGGTTTTTCTGTCTGTCCATGGAATTCTTTGCATTTTCCTCAGAAACCACATTTCTGCAGCCATAAGATGCTTTTCAGCTTTACTGCTCATTGTCCAAGTTTCACATCCATACAAAAGAACAGGCTCTATGTATCCCCTCAACACTCTTTTTCTCGTTGCAATTGACATCTTTTTATTAGTCATTTCATCTTGCTAAAGGCTACTTTCGCCATGGCGATTCTTGTTCTAATCTCTTCAAGGCATCTCCCATCAGATGTTAGGACTGTTCCAAGATAATTGTACCGATTCATTTGTTGAAGAATATTTCCATTTACTTGTATATTACATTGTGGCACTTCTTCCTTCCTAGTGACGACCATAACCTGAGTCTTTTTACAATTTAATTCAAACCCCAGTTGCTAACTGTGTACAACAACCGCTTCTACTAATTGTTGCAGGTCCTGCGCATTGTCTGCAATTAATACTGTATCATCTGCATATCTAATGTTATTGATGTTTCGTCCTCCAATGCTGATTCCATTTAAATCCTCTACATTTCTGAACATATATATATATATATATATATATATATATACGATCAGCGTTGCCAGTAGTGGGTTGTGCTCAATATTTACATCTAAAATCCAGAAGCAACCAAATAAATCAATTTGATTATTGCTCGCTGGACTTAGGCGGCCTGGTGTGCTTTGCCAGTGAGAAGACCTGATCATTTGGGGCCATATAGATTGACGGATGTCAGTCGCGACGATCGGGCAAATCTTGATAGCCTACGAGGGTGACGTTGTAGTATTATGTTGTGATAATTTGGTCGTGTCTAGCGTGTGCCGCGTGGTCTAGTGGTTACACACCTGCTTCACACGCCAGTGATCCGGGGTTTGTTTCCGGGTCCGGTCAAGTATATGCACTACTGACGAGCTCAAAAGAGAGCGAAACTCGAGTCTAGTGTTCCACATTGACGTGGATGGTCCTTAGCTTCATACCATAAAACGATCAGCGTTGCCAGTAGTGGGTTGTGCTCAATATTTAAAACTAAATAAGTCTTATCGCGGTATCTCCAAAACCTGAAAAGTAATCCAATACACGCAACAACCAAAGTAAACAAAACATAAACCCCAAAGAGGATAGAGTGCTGTATAGAGCCACTGGAGTAGCGTACAACTAACGGTATGATTACATGATGTAGTAAATGTTAACAATCCTCCGGCAATCAGCGGGTATCTAGAATGCTGGCCGGGTAAAACTGTTAGGAAAGAATACATATCTACGGGCAGATAGAGCCTCCAACCCTGGATGGAATCTCTCTAAAGGAAGCAAACCTAACACAAATGTATGCTGAAATCGGACAGGCTGTCCTTTGAGGTGCATAACTGGGTGTGACATACTTCCCTTGAAAGGGGAACGAAGAAGAAGAAGAAGAAGAAGAAGAAGAAGAAGAAGAAGAAGAAGAAGAAGAAGAAGAAGAAGAAGAAGAAGAAGAAGAAGAAGAAGACTAATTCAAGTCGTCATTACCCAGTGTGTGCTGGTACCATTCTTGCAAATGTCAAGTCTTGCATTTGTGTGAAATGTCACCAGTTATCAGGTTTCGAATGACACGCTAACTAATACAAAGTCTACTGAGAGTATCTCTTTTCCAAAGTAAATTAACGCAACACGCCACTAGGTAACTTGACAAATGAACGCCACGTTGAAAATTAAATAATGTAAACAAAATTTTAATCAACAAAAACAGACTAAACACAAAAATAACGTAGAAGGAAAACTTATCTGACAACTGAGATATTACACATAGAACAGCTAATATTCTAAGGCATGAAGGATTGTTTTGTGCTCATTATCAGATTCATTTTTCACATTGTAGCTTTTGTTACCCGTTTATTCAAATGGTTGGGTCTTTCATAAACCGTTTGGTCTAAACTTTCGGTTTGTGTGTGTGCCTTTGGTTTGTTGAGCTCCCAGGTTAAGGTTGCACTGAAGGTCGTGGGTCCATGTTTTCGACTGTGGTTTTCTGACACGAGTGAACATTTCAGGAGATCCCTACTAAACAGTTATATTATTAACCATTCAGTGTCAGTTGTATTATACCAAAGAATTACTTTACAAGGTTACACAAAAATGAACCAAGGAGCACAGTGCGCCCGGAGTCATGACCTGGGTGGGCCCACCCCCAGAGGATGTCAAGGTGTTAAAGGGCCGAAACATTCGGGGAAAGGGAACAACTTCTGACGATCAGAAGCCCTGTCGTACATTCTCCGCGGCGGAGAATGTTGTCACATTTATCGTGAGCCACATTAGTAGCTAGACGCTTGTCTGCCGACCCAGGGGGCATGACGTCCCTCTACATCGTGGTGGATTCCCCGACCCAATCGGCATGACGTCCCTCCACGTGTTGGTGGATTCCCCGACCCAGTGGGCATGCCATCTCTCCACATCGTGGTGGATTCCCCGGCCTAGTGGACATGACGTCCCTCCACGTGGTTGTGGATTCCCCGACCCAGTGGGCATGACGTCGAAGAACACCATAAAACGGGGTGGGAACCTGATAACTCTAAGCTTTAGAAGCGCACGAACCTGTAAGCCCAAGGTTAGATAAAAAAGATACCCGCTTCGATAGGATTCGACTACAGGACCACTGGACCGGTAGGCAAGTGTAGTGGCTACTGCACTACCGCACATCCCTGTTTTACATGTAATATCGATCTTATTTGCCAGGCTCGATGATTGTGATAATGTCAGAAACATTGTATACCTCCCCTTTCGATACTTCTACCTTCCTTTTTAATAAAGAGGTTTAAACGCGAGAGGGGTGACTTCATTACACTGGGTTTGGTCCCACATGGATGGGTATCTTTCCACAGGGTGGCCTACCTATAGTGTCACGCATAGTGTCTTTGACTGAGTGGTATTCCTTTCCAGTAGTTTGTATGACTCGTATTCCTCTAAAGTACTGTGTATGACTCGTATTCCTCTAAAGTACTGTGTATGACTCGTATTCCTCTAAAGTACTGTGCATGACTCGTATTCCTCTAAAGTACTGTGCATGACTCGTATTTCTCTCTAGTACTTGTGTATGACTTTTATTCTTCTCCAGTACTGTGTATGACTCGTATTCCTCTCCAGTAGTGTGTATGGCTCGAATTCCTCTCCAGTACTGTGCATGATTCGTATTCCTCTCAAGTACTTTGTATGACTCGTATTCCTCTGCGATACTTTGTATAACTATTATTCTCTCCAGCACTTTGTATAACTCGTATCCTCTTCGGTACTTTGTATAACTCGTGTTCCTTTCCAGTATGTTGTATGACTGATATTCCACTCCGGTACTTTGTATGACTCGTGTTCCACTCCGGTTATTTGTATGACGCGTATTCCTCTCCCGTACTGTGCATGGTCGGTATTCCTCTTTGGTATTGTGTATAACCGGTATTCCTCTCAGGTACTTTGTATGACTGGTATTCCTCTCAGGTACTTTGTATGACTCGTATTCCTTTCCAGTACCTCGACGTAACTTTTAGAAGTGGTCGTTGACATGTTCTGGTATAACTCGATCTTGAGCAACGAGTCAACCACAAATAATTCGAAACTTGACTCTAAAATAAGGAATTTAAAACAAAAGGGATGGTTCTGAACGCGTATAGTAAGATAATCTGTCAGGTTGACAACAAGTGCACCTTCATGATCTAGCGGAACTTTTAATTTTTTTTTACTAACATACATTAAACAAGTATAGCGGTAGTTTTGGTGTCCAAACCCGAGAAGTACTGAGTTAGAATGACAATTGGACATTACTATGTTTTGAATTGGCAGTTCGTCTTCTTTCGTTCGCCTGAAATATAGCTGTAACTGCAATGTTGTCTCTTGTATGAATCTAACAGTCTTTTTTAGTTCACTCAGCGGTCCATAGAGTTTATCTTCCACTGTTGTCTCTCTAGGCCAGAAGGTTCGCCTGGATATGTTGTAGTTTGGGCAGTCCTGGAGTATGTGCTGTGCTGTCTGCGACGCCAAACCACATGTGCACATGGCTGAGTCATAATGAATGCTAACACAGAAATGTCTGCATGCGTATGAGTGTAGAAGAGCCTCAAGTGTGGTCTCAGAAGCAATGAGTAAATGAACGAACAACGAGAAGTGGAACTGATAAGCGTTACAAGAACGTATTCACAAGTTGCAAAGTGGACGTTGCGGATAGAGCCTTCGTCAGCACACAAACAACAGACATTGATATTAAAATAAATGCCCCTGTACAGCCTTAAGGGGTATTGGGTTTATGGCATAAGAACCATGTTCGCACAGACCAATCGGCATTCGATGGGTCATGTGATCAGAATCAATCCGGCAGCCTTTACTTCCCAATATGTTTCTTCGTACCCGTTTTAGGCTAGGTCGAACTTGGAACCCAGGTTAATTTTAAAATTACGAATCCGCGCCGATACGATCTGAACTCATGACCACAGTATCGACTAGCTAGTGTCTCAGCTACTAAGTTACCGCGGCTTCCATACACTGGGGCAACTATATGAAAAAAGATTTAAAAAAAAGCTACTTTGATGTTGCTAATCGATCATCAGAGTCGACTAAGTCGCGTAATACTTATTGTGCCTAGAGGTCAAGTGAGACCACATTTCTTAGAATTGTAGATGTGGTAGTTTCAGAACTCTGGGAACCGCTGATAAAATGTGCGATACCTTTTGTGAACACTTCACCATTCCCTACAATCTTTTGATTCTGTTCATTTGATCAGTGACCAACAACTCATATCTTTATCTCTCTCTCTCTCTCTCTCTCTCTCTCTCTCTCTCTCTCTCTCTCTCTCTCTCTCTCTCTCCTCTCTCTCTCTCTCTCTCTCTCTCATTTCTCTCTTTATCACTACCTATCTGCCTGTCTTTAATTCTTCCTCTCCCTGTCGCTGTCGGACGGATTTTTGTCTCTGTTTCTCTCTGTCAACTGCTGTCTGTCTGTCTGTCTGTCTGTCTGTCTGTCTTTCTCTCTCTCTCTCTCTCTCTCTCTCTCTCTCTCTCTACGCTCTCTCACATTCTCTATCACGTTCTCTGTCTCTCTCTCTCTCTCTCTCTCTCTCTCTCTCTCTCTCTCTCTCTCTCTCGCTGTCTCTTACGCTCTATCACGTTCTCTGTCTCTGTCTCTGTCTCTCTCTTTCTCTCTCTCTCTCTCTCTCTCTCTCTCTCTCTCTCTCTCTTACGCTCTCTCACATTCTCTATCACGTTCTCTGTCTCTGTCTCTCTCTTTCTCTCTCTCTCTCTCTCTCCCTCTCTCTCTCTCTCTTACGCTCTCTCACATTCTCTATCACGGTCTCTGTCTCTGTCTCTGTCTCTCTCTCTCTCTCTCTTACGCTCTCTCACATTCTCTATCACGTTCTCTGTCTCTGTCTCTGTCTCTGTCTCTGTCTCTCTCTCTCTCTCTCTCTCTCTCTCTCTCTCTCGCTTTATTGCTGTTGACTGATTTTGCCTCTATATCTCCCGGTCAGTCTCTCTGTACCTCTCTTTTTCTATGTCTCTCGTGTTGTTGTGTGAATGTTTCTCTGCCTCTCCCTCACTCTCCCT
Source organism: Cepaea hortensis (assembly GCA_963921405.1). NCBI lineage: Eukaryota > Metazoa > Mollusca > Gastropoda > Stylommatophora > Helicidae > Cepaea > Cepaea hortensis. The sequence continues at coordinate 158,782,049 of OY992878.1, forward strand.
CTCAGCCTAAATCCCAAACCCGTATTCATAAATCGTCCTGAAATCTATCCCAGCAGCCAGCCACGTTTGACAGAATTCATTTGTTTGGATACATCCGCCAAATTTCTCAAGAGTTCATAGTTCTTCTCTTTACAGCACTGCCAGTTTTTCTAGCTCTCCAGGTTTCGTTTTTATTTGAACGCGCCTTCATCAATTTCATCCCTTTTGTGATTCTTTATTTATCTCTGTGCCCCTTTTCCCATCTAACATTTTGCCTGCTTCATAATCTCCCCAAAAAATCGAGCGGTGTCTGTGAATGCGCTGATGTAAACTGTTAACATAAGCTGTTTTTTCTGAGTCTGCAAACTGGAAGAATATAGCAACTTAAAAATGTTTCTATTAAACGTTTGTTGGCATGCACACGCGCTTCCGAGTGATCTTTTAAAAGATCGCTGTTTGCAATGTCGGGAGTAAAAATGTATGTACACTTTAAGATAATTAACAATGAAGATGCGAGTCTTGTGAGGTCAGTGAAAATAAGGAAGGGAAAATTGTAAGGATAATTAAGAATGAAGGAGAAATCCATGATATTATCACATTAAATATGTGAATACGTAAATGAGTTGAGTTGATTCAAGAACCGGCATTCCAGCACTAGGGATATTTATATTCGTGATCCGTCTTCATCTTCAACAACCAGCGAAAAGTTCCAATACTAATGATACCAGTTACAGTTTGATTATGTGTCCGTCTGGCCTTTCTCCGGAGTTCAGATTTTCGGCTGGATACTTTGATCACTCCCTGCCACATCATTCTCCTCAGGCCATGATGATTTATATGTTGTTCCACGCCATACAGGTAATCCCAATAGACTGATCACATTTGCCTTATTGTGCATCACGAATGAATCACCCAAAAAAAAAAAAAAAACGAGAAGTAAATTGTGAGCTCTACTAAAACACGATTACAAGAAACAAATTGGACGTTGCGGCCAAAGCCTTCGTCAGCACATAACAAACACCAACCGACACAAAACTACATGAAACACACTACATAACAACATTAAGGGTACTTATCTGAATCTCTATCCTAGCTTGGAGTGACTGACGACTGACACGCGTTCGACGATTATCAGTGAATTTTATGAACCGATGAATGAAAACAGGTCAAAGGTCAATACCATGAGAAGCCCAGGTATTGGCTAAACAACTCGGCGGGAAGGGGTTGGGGGTGGAGAGGCGCCCATGTGGGCAAAAGTTAAAAATTAGGATTGACGAAGATGTCACGGACGCATTTCGCAATTGGCAATTTCTCGTTCCGCGCTCGAAACACAGCTGCAGAAGGTTTCATTGCGTTGGTCCTCACAGAGGGGCATGAGTGGCGGTAGTTCAGAAAACGATTGTAAATCACCGAACGCAAACCTACCAAGAAATAACAAACAGCAAAAATGATTCTGGGGTTGACTGCGACGTCCTGCAAAGGAATGCAAACACCTTGTTGGTGGACTATACAACTGGGAGGGGGGGGGGTATGGAAGTTAAATGAAACTGTTGTACATTGAGGCCGTGAGGGGAGAGTGAACTCAACTGGAAGATGAGACGGTTGACCCGTCGGCGCAGACCCGACCAATCTGTCCACCTGCTTGTTTCCCACAACACCAGTATGTCCTGGGGAAAAGATGCAACAGATGCCCCCTAAATGAAAATGTTTAATTGAAGCCTGCCCCTATGCACGAAACATGCATGTCTTCACTTTCTCAACATGCTCTGTGAGTCCGTTACAATCGCGACACGTGTGTGATGTTTGTCCCCACCTAGCCGGTCGCACCTGTGACCACCTCCACCTCCATTCTCAGATTATATGTTGCGGTAGCATACACTAGATTGTCCTGCACTAAAAACTGTCCAGTACATTTCCGCATGAACCACGGCACTAAGGAATGAGTGCTGTGCTCGATATCAACTTTAACACCTAGTGAAGAAAGAGTGAATACTTGAATCAATACTTTTAAAGATAGTCTCTCAGAAGGAGACGATAATATTTATTCCAAAAGACTGTTACGACGAACTGTGGCCCTGGCACATTACGAAATTAGCATGTCGGTTCATTTTACGTAACATACATATCACGCAAGGCGTGTGACCATTGTGTTCTTATCAATGGCTTGAAGTCGCCATAAAATGTGCTGTCTGAACGCGATGACAAGATAATCAAGCCGGAAATCCTCCACTTTGTTCCGTGGTAATGGTTTCTTCAGCTTCTGTGAACCCGTGGCAGCTAATTTATCTGAACTCCGTTCTACAAGGTTGTTTTTTTTTTTTTAAACCAAGTGATTTGTCATCACGAAATAGCCGTTACATTCTGTCGTCTGTGAGAGAAAGATTTTTGCGTATCCGTTACAAGACTTTACAGTCAACCCCATAATTATTTTAGCTGTTCGTGATTTCTTAGCAAAATTACGTTCAGTAGTTTGCCATTGCTTTCTGGACTACCGGCACTCACACCTTTGTATGGAAAACCAACGCAAAGCAGTCTGCTTCCAAATTCACAGTGACCTATTAAAGTTCATCTGTATAACTCAGCCAAAGAAATCGGGTGCTTTAGAATGCGAAGATCATGACAAATAAGTTTTACGAGTCATATAACAAAGCTGTTACTGAGAATAATAATCAGAAGAAAAAGGAACAGGATTACAAGAGAAATTAGTGATGAACGGCGTAGATGTGTAGGGGGAAAGAGCACAATCAATGCCATATATATATATATATATATATATATATATATATATATATATATATATATATATATATATATATATATATATGTGTATATATATATATATATATATATATATATATATATATATATATATATATATATATATATATATATATGGCACCACCTTGGCACCTTGCCGTCTTGACAGACGATAGTTTGTGCTTTAAAAAGGCATAATAACTTTTAACTATGGCGGTAGCGAGTGTGACTGATAAGGCCAATTTGCGCTGTAAATGTCCGTTCACAGTGGGTGCATCTGAACACGTGGTCATTTCCACCATCATGCACCATCTTACGTCTCAAACGCTTGGTGTGTGACTTTTCTGCAATAATTTTCTCCTTTGACTTTATTCCATTTCTGATATTTGCCCTCCATGCAACACGTTCAGCGGCGACTTGCTCCCAATGTGCATTATCAATGCCTGTATCAATCATGTCCCGCTTACACACATCTTTGTATCGTAGTAGAGGCCGACCCTGAGATCTCTTACCCATCTGTAATTCACCAAAAAAGATATCCTTTGGTATTCTACCATCATCCATCCTCCTAAGATGTCCTATCCATCTAAGTCTACGAAGACTGAGCATGGAATAAACTATATATAAATATATATATATATATATATATATATATATATATATATATATATATATATATATATATATATATATATATATATTAATCAGAACACTATTAGAAAGAGCTATAAAAGTAAAAACAGATCATGAAGCATGAGGCAATAATCAAATACTAGAGCAACTAAACATTGATAGCAAAGATCTGCGAATAATAATAATAATAATAATAATAATAATAATAATAATAATAATAATAATAATAATAATAATAATAATAATAATGATAATAATAATAATAAACATATATTGGCAGCAAACAGCAGCCATAAAAATCAATAACCTTTTTTGACACACTTTAGTGTATAAAGAAGGGCGTCAGACAAGGTTGTGTAATGTCTCCTGATTTTTTTCTCACTGTACAGTGAATATATAATGAGATCTACAGAAACTTACGTCATGCTGATGAAACCGTCTTGGTTGCAGCAAGACAGAAGGAACTATAGAAAATGATAGATATAGTGAAACACAATGGCTTTAGAGTGAATAACAGGAAGACCGAAATCATAGTGATATCTAAGAAACATATTGTGCCTTAAAGCACAATTAAAGCAAATGACGTTATTTTGTGGCAAGTGCAGGCAATCAGATATCTAGACACATTGATAACATCAGATGGAGGATGCATCATATAGATAAAGAACAAAATAGGACAAGCAAAAATTGCAGTCTATCAAATAAAGAACATTTTATGCAATACATCCTTGTCATTGGCAGTTAGAAAAATAATTCTTGAATTTTATATAGAAGCAATTCTAACACGGCTGCAAATCCGAGACAATTAGTAAACAATAGAACAATCCCTGGAGGGTATGGAAATCTGGTTTTATAAAAAGATTGCTGGAAATTCATTGGATATCCAACATAAGAGCAGTCTGGAAATCTCCTCATAATGAGAAGAGTTAATGTATATGTATCATCATCAAAAAGTGCCCTGCCAGGTGGTGTAGGCGTTCATGGCTCTCCACAGATCTCGGTCTTTGGTTTTCTGGATCAACTCTGCTGCTGATATTCCTCCGTGCCACCGTCTCAATCCATCCAGCATCCTTTCTCTTGGTCTGCCTCTGCCTCTCTTCCCCTCGATCTTTCCAGTTGTCACGATGTTCTCCAATGCCTCTCTTCTCATTACATGACCAAAGAAAGCTGTTTGTCTCTTTCTTATTGTTGTATATAGTGTTCTAGTTTCATTAAAAAATATATGTATTTATATATGTATATACATATATATGTATATGCATATATATGTATATACATATATGTATACATATTAATAAAATTAATGGCATTAATTTGGGACAATCAAACAAATTCAAATGTTTAGGTAAATGGTATAATAAATGGTTTAGACCAATGAAATGAAAGAGATTTGTAATAGTAATAAAGAACAGAATAGGACAAGCAAACAATCTATGGAATAGGAAATGCAAGGGAATCCTGGCCTAACAATTCACCAATTCATTCAGTAGCATGTCCTTTGCAGAACCTCGCTCCCATAACAACCTTCCGGTAAACTTCTCGGCCATAAGCAAGATGGCCCGCGTCCGATACCCCATCTGGAAATCATCTGTCACATCCTGCACCCATCTTTTCTTTGGTCTTCCTGTTCCTCTCTTCCTAGACATATAACCCTCCATTATTGTTATCGCCAAACATTCATGACGTTTCAAGTGACCAAAATATTTCAATTTTCTTTATTTTATCGTCTTTAATAGCCAATCTACTTCAATATTCAGCTCTTGAAGTATGGATGCATTTGTTTTTTTCTTTATCCAAAATGATCTTAGAACCCGTCTATAATATTTATATTCAAAGGAATTTATGTGCTGTCCAGCTTGTTTAGTAAGTGTCCAGGTCTCACAAGCGTATGTTGATATAGGAGAGATGCATGGTCTTAAAGATCTAATTTTTTGTAGTTATATCTGTCTCGCTCCATAATTTATTCAGTTTTAGTCTTTGAAGAGTCTTTTAATTTCTTTCATTGTGTCCCCATTGTTGGTAATTAATGACCCAAGATATTAGAAATTTTCCACCACCTCCAATTATTGCTCATTAACATATATTTCTTTCTCCATAGTAGTTGTATCTGTATGCATCATCTTTGTTTTTGCTATGTTAAGATAGTAGTTGTGATTTTCACTATTTATTTGGGTTGAGGTTTTTAGGTTTTCTATACCATTCTGTGAAGTGGATAGTAATACTGTATCATCAGCATATCTAATCTCTGGTATTTCATGACCACCGATATTTAGAGCATCATATTGCTCCCTGGTTATATCATCTCTGACATTTCTCATTATATTTACGGCGTGCAAGTTAAACAAATAGAGGGACAGCACACAGTCCAGACGGACTCTTCCTTGATGCCAAACCAATCTGATGTCTTGACTTCCGGTCGCCAATATGGCGGTTAGGCGTTGAACCGTTAAACCTTAACTGTTAAGGCCTGTGGCGTGTTTGTGCTTGCAGCTACGGTTTGCAATCGCATTTTCCTCATGTTGGACTGGTAGTACATGGTTCCGTCGCCCTGCTACTGAGTGAGAACGTGGGCGACACTGTAGCTGTAAAATTCGCTGGGAATACTTTTACATCTGTCCTGTACAGTGACCTGCATGTTCGGAACAATGGCTACCGGCTGTTGCTGAATAGACTGATTTGCCTTTTCGGTTCACGGGTGCATTTTTCAGGAGACTCCCGGGAGTCGGCGCTGAAGCTGCGGAGTTCGTGCTTTATGCGACATTTTCGGCGGGTCGCCCTGCGGTAAAAGTCTGAGCCATGTGAAAAAACCCGTGTCAATAAGGTCTTTCTGGTGACTGCCGAGTCCTTCGACGATAAACTGTGGTTTTCGTGGATTAATTTTGCGTTTTCATTCTGGAGGCGGAATTATGCACAGTACAATAGAACAGACAGTAGAATAGACAGACGGTTAAACAGACAAACATCTTACTGTATGTTTGTTTTTCTGTCTGTCTAACTGTGTGTATGTGTGTGTGCATATGTATGTATATATATATATATATATATATATATATATATATATATATATATATATATATATATATATATAAGGGCACAGAGATGTCATAAGACAGGACATCTGCAAGACGGTAGAGAGATTAGAGACAGGACATCGGTGGGGACACAGAGATGTCATAGACAGGACACCGACAGGACAAGACCTTGTGATATGAAGGGACATAAGTTACACCGAACGACCCAACACAACACGGGCGGGCAAACATCCCTATTCTTCGTCTCCATAATAAAGAGCTTTCTTATACTCGCAGAACAGACGCCAGTGCTACGAAAACATATACCACCCAATAGTTTACGTCAGTAGGAAACTAAGTCCAGCAGAATCACGTTATGGTGTGTCTCAATTGGAGGCCCTCGCAGTTGTGTATTGTGTCAGTAAATTGACTAAATACCTTGCCGGGACACACTTCCTCATCGAAACTGACAATTCTCCATTGATGATGATCGAGAAAGGACAACCCAAAAACAACCGAATTTACCGATGGGCCCTCATTCTACAGAATTATTCTTTCTCCATTAAACACATCAAGGGTTCTAAGCACATTTTGGCCGACTTGCTAACGAGACCGTCAGACCTTGCAGTCGAGCAGATCAACGACAAGACAACAGCGCCAGTCATCTACGTAATTAGTGTAAATAGTTAGATTAGATTATATTAAATAGTTAGTTAGATAACATTTAAATGTTGAGATTATTTTATTAAAGTTGCACAGTGATACAAATTTTCCTCGTAAGTTAAAAATTTTAAGATTAAATATCATCAAACTAATATGCTATAGTTAGATTTTGTGAGAAAGCAACTTATATAAATATTATTTATACTATTTCCTCACGTAGTAAATTATATAAGTTCTAACAAATTTTCGGTAATAAATTCCTTAATAATTAACTAAGTACTAAAGTTTAGACATAAGGGAGCTAAGACAGCTTACAATATATTCATTTATTTTGTTTAGTTACATTTAAACATCACTTAAACTATACTTACAAAACCTTAATTTAAGAAATTGAAGTTTTCTCCCCTTACTATTGCCTAGCGCAATCAGACAATCTTGTATATAATGTATCACATTTAGAAAACTTAACGAGATTGGTATTGTACTATTATAGTGATAAAACTAAATCAGCTCGTTTTGTCAATTTCAAAACGTGCCTATTTTATTTAAATATAATAAACATTTTTAGCAATGCATGGTATGAATGACTGAGTGAAAAGCGTATAAAAGGAAGAGTGAATGCATTAAAACAAGAAGTATGAATATTGGTGCACTTTGTTGTACAATTATATTTTTGTAATGATATGTCTTCGTCTTTTTGTAACACATGTGAGCGTTCATTGGTTTTATATGTGTCATCTTTAGAATTACATTGCATCAATGGTTATGTTTTCAAGAATCACAGTTCGGTAATTCATCTCAAAAATTGAGCATAAGCCTTCATTTGTGAGATATATTGACCTACCTGATGACACTTGGAAACCAAAAGTACACGGATTATAAACATACATCTACGTTTCTAATTACAACATACAGTAGTAATAACATAACACTCAAGCTCACATAATACGAACATATAACATACAAACACCACTTTCTAAGAAAGGGAGATCACACTTATACAAGAGACACAAGGGATTAATATAGGTTACGACTACACAAGAGAAAAGTCTACCAACAAGTGGGAGCTAGAAAGGTGTAAATCAGTGGACACAGTTCTTGAAGAAAGATGTTGAGGTAACATTTTACGGGAGCCATGAATATGATATCCATGATTAGTCTCCATTAAAAGAGACAAATTGTTTCGGGGCACCAATTTTGGGTGTGTGAAAGGCGTTGCATGTTATTGGGAAACCATAATTGTAAGACAATATTCCTTGGTCCGTTAACAGCTTCCAGTAGTAAAATGTAGGAGAGTAGTTGACTCTTGGCAGCATATCAAGGGTGTGAACCTGATGATAGACCTGTGGGTGGATACTTCAACAGTGTATCATTTCCTTATGAATCAAAGTGATACCCAAATAAAGTGACTGATTAATTCCCACAACTTACTGACGAGTTAGTTCAGACTAATTTTATATGCATAGACGACATTGTGTCACAATCCTTGGAATGAATTTGGTGACACAATATGCGGGGATAATGGGAGAATGTCAGAGTGTTTTGGGAATAGGGACAGGACATAGAGAGGACACGGGACAGAATAGAGTCAAGGGCTACAGAGATAAACGATAGACAGGACATGGGCAAGGGCACAGAGATGTCATAAGACAGGACATCTTCAGGATGGTAGAGAGATTCGAGACAGGACATCGGTGGGGACACAGAGATGTCAAAGACAGGGCACCGACAGGACAAGACCTAGTGATATGAAGGGACATAAGTTCACGGGACGCTGTCCCGAACTGACCAGACGGCATTACACCGAACGACCCAACACAACACGGGCGGAATAACGCATTACGTGACTGTTGAGACAGTCCGAGTTGTCAAGAGAGACACGTGGTCCAGTACCACGAAACGAACCGACCAGTTTGAAATCCTCAGACGGGACTCAGTCAGTTTAGAGGAGGGATCGTTTTGTGTTCTGGAGCGAGTGTATAGCTTTTGTGAGAGTGTAGTTGAAGATAGCGAGTAATTGAGTGTAGGGCTTGTGTAATTGGCTGAGTGCTATAAGTGTTTGTAAGGCGGCATTGTGTATATAATGATTTCACCGCCTTGTGTGTACATTGTGACAATGATCAGGTTCTCCTGAATAAAAACGTGTATACCATACGTACGACTGATGTACTTCTTGAGTGCGTATGAAGGATTTTGAATACCTGTGTGCATGTAAGACGTTGACAGGTATAAAATTGATTGGTGTCAGAAGTGTGCAATCTAAGATTGAGTTAACCTATGTCTTTAAAGAATGTAAAATTGAACAGATGAAAGTAGAATTTGAGTGAATCAATGATGTCACATGTATGAAATCGTATAATTGAAAACGCACAGCCGAAGATGAACTAGATGAGAGAAAGTAAATCGAATGCTGGCAGAAATTAAAGAGTATTAAATTTGAAAAATTAAATGCATTGAATTTGACATGTACGATATTTGCATGTAAACGTTTCAGCTGAAGTTCCACGGCTGTTAAACAGTACTATTACATAACAAAACACAACATTACGACAGAAGACAAACGGCCGACAAAACTCACTAATTTTTATATCGCATCATATCTTTCCTCCGAAATTGTTGACTTGACAGACAAAATTTGTGTGTAATAATAATTGATGCTTCTCTAAATAACAGAAGTTATGGGTATAATGTGAATGACATGTCAACTACCCAGACAGTGCGAAGAACTCTAGCATATAATCATCTGCGAGTGGCACTGGGAAGACACAAGTTTATCAAATTCAGATAAGTACCCACTTTTCGATATTGCTGTTTAAATCAGTACTCTATTTTTTATAATTGCTGTAAATTAACTTCTGAAATTATTGCCTTTGTATTTTGTACATTTTTTTCAATGTTATATATTGAAATTGTAAAATATAACCTAGGATAATGTCAACTTTAAAAGAGTACATTGAGGCAGGGAAAGATTTAGGTTACACTGGGGACAAATTAGAACAAAGGGCAAAGAAGGAATATAAAGAACATACGGATAGAAATACAGCCGCAGAGAGAGAAGAAGGAGATAGAAAAGCTACTGCAGAAAGAGAAGAAAGAGCAAAAGAATGCTTACATAAGAAAGAATTAGCAGATGTAAAACTATCTAAAGCTACTAAACTGAAAGAATTAGAATTAGCTGAAGCTACCAAACTTAAAGAATTAGAACTAGCTGAAGCTACCAAACTTAAAGAATTAGAACTAGCTTACGCTACTAAACTCAAAGAAATAGAAGCTAATAGTAAAATGTTGGAGGTTGAGACGCAACTGAAAATGAAAGAACTAGAGGTTTTAGTCACAGGTGCATATTGCAACTACTAAATTAAAAAGTAAGGAAGAAGAAAACAAGTTTAATAAGTATAAAGGCATAGTTAAACCATTCTTCCAAGGCGATTCCATTTTAGACTGATCAGAAAACTTCGAGTTTCAAATGAAATACCAGGAAGTCCCAAAAGATCATTGGGCCATGATCTATATGAGAAATATATCATCAGAGCCTTTAAAAGTCATTGAATCAATCCCACAGACTCCGCACAGGACACAACAGGTTGAAATACCACTTGTTCAACAAACTAAAGATAGGAGATACAGATGAATGTAATTGTGGAACTGGTAAAATGACAGCTAAACATTTGCTGCAAGAGTGCCCAATATATGCAGAACAGAGAAAGATATTTTGGCCCACGCCTGCTTCATTCGAGGACAAGCTCAATGGAGATATCAACAAGCTCAAGTCGACTGCAGCTTACTTTAACTGTATTCAGATTGACATTTAAATGTACATGAAGTATTTAGACTGCCACACTTCATTACCACAGGTATGTCGGTTACACAAGCTTTCTAGAGGCATGAAATGGAATATTGCTTGGATAGCAAATCCATTACGTGGAAAGTCCGAATCGAAAGCTCACTGTGTGGGCTTCAAAAAAGGTGGAAAAAGTGTCCTAGTGGCACAAAATGGAATATTGCTTGGCTAGCAAATCCGAATCAAAAGCTCATTGTGTGGGCGTCATCAAAGGTGGAAAAAGCGTCCCAGTGACGCGAAATGGAATATTGCTTGGATAGTTAATCCATTACGTGGAAAGTCCGAATCAAAAGCTCACTGTGTGGATGTCATCAGCAGACTGCACTCCTCTGGTTTCCAGAGGAATAGCCTGTGCTGAACGGAAGGCGCAATATATGGAAGTGAAGCTAAGCAGCCAAGAGCAGGACGTGACGATTTCTTGGGTGAGCCAACTACCAGAGCACTAAGTGTCGGCTCTGCAATTATGGAAGCCTCCTTGGATGGCGGGGAATGCCCATGGTCTGCCCCTGCCTTCCCTTGAGGGCTGACCATTATGTCTTCGTCTGTTCTAAATGGGCCAGCTGGGATGGGGGATAACACCACAACAGTGAGAGTCAAACGTCCTACGATACCCGCGGAAAGGTTAACCCGGTCAACAAATGCCCGCAGAAGTCGGATGTGTCGGCCTAACGGCGCAAGAACGCAGCTCTGCTGTAAACAGGCACAACGCAATCACGTCCGAAAAAAAAACTCCGGATGAACGAAGAAGAAGAAGAAGAATCAATCCCACAAGAACTCAGGAAAGATTATGACTACATACATCAACGAATCATGCAACACTTTCTGTTAGATGCACCAGGTTCTCAGGTACAGTTCTCAAAATTAAAACCTAAAGCAAATCAAACGTTCATTGATATACGTTTCTCAGGTTCAAGATATTTATAATAAGTGGCTGAACGCTGCAAAGGTGAATAAAATCTATGAAAAGCTAAGGGATCTAATGATAATGGATAAAATTATTTCAACAATTCCAACGCCATTTGCTAAATTTCTACAACAGTCTGATATTGAATCTTTAGAACAGTTAGAGATAAAGGGATCCGCTTATTTTTGTTCCAACAGAGATATTTTCACATTAACCAACAACGAAAATATTGTAGCTGCAGTTAACACCAAACCACAGAAACCATTTAGATACAAAGAGAAACAGAAATCTAATGCACCACAATGTCCATATTGCAAACTTTATCATTTTCATTTTCAAATGTGTGACTCAAACCCTGGTTATCCAGCTCACCTAGATATGATGGTGAAGAAACAACAAAGCAAAAGAGAAAACTACCGGCGTGCAGTAAAATGTTTTCTTTTTTTTGCTAAAGTTGGGGCCACTATAATGCCAAGTGTCCAGGTCGCAAGATTTTGAAGAGTGTGAATACAGTACTCGTTGATTCATCTTCTGAAAGCGAAAGTGAATGCGATGGAATGGAAAGAATGGAAGATAATACCCTTGCAGCAATTGATATTCTAAATTATGATAAATGTCAAACATGTCATAAGTTCCATGAGAATGGGGTATTAGAATGCGGCCACACAGTCCTGTTTTCAGAGGAAAACGCCAATGCAGTATTTTCCTCCGGTGGAGAATTAATGTTCTACAATGGTATGGTTAATAACAAACCTTGTCAGGTTTTGATTGATTCCGGGAGTACCGTAATCGGATTAAGGAAAGAGTTAGCTAAAGCAGAAGATTATACAGGAGAGTTTGTAAATTGCCGAATATTTTCTGGCAATGTGGAGAAATATTTACTAGCTAATGCTCACATTTGTACACATTTCTTATCAGGCACGTTTACGTGCGCGATCTTAGACAATCCCTGTACAGATATGATTATTTGTTGTTTACCAAATGTAAAACATTGTACATACAGCAAAATTAAAGCCTGGGAAAAACGGCATCAGAAAAGAATGCCAGTAGAAAAATTAACTACAACAGATAAGAATGTCACTGATCAACAACAGCAACAAAAGTCAAAAAGTCCAAGGGACGCAACTACTCAGAAAATGACAGAACAGTGTAAGACAATATGTAACGTAGATTCTCTTCAGGGAAATGTTTGTGACAATCTAAACAAAATTTTAAAACACAAATCAGATAAACCCACAGAAAGTTGCACTGTCAGCAAAGCAACGTCACAGAAAGACAGTGACATAGACAGACAAGACACACACAGGACAACCCAGAAACCTTACTTAAAACGAAAAGCAGATGCCCTACAGTCTTGTTTTAGCAGACGACACAGCCTGGAAAACACGGACAGCAACACATTAGACAATGACATGTGTTTCAAGGGACACAACAAAAACGACATAAATCAGAACATAAACTTACCAATATGGCACACAGCCATCTCCATCGCAGGTGTACTATTAATGGTGCTAAGAGTTTTATTGACAGCACTTTGCGCTTACCAACTGCAAGTAACATCCACCATATTTCTGTTGATTAACCTACCAATGTTGCTTACAACATCAATATTAGGATACTTTGTTCCACCATTTTTTTATGATATTGTATGGAAATCAAAAGTTACCAGCTCATTCCATTGGAATGTATTATCTATAAACTTAACTCTGATGCAAATTGTGAAACACATTGTTGACATGATAAAATTGTTTCAACTCACTGTGAAACCAACAAAAGTCGAGTTGGCATATGATGGAATTGAATTTCAAATCACCAGTGTTTTTTCAGATCTTTTAAGATCGAATTCAAAAATTGATGTGCAGAGTGCTACTTTAAAAAATGCAACGTTGCACCTGAAATATTATTTCTCAAACATCCCTATTCTTCGTCTCCATAATAAAGAGCTTTCTTATACTCGCAGAACAGACGCCAGTGCCACGACAATTTCTGGTGTGTTGCTCCACGCCTACGATAACATATACCACCCAATAGTTTACGTCAGTAGGAAACTAAGTCCAGCAGAATCACGTTATGGTGTGTCTCAATTGGAGGCCCTCGCAGTTGTGTATTGTGTCAGTAAATTGACTAAATACCTTGCCGGGACACACTTCCTCATCGAAACTGACAATTCTCCATTGATGATGATCGAGAAAGGACAACCCAAAAACAACCGAATTTACCGATGGGCCCTCATTCTACAGAATTATTCTTTCTCCATTAAACACATCAAGGGTTCTAAGCACATTTTGGCCGACTTGCTAACGAGACCGTCAGACCTTGCAGTCGAGCAGATCAACGACAAGACAACAGCGCCAGTCATCTACGTAATTAGTGTAAATAGTTAGATTAGATTATATTAAATAGTTAGTTAGATAACATTTAAATGTTGAGATTATTTTATTAAAGTTGCACAGTGATACAAATTTTCCTCGTAAGTTAAAAATTTTAAGATTAAATATCATCAAACTAATATGCTATAGTTAGATTTTGTGAGAAAGCAACTTATATAAATATTATTTATACTATTTCCTCACGTAGTAAATTATATAAGTTCTAACAAATTTTCGGTAATAAATTCCTTAATAATTAACTAAGTACTAAAGTTTAGACATAAGGGAGCTAAGACAGCTTACAATATATTCATTTATTTTGTTTAGTTACATTTAAACATCACTTAAACTATACTTACAAAACCTTAATTTAAGAAATTGAAGTTTTCTCCCCTTACTATTGCCTAGCGCAATCAGACAATCTTGTATATAATGTATCACATTTAGAAAACTTAACGAGATTGGTATTGTACTATTATAGTGATAAAACTAAATCAGCTCTTTTTGTCAATTTCAAAACGTGCCTATTTTATTTAAATATAATAAACATTTTTAGCAATGCATGGTATGAATGACTGAGTGAAAAGCGTATAAAAGGAAGAGTGAATGCATTAAAACAAGAAGTATGAATATTGGTGCACTTTGTTGTACAATTATATTTTTGTAATGATGTGTCTTCGTCTTTTTGTAACACATGTGAGCGTTCATTGGTTTTATATGTGTCGTCTTTAGAATTACATTGCATCAATGGTTATGTTTTCAAGAATCACAGTTCGGTAATTCATCTCAAAAATTGAGCATAAGCCTTCATTTGTGAGATATATTGACCTACCTGATGACACTTGGAAACCAAAAGTACACGGATTATAAACATACATCTACGTTTCTAATTACAACATACAGTAGTAATAACATAACACTCAAACTCACATAATACGAACATATAACATACAAACACCACTTTCTAAGAAAGGGAGATCACACTTATACAAGAGACACAAGGGATTAATATAGGTTACGACTACACAAGAGAAAAGTCTACCAACAAGTGGGAGCTAGAAAGGTGTAAATCAGTGGACACAGTTCTTGAAGAAAGATGTTGAGGTAACATTTTACGGGAGCCATGAATATGATATCCATGATTAGTCTCCATTAAAAGAGACAAATTGTTTCGGGGCACCAATTTTGGGTGTGTGAAAGGCGTTGCATGTTATTGGGAAACCATAATTGTAAGACAATATTCCTTGGTCCGTTAACAGCTTCCAGTAGTAAAATGTAGGAGAGTAGTTGACTCTTGGCAGCATATCAAGGGTGTGAACCTGATGATAGACCTGTGGGTGGATACTTCAACAGTGTATCATTTCCTTATGAATCAAAGTGATACCCAAATAAAGTGACTGATTAATTCCCACAACTTACTGACGAGTTAGTTCAGACTAATTTTATATGCATAGACGACATTGTGTCACAATCCTTGGAATGAATTTGGTGACACAATATGCGTGGATAATGGGAGAATGTCAGAGTGTTTTGGGAATAGGGACAGGACATAGAGAGGACACGGGACAGAATAGAGTCAAGGGCTACAGAGATAAACGATAGACAGGACATGGGCAAGGGCACAGAGATGTCATAAGACAGGACATCTTCAGGATGGTAGAGAGATTCGAGACAGGACATCGGTGGGGACACAGAGATGTCAAAGACAGGGCACCGACAGGACAAGACCTAGTGATATGAAGGGACATAAGTTCACGGGACGCTGTCCCGAACTGACCAGACGGCATTACACCGAACGACCCAACACAACACGGGCGGAATAACGCATTACGTGACTGTTGAGACAGTCCGAGTTGTCAAGAGAGACACGTGGTCCAGTACCACGAAACGAACCGACCAGTTTGAAATCCTCAGACGGGACTCAGTCAGTTTAGAGGAGGGATCGTTTTGTGTTCTGGAGCGAGTGTATAGCTTTTGTGAGAGTGTAGTTGAAGATAGCGAGTAATTGAGTGTAGGGCTTGTGTAATTGGCTGAGTGCTATAAGTGTTTGTAAGGCGGCATTGTGTATATAATGATTTCACCGCCTTGTGTGTACATTGTGACAATGATCAGGTTCTCCTGAATAAAAACGTGTATACCATACGTACGACTGATGTACTTCTTGAGTGCGTATGAAGGATTTTTAATACCTGTGTGTATGTAAGACGTTGATATATATATATGATATATATAGCAGAGAGAACAAACTGAAGTATCTGGGGATCACATTTGACAGGAGCCTATCCTTCAAGGACCATGTGGAGACGGTCGTGACAAGAACTCAAAAGGGACTCAATGCACTGAAAACTATGGCTGCAATGGACATAGAGCAGAGAATGCTTTTTACACTATACCAGCACTTGATCCTCTCAGTAATTGATTATGGATTAGGTCTGCTCTCTGTCTCAGAGAGTCAGCTGGTGAAGTTAGAGCGCATACAGAACGAAGCTATGCTGGTCATTCTGGGATGCACTAGAGACACCCCAGTAGTGTGTATGCGTTACATCCTTGGTCTACCGACTGTTGCTGGCAGGCTCAAGGTGATGTAGGCGAAGGCATACCTCAGAATAGCTGCAGACACAGACCATCCACTGCATGAGGCGCTGAACGCAGTTAAGGGTCAGCGACTGATAAGAGGGAAATCATGGATGGCTCAGGCAGAGGATACCATCAGACTTGTGTGCATCTTGGAGAACATTAGGCGTGGAGAGGAGTGGGTCAGAGTGCCAGGGAGTAGTCAGACTTGTGCAGAGTTATAATCACATTTAACAGGGAGTGGCCAGCAGGGGCCACGGAAGTGGAAATCCAGCAACTAATTCAGGATAATGCTCACTCGGGTGATGTGATTATCTACACAGATGGTTCGATGTCGAGAGATAGGAGAAGTGCCTGGGGGTTCATAGCAAAAGCTAATGGCCGACGTTTGGTACAGGAGAGCTTGGCATATGATAACACAGCATCTAGAATGGAAGTGGAGGCGGTCAGTGCAGCTTTCCGCTGGATGGAGAATATGATACACACACACATAGTGATTATAACTGACTCAGAAAGCATGATGAGGAAGGTGAGGACAGGCATGCTTCGTGCAGAGTGGCTTGCTTTGCTTTGGAGGTCACGGGTGGCAAGCATCGCCTGGATCTTTTCTCCGGGGCATGCCGGTGTGCTGGGAAATGAACAGGCGGACAGATTGGCTGGCTATGCAGAAATTGGTGGAGTATTGATACATGACAAGGCAGACGTGGTTGCGGCCTTGTGGGAGCACGTGCACACCTCGGAGGAGCAAATGGATTACCATGGTCTGGCAAGAATGAGACAACGAGGAGTGACGAAGGGATCTGGCCGACGCTCAACGCTCAAAGGAAAGGCGAGACGGACATATAATCAGATTGCTACTGGTACTATTAGTGTTGGAACTCTTCGCTGGATGCTGAGGATGGGGACGGAGCACTTATGGGAATGCCCCGAATGCTGTGATGTCGATTCCTAAATCAATCAATCAATATATATATATATATATATATATATATATATATATATATATATATATATATATATATATATATATATATATATATATATATATATATATATATATATATATATATATAATATATATATGTATATACAATGTATATATATATCTGTCTGTCTATCTGTCTATCTGTCTCTTTGTCCAATTCCAATTTTCCACACAAAAAAAAAAAATTCAAAATTCGTTCTCGTCTAACCTGCTTCGTCAGCGGTGGTTATTGTTGAGAGCCGTAGTTGTGTGGATTGTTAGTCCTAATTGCTACTGGTTTTATTGGTTCCGCTCTGTTCGTCGGATAGATTTGTTTTGTGCTGGTCCTGGTAAAGACCGGTCCTTGGTTGGGCCTGCTGGGGCCCGCATTCTCTCGTTTGTTAGCTTCTTTTCTCTGTTAGCACTGACTACGTGCTTGTCGCTTCTTGTGTTATTCTCATCGGAGCTAGTCCCGGTCATGTCCAGTCCTCATAAGGACTCGATGTAGGCAAGGGCAAGTCTCAAGTTGTCCCCGTGGTCAGCGGCCCGAACTCCTTTACGTTTGTGATTTGGCGTTTTTCTTCATCGTGTGTGGGTGTGGTGTGGCAGCAAGATGACCAGGTCTCCCTGTCCTCCCTGCTCAGGTGCTCTACCGGAAGAGCCAACCCACCTTCCTGCCATTCACCCCGCCAGTTTTTTTTTTTTTTTAATTGTTTATTAAATTACGTACATAACTCTGTTTATCTACTGTTCGTCTGTTTACCCATATGCCTATTCTACGTTTGGGCCTAGTAGTATACGGAAGCCCATCATCACTGTCCCGATTTCCTCACGGGCGAGTTCTTGTGTAACAGACAGACAGACAGTCAGACAGACAGACAGACACACTGATATACAGACAAACAGCCAGACAGACAGTTCACATCACTATGGAAAAATGTGTGTTGCATATTTCAGAAGTACAAAAATTATGCAGACACATCGTCAGGAAAAAGCAAGGAAAGATACATTGTCTCTAAATTTATAGCTGTTAGAAATGAATGGTGTTTTAAAATTTCCGCTAGTTGATATCTGATAACGCAAAATGATGTTAATTGGTAGCTCAAGCAGAGAAACAAACGAAAGACCGACACAGGAGAATATCTTATCTCAACAATTCCCAGCAATTTAACTTGAAGTGTTCATTTATAGACCAAAAAATCTGGCAGGCACTGGCAAATGCACGACTTCTGAGGAAAAGAGGAAAAGGTAACAACAAATAAGGCAATGATGTAACAACTTCTCATAACAAGGACTCGACAATATTCTAGTGGTGATTTGAATATATATATATATATATATATATATATATATATATATATATATATATAATTTCGAAATATATAATCACCCTAAGAGCAAGTCGCCGACAACTGACTTCGGCACACAGTATGTAGTTCCAAGCGATCTAGCTCCAGCGTGACTTCTATATAGAGAGTCTCGGTGGCGAATGGTTACGTCATCTGCTATGACGATTCCAAACTATATCATTCGTTTCAAGACTGCAATTTACTCAGAGACTCCTGGGGGTCGTCACTGGCGCTGTAAAGTTTGTGCTCTGTACAATGCTTTCGGCGGGCCGTCCTGTAGAAAGTGATAGAGCCATATGGAATGAAACTCCTACTTCCAATTTTCCGCCATCCATTTTTCTTTTGTCCAAACCTGCTGTTTGTTCGGAAATGAATCAGTTAAATACATTCTGACATTCAGTTTTACTTGATCATTGGAAGGAATTTGCGTTGACAGGAAATGGAAACATAATCAAGGGCTTTAATTTAATACAGGGAGAGTATTTTGTCCGACACTGACGCACTCTTGTTTGTTCCTGAGATTTTTGCCATTTTCTATTCCCACAGCTGCTGCAGGGCTTATCCTGAGGGCGATCGTTCAGATTACTCGACTATGACAATCAAGAAGATTCCAAGAAGAATGTTAAGTGAAGAATCACAGGACGGCCCTCTTACAAATGCCCATCTTCACCGTCCAGGTTTTCACGTGTGTTCACAGGCCACAATCTGCTGGATCTGTATAACCTCAGGACGAAGATTTCCCGATAGCTTCCATTCGATGCTCTTCAGGTGATTGAAGTGTTCCATAGAACGGCTACAGCAAATATGTTATTTTTCCAGGCTTCTCTCACAGGCGGGTTCTTGTCTGCTGTCCGGAACTGATGGAAACAAATGGGCATAGAAAACCAGACAATTGTCTCTATATTTACAGCTCTTAGAAATGTATAGTTTTATTTCCGCTAGCTAATATCTTCTGTTTGAGCAAAATAATTGTAATTAGTCGCTCAAGTAAAGACACAGACTGCGACCGGCATTGAAGGAGAGAAACTATCAGCTTCAACAACTGTACATTTAGAGACAGTTTATCTGTCCCTATTTTCTATGTTGATCTGTTTGCATCAGTTGCAGACTTCATACAAGAACTCGCCCGTGAGGAAGTTATGTTAGTTGCATATCCTTTACAGGACATCGCAGTCATCCCCAGAATTTATTGGCTGTTCGTGATATCTTGGCAAATTTACGTTGAGTAGTTTGCCATTTCTTTCTTAACGACCGGCACTCACACCTACCTTTGTATGGGAAACAACACAGGGTGGTCTGCTTCCAAATCGCCTGCAGATGCGTTTAGAACGCGATAGGTGCGAGTTACATTCATAACGCCGCTGCCACAGAACCGGCCCCGTGAAGAGAGCGGGGATAAAAATAACATATTTGCTGTAGCCGCTCCATGGAACACTTTAATCACCGCAAGATCATCGAATGGAAGCTATCTGAAAATCTGACTCCCAGAGGTCATAAAGATCCAGCAGATTTAAGCCGGCGAATACACGTGGGCCTCTCCGTGGCCAAGGTGTTAGCAGCTTTCTCCGCTAACCCCGAATACTCTCGTCACGTGACGCGACGAGAATTAGCAGTGGTTCGAATCGCAAAAGTGACTTATGAGAGTATGGAGCCGGTCGCTCAGAAAGTCGTGGCGTGCTGATGAGCGTAATCTAGCCTAGGAATCAACATACAGCTGAAAGATGCTGGTGTTGACCGCAATATCCTGAAACAGGATGGAAACGCGGGAAAAAAAAAAAAATACACGTGGGCGCCTGCACGATGATGATGGCCAGTTACATGAGGACCATGTCTTGCTTCATAAATTAGCATTCTTCTAGGAAACATGTTGATTGTCACAGTCGAGTAATTTGAACGATCGCCCTCAGGATGCGTCCTGCAGCTGCTGCGGAAATAGAAAATGACACAAATCTCAGAGAAATTAACAAGAATGCGTCCATGTCTCACAAATTACTCTCCCTTTATTAAATTAAAGCCCCTGATTGTGTTTCCATTTCCTGTCAATGCAAATTCCGCCCGGCGATCATGTAAAACTCATGTCAGGATGTGTTTCATAGAGCTGCGGGAATAGAGGGATTATTGTTTTTTATTGTTGTTGGGCGGATATATTCTTAGGTGTGGACACTAGGAATGGAAAATTATGTTAGAAAACTTCTCTTTAAAAGATAAATAGGTAGATATACATATAGAGAGACAGGCACACAGACAGAAGACATAAAACATACATATAGATAGACAATTAGATATATTGACATATTTGTTTTTTTTTTGGGGCATATTTTTTAACAGGACATCGCAGTCAACATCAGCATTTCTGCCGCAGTGATCTCTTGGCAAGTTTACGTTCAGTAGTTTGCCATTGCTTTCTGAACGACCGGCACCGATACCAACGCAAAACTAACTCAAGGTAGTTTGATGCCAAATCGCGTGCAGCTGTGTTTCGAACGCGGATATACGGAATTACGAACCGCGTTCGCAACCTCTTCGCCACGGAGAGCGGCATATTGACAAATAGGCATACGTAGATATGTGGATGAGTAGTGAATGGATGGGTGGATGGATGGGTAGATGGATGGATGAATAGATGGATAGATGGATGAATGCTTGGAAAGACAGAGAGACAGACAATATGAAATTGTACTGTTGAGATTTATACTTGTACTTGGCACCTTGTCATCTTGGCAGACGATAGTTTGTTACATTGTGCTTCAAAAAGGCATAATAACTACAACCCATGGCGGTGGCGAATGTGACTGATCAGACAGATTCCCGCAGTAAATATTAGTCCACAATGAATGCATGTGAACACATGGGCATTTTCACCATCATCATCATCATACCTCTTACGCGCTCAGTGTGTGACCTATCAGCAATAATTTTCTCCTTTCTCTTTATTCCATTTCTGATATTTGCCCTTCATGCAATAAGTTCGGTGGCGACTTGCTCCCAATGTGCATTATCAATGCCTGTATCAATCATGTCCCGCTTAAACACATCTTTGAATCGTAGTGGAAGCCGACCCCGAGATCTCTTACCCGTCTGTATTTCACCAAAAAAGATGTCCTTGGTATTCTACCATTATTCATCCTACTAGTGTGCCCTATCCATCTAAGTCTACGAAGACTGAGCATGAAATAAAACCGTCGCACAACATGATCTTTCCAATGCTTCAGTATTTGTGATGGTGTCTTGCCATTTAATACCAAGTATTATTCGCAGACACCGCATATGAAAGACGTTTAAACGTGTCTCTTGGTGTGAGTAAGTTGACCAGGCTTCACTGCCATACAGAAGAATTGAAAGGATACAGCCTTGATATGCAAGGACTTTTATTTTGGCAGTAAGCTTCCTGTTCTCCAAGACTCATTTTGTTAACCTGTTGATTGTTGTTGCTGCCTTACCAATCCGTATGTTGATTTCCTGATCTAGGGATAATTTGCTTGGTCTATTATCTCCAATTTGGAGTCGTCAACAAAGATTGATGGTACCCCATTTGCACTTTGTGACATATTCTGTCTTCATTTTGCTAATTGTTAAACCAAATTCAGAACAAGCATTGGAGAATGCAGATAGTAGACCTTGTAATTCTTCCTCAGAGTGGATCGTAATTGCAGCATCATCTGCAAGCTGCAACAGTCTTATCAGTGCCCTATTAACTTATTATTATTACTATTAACTTATTACTTTACTATACTATATACTACTATATTACTACTATACTATTATTACTTTATATTATGTATAAATACCTATTATATCAATGTATAATATTACTTAATATATATTATTACTACTATATATTACTATCTAACTATTATATTATTATTATTATTACTATTAACTGATTACCTCTATTTGTGCAAATGATGTAAGCATGTATGCAGTGTCGCATAAAAACTTGGAGTTTTCGATCGATGAAAATATGTCGCGCCAAGCGTCTGCAAGCAGTCGTCATTCTTTGCTGTGTTGTTGATCGAGGAAGGACTGTCGCACCATAGGTCTGCAGACAGCTGCCATCCTTTTGATGTGGTAGACAGATTATCTGGGTAAAAGTCGGCAGGATCTTTTGTTGTGGGGAAATTATTCTCAAGATCACAGACAGGAGACACTTTCCCGGATGAAAAGTACAGACCGCCAGTTGTTGACATTAAGTCTAAAAAGAAGAGAGAAAAATAGATTCTCGACGCATACTGTCTAGACAGACCTGTGACGTCATTCAGACAAATGTATTAAAAACAATCTGGGTAAACAACTTTGGAGATAGTCGACCAAAAGTTGTGAAGCGCTACGGACGTGGGCAATATTCCTAGTATGTTTCTAGAGAGAGGCTATAGTGTCTATTGTTGATTTATATCGGCGGACATCTATCCAGTGTGTGATTTCGTAGTCTCCATCTCAAACAGGAATAAATATATGGTATTTAATTCAATTAAATATATCTAGCTTAGATTATTCTTAGGAATCAAGTGTAGTAATGTGCGTTGATATAACGTATTATAAGAGCGTCGGCAACAGTAGCCTATCGCGTAGCTTAAACTAGTTGGTGTGAGATATCAATCAACTCAGTGAGTTAAGGACAATGTAGTGGGGTGATATTTAGGGAGATTGAGGATGGTTGGGGGGGGGGGGGTTGAAGGAAATGTCAAATGGTAGGATCTTCCAGTAGGGAATCTGTTGGGTTTAGGCCCCTTTTCCTTTAGTCTTTCCTTTTCTTACCATGACTCAGACCGATGTGATGAGCTCCTCAGCCTTATGACAGAGTTTGGTTCTCTGTTGTAGATCTGAGTGCGGCCGGTGGCCTACACTCACCTGATAAAGGTTGGAATCGGGTTGCTCTCACCATGTGTGTTCTCTCTTCAACAGGTTCCGCTATAGTTTACCACCAACTAGAAGAAAGTCATGGCTCGAGTATTGAAGGCAGAATTTACTGAGAGGCTTTTGCGCTGGGCCAATAACCCAGAGGGTCTGCAAGAACCTGGCCTCTGCTGAGCAGGAAACGATGATTATATAAGTGTGTTTCTTAAGTGATAGTTTACATCACAGTAAAATAAAGACACTGACAACAACACCAGTACCAGGAACACTAGTAGATACATAGATACCTGGAACATTATGGAACATTAACATTGTATGTTAACATTGGGGAATTCCTATCATTACCAATTACCAGTGTGTGTTAAAATTGGGGAATTCCTACAAAAAGTGAAATACTAACATTTAGTTTTTCAAAGTGACAGTAACATTATTTTTAGGATTCTCTGATCACAGAACTTTTATGAACAGTTACACTGTGTGTGTTAGATTGATGATCAATATTGGACTGTTCCCACTATTGATGATCAGGCATCCGGATTGTCCAAGAGCTGTCGGAGGAAGTCGACACTTGGCGGGAGAGACGCATCATTTGGGTGAGGTTTTCTGTCCATCATATATGGTGCTGTTGTGTGGCCAGTACAGTGATGAAACAGACTTTGCTCCTGAGCTATTCGGTCTGATTCTACATACACACTAGATTATACGACAGACATTCTACACTTATACTTTGCACATACATGAAACTTTTCTCTATTAAACTAATTTGTTGTTTTAGTTAGAGCCAGTGTTGTGTAGTGTGATTTGGAAAAAAGAATGAGAGGGGGCTTGGTCCAGTGGTAAGAGAGAGAGAGAGAGAGAGAGAGAGAGTGAGAGAGAGAGAGAGAGAGAGAGAGAGAGAGAGAGAGAGTGAGAGAGAGAGAGAGAGAGAGAGAGAGAGAGAGAGAGTGTGATCCAGAGACTGATGGGGTATTGTGGACAGAAATCAAGAAGATCCTCAAGATAATGATATGGGGTTAGAAGAATGTTGGTGTTGATTCCCCTCACCCCAGGGACGACACATATAAATAATACGACATGCAGGTATGTGCGTTTTTATGAATGTGCATGTGCACGTGTGTCTGCCCGTCTCATAACATGGTAATATGCATTGTTTATGTGTACAACATTCATTTGACAATGTCTGTTTTTTCCTATGTGAATGTATCATGCAATATTGATGAACGAAAGATGAGTGATTGAAAGGGCTGAATGTAAGACGAGCCTGCGTGCTAAATTTGTTATCCTTTGAAAATAAAGTTCGTTCGTTCGTTCGTTCGTTCGTTCGTTCGCTCGTTCCCTCCTAATTTTGGTCTTGGCCTCCAATCTCTGAGTTTTGTAGAGGCCGCCGTCTGAGCGTGAATTAATGAACATACAAGACTAGGGATGGCGTTATATCTCTCCAAAGCTCAAAACCTGGGCGGAAATATAGAGACAATATGCTGCCAATGCATCATGATCTCTCTCTCGGCTTGCTTAGCTCACTCCAGAGGACAGGTAACACCAATTCATCTGGAACAAAACAAGCTGCAGAAGCTGTCGGATCAGAAAAGCAATCCTCTAACTATCCCCATGTTGGAGCTTCGATCCTAGACCACCTGCCAACCAAGGCTTTGGGCCTGGTCTGCCCTGCCAAGACATTTTGCCTTTAGGTTGCAATTCCTCGCACCAGATAAGGCTTGTAACCTCCCAATTGCGCTCCTCCGTCCGTAGCCGTTGGCACAATGTGGGGTGTCGGATTTGACAAGGCCGCCCAACATTCGGCGCTGACATAAAGCAGGTAGTACCGTGTACTGTCATACGGTAGCTCAGTCATATCAGACTTTCCATATAATAAATATTTAAAAAAAAACTGATTACCTCTCATTAATGTTGAGATTACATAAGGACATAATCTAGTTGTGACCTGGTCGTAATTTGAAAGTATACTACTGAGATTACACGAAGACAAAATTCATATGCTACTTCCTCACGGTATGAACGTTTTATGTTGGGGTTACATAAGGACACAACCCATACATGGCCTGGTCATACTACGAATGTGTGCTATTGAGCTTTCATAAGGATACAATCCAGTCGTGCTTGGTAACAGAAGAAAAGGTGCTCTTTTTGAACAACAGAAGGACAAAATTCAGGGAAAAGAAAAAGGGGACATCCAAGAAAGAACTATATCAAACAGCAAGAACTACACCACACATCAAGAACTACATCTCTCAGCTAGAAGTACATCCCACAATAAGAACTACATCACACAGTCAATAACTATATCACGTATCAAGAACTACATCATACAGCAAGAACTAGATGACACAGCATGAACTAGATTACACAACAAGAACTAGATCACACAGCAAGAACTAGACCACACAGCAAGAATTACATCACACAGCGAGTGCTTCTTCACACACCGAGAAAAACATCACACAGCGAGAACAACATCACACAGCAAGAACTACATTACACAGCAAGAACTACATCACACAACTAGAACTAGACCACACAGCAAAAACTAGACCACACAGCAAGAATTACATCACACAGCGAGAGCTACTTCAAACAGCGAGAACAACATCACACAGCGACAGCTACTTCACACAGCGAGAAAAACATCACACAGCGAGAACTACATTACACAGCAAGAACTACATCACACAACTAGAACTAAATCACACAAGAACTACATCACACAGCAAAAACTACATCACACAGCAAGAATTAGATCACACAGCAAGAACCACATCACACAGCAAGAACTACGTCACACAGCAAGAACTAAATCACTCAACGATATCACAGAAAGCAAAAACTATATTACACAGCAAGAACTACATCACTCAACGATATCACAGAAAGCAAAAACTATATTACACAACATGAACTACATCACAAAGCAAGAACCACATCACACAGCAAGAACTAAATCACACTGCAAGAACTACATCACACAGCGACATCACAGAAAGCAAGAACTACATCTCACATCAAGAACACTGGATTTCATCCTTTTGCTGAACCGAAAGAAACCAAAAAGATAATATAAAAAGACAGTGGAGTGACACGATTTAGTCGATTTCGGCACCAGTCTAGGATTGACAAACCTAGCAGTAATGATGAAGATAATGCCAGTGTTATGCTATCCCATTTCTTGTTGCGGAAAGTGGGAGGCTCTATAGAAATTGGGTCAACTTTGATGAGTACTATTATGGATACAAGTGAGCATCCTGGTGACACGGCGGTTTATTACCCGACAATCGCTGAGGTTGTTACGTGCGAATAGACAAGGGTGAGAACCGTAGTGGCGGAGAAGGGAGCAGGGTGTGTGCGTGGGCGGAGTATTTAAAAAAAGAAAGCTTTAGTTCTTAAACTTCCGGTGCTGTGATGGCTGGGTAAAAGGGTCAACATCTACACAAATCAGCTTGACTTTAACGGTGACATTTTGTTCAGAAAGCAATGGTAAATTATATAATAATTGACGGTAAAATTGTCTAGAAAATCTACTTAGGGTTGACCACAACGTCCTGCAAAGGACTTAATCATCGTCATCATCATCATCATCTATTGCCTTGTCAGCAGGCGTTGGCGTTCATGTCCCTCCACAGATCTTGGTACTAAATGCTCTGGATCAACCCTGCTGGTGATATTTCTCCATGCCAGCGCCTCAGTCCATGAGCATCATGTCACTTGATCTGCCTCTGTCTCTTTTCCCAAAGAGTTTTCCAGTTGTCAAGATATTCTCCAATATCTCTCTTCTTATCATATGACGAAAGAAATATGTTTGTCTTTTCCTTATTGTTTTATTTAGTATTCTAGTTTCATTAGCCTCTTCCAGGCAATCGTTGTTAGTTACTCTGGCATTTCAAGGTATTCGCAACAATTGTCGCAGGAACCACACCCTCTTCTCATCGGAGCTAGTCCCGGTCATGTCCAGCCCTCATAAGGACTCGATGTAGGCAAGGGCAGAGCATTCAAGTGCAAGTCTCAAGTTGTCCCCCTGGTCAGCGGCCCGAACTCATTTACATTTGTGATTTGGCGTTTTTCTTCATCGGGTGTGGGTGTGGTGTGGCAGCAAGATGACCAGGTCTCCTTGTCCTCCCTGCTCAGGTGCTCTACCGGAAGAGCCAACCCACCTTCCTGCCATTCACCCCGCCAGTTTTTTTTTTTTTTTTGGTTTGTTTTTTTAATTGTTTATTAAATTACGTACATAACTCTGTTTATCTACTGTTCGTCTGTTTACCCATATGCCTATTCTACTTTTCGGCCTAGTAGTACACGGAAGCCCATCATCACTGTCCCGATTTCCTCACGGGCGAGTTCTTGTGCAACAGACAGACAGACAGACAGACAGACGGGTTGACAGATATACAGACAAACAGCCAGACAGACAGTTCACATCACTATGGAAAAATGTGTGTTGCATATTTCAGAAGTACAAAAATTATGCAGACGCATCGTCTGGAAAAAGCAAGGAAAGATACATTGTCTCTAAATGTATAGCTGTTAGAAATGAATGGTTTTTTAAAAATTTCCGCTAGTTGATATCTGATAACGCAAAATGATGTTAATTGGTAGCTCAAGCAGAGAAACAAACGAAAGACCGACACTGGAGGATATCTTATCTCTTATCAATTCCCAGCAATTTAACTTGAAGTTTTCAATTATAGACAAAAAAATCTGGCAGGCACTGGCAAATGCACGACTTCTGAGGAAAAGAGGAAAAGGTAACAACAAATAAGGCAATGATTTAACAACTTCTCATAACAAGGACTCGACAATATTCTAGTGGTGGTTTGAAAATAATTATATATATATATATATATATATATATATATATATATATATATATATATATATATATATATATATATATATATATATATATATATATATATATATTCGAAATATAGAATTACCCTAAGGGCAAGTCGCCGACAACTGACTTCGGTCCACAGTATGTAGTTCCAAGCGATCTAGCTCCACGCGTGACTTCTATATAGAGAGTCGCGTTGGCGAATGGTTACGTCATCTGCAATGACGATTTCAAACTATATCATTCGGTTCAAGAGTGCAATTTACTCGGAGACTCCTGGGGGTCGTCACTGGCGCTGTAAAGTGTGTGCTCTGTACAATGCTTTCGGCGGGTCGTCCTGTGGAAAGAGATAGAGCCATATGGAATGAAACTCCTACTTCCAATTTTCCGCCATCCATTTTTCTTTCGTCCAAACCTGCTGTTTGTTGGGAAATGAATCAGTTAAATACATTCTGACATTCAGTTGTACTTGATCATTGGAAGGAATTTGCGTTGACAGGAAATGGAAACATAATCAAGGGCATTAATTTAATACAAGGAGAGTAATTTGTCCAACACTGACGCACTCTTGTTTGTTCCTGAGATTTTTGCCATTTTCTATTCCCACAGCTGCTGCAGGGCTTATCCTGAGGGCGATCGTTCAGATTACTCGCCAGTGACAGTCAACAGGATTCCAAGAAGAATGTGAAGTGAAGAATCACAAGACGTCCCTCTTACAAATGCCCATCTTCACCGTCCAGGCTTTCACGTGTGTTTACAGGCCACAATCTGCTGGATCTGTATAACCTCAGGATGAAGATTTCCCGATAGCTTCCATTCGATGCTCTTCAGGTGATTGAAGTGTTCCATAGAACGGCTACAGCAAATATGTTATTTTTCCACGCTTCTCTCACAGGCGGGTTCTTCTCTGCTGTCCGGAACTGATGGAAACAAATGGGCATAGAAAACAAGACAATTGTCTCTATATTTACAGCTCTTAGAAATGTATAGTTTTATTTCCGCTAGCTAATATCTTCTGTTTGAGCAAAATAATTGTAATTGGTAGCTCAAGTAGAGACACAGACTGCGACCGGCATTGAAGGATAGAAACTATCAGCTTCTACACCTCTACATTTAGAGACAGTTTATCTGTCCCTATTTTCTATGTCGATCTGTTTGCATCAGTTGCAGACTTCATACAAGAACCCGCCCGTGAGGAAGTTATGTTAGTTGCATATCCTTTACAGGACATCGCAGTCATCCCCAGAATTTATTGGCTGTTCGTGATATCTTGGCAAATTTACGTTCAGTAGTTTGCCATTTCTTTTTGAACGACCAGCACTCACACCTACCTTTGTATGGGAAACAACACAACGAAGTCTGCTTCCAAATCGCCCGCAACTGTGTTTCGAACTTGGTATGCGGGATTGCGAATTCATTCGTAACCTCGCTGCCACAGATCCGGCCCGGTGAAGAGAGCGGGGATAAAAATAACATATTTGCTGTAGCCGCTCCATGGAACACTTTAATCAGCTCAAGATCATCGAATGGAAGCTATCTGAATATCTGACTCCCAGAGGTCATAAAGATCCAGCAGATTTAAGCCAGCGAATACACGCGGGCGCTTGCATGATGATGATGGCCAGTTACATGAGGACCATGTCTTGCTTCATAAATTAGCATTCTTCTAGGAAACATGTTGATTGTCACAGGTGAGTAATTTGAACGATCGCCCTCAGGATGCGTCCTGCGCAGCTGCGGAAATAGAAAATGACACAAATCTCAGAGAAATTAACAAGAATGCGTCCATGTCTCACAAATTACTCTCCCTTTATTAAATTAAAGCCCCTGATTGTGTTTCCATTTCCTGTCAATGCAAATTCCGCCCGGCGATCATGTAAAACTCATGTCAGGATGTGTTTCATAGAGCTGCGGGAATAGATGGATTATTGTTTTTTTTATTGTTGTTGGGCGGATATATTCTAAGTTGTGGACACTAGGAATGGAAAATTATGTTAGAAAACTTCTCTTTAAAAGATAAATAGGTAGATATACATATAGAGAGACAGGCACACAGACAGAAGACATAAAACATACATATAGATAGACAATTAGATATATTGACATATTTGTTTTTTTGGGCATATCTTTTAACAGGACATCGCAGTCAACATCAGCATTTCTGCCGCAGTGATCTCTTGGCAAGTTTACGTTCAGTAGTTTGCCATTGCTTTCTGAACGACCGGCACCGATACCAACGCAAAACTAACGCAAGGTAGTTTGATGCCAAATCGCGTGCAGCTGTGTTTCGAACGCGGATATACGGAATTACGAACCGCGTGCGCAACCTCTTCGCCACGGAGGGCGGCATATTGACAAATAGGCATACGTAGACAGGTGGATGAGTAGTGAATAGATAGGTGGATGGATGGGTAGATGGATGGATGAATAGATGGATAATTGGATGAATGCATGTGTCACATGCCTGTGTTCAGTGGCATTAAGGTGAGTGGCCGTACAATATAAACAGTTCACGAGGTGAAAGGGCATTCACCGGAAAGAAAATATAAGGAGATAAACGGGGTTGGGTGTAAGGTAGAGGGGCTGCAAGAAGGGTGAGGCAGACAGTTGAAGCAGTGAGATTGTGTGTTGTGTGTGAAGCATTGTGGGGGAGACAACAGTTTAAAAAGAGAGGGAATAAGATTGACGGGTGTGAGTTGTTGTTTGGACTCCGAGCTGAGAGGAGTTGAGTCTAGACCGGACCAGGAGAAGGTCGTGGTCTGAGAAAGTGAAGAATTGTGACGGAGTTTGGAAGATAACTCCGCACTGTGGGTTCCAGGGATAGTGAGTGGAATTCGAGACCCATAGTGGGTTACTTTGAGTCGGGCCTAGAGAGAGGCTAGTATACCTGTCGTGTGGGACGAGATTTTAGTAGCCTTGAGAGGCAATGTTATTCGAAGTGTTCCATTGGGATGGAGATATATTCTTAGAGAATTATTGTTCCTGGATTTATATACTACATGTGTCTGGGTTAATTCAGAATTAAAGGAATATTATGTGCGCAAATTAACGCTTGTTCACTGACTGGTGTTTGGTGGTGATGCATCTTGGTTAATCGGTTGTTCAACATTACATTTTACAAGGACATACCCTAGACACAACCATAGCCACTCTTATCTGTCACTTAGTCAACATTCACTTTGTGTCAGCATGGAAAGACAGAGAGACAGACAATATGAAATTGTACTGTTGAGATTTATACTTGTACTTGGCACCTTGTCATCCTTACAGACGATAGTTTGTCACACTGTGCTTCAAAAAGGCATAATAACTACAACCCATGGCGGTGGCGAATTTGACTGATCAGACCAATTCGCGCTGTAAATATTAGTCCACAGTGAATGCATGTGAACACATTGGCATTTTCACCATCACCAACATCATACGTCTTACGCGCTCAGTATGTGACCTATCAGCAATCATTTTCTCCTTTCACTTTATTCCATTTCTGATATTTGCCCTTCATGCAATAAGTTCGGTGGCGACTTGCTCCCAATGTGCATTATCGATGCCAGTATCAACCATGTCCCGCTTACACACATCTTTGTATCGTAGTAGAGGCCGATCCTGAGATCTCTTACCCATCTGTATTTCACAAAAAAAGATGTCTTTGGTATTCTACCATCATTCATCCTCCTAATGTGTCCTATCCATCTAAGTCTACGAAGACTGAGCATGAAATAATACCGTCACACAACCTGATCTTTCCAATGCTTCAGTATTTGTGATGTTGTCTTGCCACTTAATACCAAGTATTATTCGCAGACACCGCATATGAAAGACGTTTAAAAGAGTCTCTTGGTGTGAGTAAGTTGACCAGGCTTCACTGCCATAACGAAGAATTCCAAAGATACAGGCTTGATATACAAGGACTTTTATTTTGGCAGTAAGCTTCCTGTTCTCCAAGACTCATTTTGTTAACCTGTTGATTGTTGTTGCTGCCTTACCAATCCTTATGTTGATTTCCTGGTCTAGGGATAATTTGTTTGGTCTATTATCTTCAATTTGGTGTCGTCAACAAAGATTATTGTTACCCCATGTGCACCTTGTGACATATTCTGTTTCCATTTTGCTAATTGTTAAACCAAATTCAGAACAAGCATTGGAGAGTGCAGATAGTAGACGTTGTAATTCTTCCTCAGAGTGGATCGTAATTGCAGCATCATCTGCAAGCTGCAGCTGTCTTATCAGTGCCCTATTAACTTAGTATTATTACTATTAACTTATTACTTTACTATACTATGTACTACTATATTACTATTATATTATTATTACTTTATATTATACATAAATACTTATTATATCAATTTATACTATTACTCAATATATACTATTACTAATATATATTATTATCTTACTATTATATTATTATTATTACTATTAACTGATTACCTCTCTTTGTGCAAATGATGTAAATATGTATGCAGGTATGTGTGTTTTCATGAATGTGCGTGTGCACGTGTGTCTGCCTGTCTCATAACATGATAATATGCATTGTTTATGTTTACAACATTCATTTGACAATGTCTTTTTTTCCCTATGTGAATGTAACATGCACATTTAATGAACGAAAGATGAGTGATTGGAAGGGCCGAATGTAAGACGGGCCTGCGTGCCAAATTTGTTATCCTTTGAAAATAAAGTTCGTTCGTTCGTTCGTTCGTTCCCTCCTAATTTTGGTCTTGGCCTCCAATCTCTGAGCTTTGCAGAGGCCGCCATCTGAGCGTGAGTTAATGAACATACAAGACTAGGGATGGCCTTATATCTCTCCAAAGCTCAAAACCTGGGCGGAAATATAGAGACCATATGCTGTCAATGCATCATGATTTATCTCTCTCTGTCTGTCTGTCTGTCTGTCTCTCTCTCTCTCTCTGTCTCTCTCTCTCTCTCTCTCTCTCTCTCTCTCTCTCTCTCTCTCTCTCTCTCTCTCGGCTTGCTTAGCTCACTCCAGAGTCCAGGTAACACCAATTCATCTGGAACAAGACAAGCTGCAGAAGCTGTCGGGTCAGCAAAGCAATGCTCTAAATGTCCGCATGTTGGAGTTTCGATCCTAGACCACCTGCCAACCAAGGCTTTGGACCTGGTCTGTCCTGCCAAGACATTTTGCCTTTAGATTGCAATTCCTCGCACCAGATAAGGCTTGTACCCTCCCAATTGCGCTCCTCCGTCCGTAGCCGTTGGCATAATGTGGGGTGTCGGATTTGACAAGCGCCGCCCAACATTCGGCGCTAACATAAAGCAGGTAGTACCGTCTACTGTCATACGGTAGCTCAGTCATATCAGACTTTCCACATAATAAATATAAAAAATAACTGATTACCTCTCATTAATGTTGACATTACATAAGGACATAATCTAGTTGTTACTTGGTCATAATTTGAAAGTATACTACTGAGACTACATGAAGACAAAATGCATATGCTACTTCGTCACGGTATGAACGTTTTATGTTTGGGTTACATAAGTACACAGCCCATACATGGCCTGGTCATACTACGAATGTGTGCTATTGAGCTTTCATAAGGATACAATCCAGTTGTGCTTGGTAACAGAAGAAAAGGTGCTCTTTTTGAACAACAGAAGGACAAAATTCAGGGAAAATAAAAAGGGGACACCCAAGAAAGAACTATATCAAACAGCGAGAGCTACACTACACAGCGACATCACAGAAAGCAAGAACTACATCTCACAGCAAGAACACTGGATTTCATCATTTTGCTGAACCAAAAAAGAGAAAAAAAAAATAATATAAAAAGACAGTGGAGTGACACGATTTAGTCGATTTCGACACCAGTCTAGGATTGACAAACCTAGCAGTAATGATGAAGATAATGCCAGTGTTATGCTATCCCATTTCTTGTTGCGGAAAGTGGGAGGCTCTAGAGAAATTGGGTCAACTTTGATGAGTACTATTATGGATACAAGTGAGCACCCTGGTGACACAGCGGTTTATTACCCGTCAATCGCTGAGGTTGTTACGTGCGAATAGACAAGGGTGAGAACCGTAGTGGCGGAGAAGGGAGCAGGGTATGTGCTTGGGCGGAATATTAAAAAAAAAAAAAACTGTAGTTCTTAAACTTCCGGTGCTGTGATGGCTGGGTAAAAGGGTCAACACCTACACAAATCAGATGGACTTTAACGGTGACATTTTGTTCAGAAAGTAATGGTAAATTATATAATATTTGACGGTAAAATTGTCTAGAAAATCTACTTAGGGTTGACCACAACGTCCTGCAAAGGACTTAATCATCGTAATCATCATCATCATCTATTGCCTTGTCAGCAGGCGTTGGCGTTCATGTCCCTCCACAGATCTTGGTACTAAATGCTCTGGATCAACTCTGCTGGTGATATTTCTCCATGCCAGCGCCTCAGTCAATGAGCATCATGTCACTTGATCTGCCTCTGCCTCTTTTCCCAAAGATTTTTCCAGTTGTCAAGGTATTCTCCAATATCTCTCTTCTTATCACATGGCGAAAGAAATATGTTTGTCTTTTCCTTATTGTTTTATTTAGTATTCTAGTTTCATTAGCCTCTTCCAGGCAATCGTTGTTAGTTACTCTGGCATTTCAAGGTATTCGCAACAATCGTCGCAGGAACCACACCCCCTTTGCTCCCAAACTGTTCCAGATGTGTTCATTCACTTTCCATGATTCACTGTCACATAGCACAACAGATCCTATATAACATTTCAGTACTCTCTTTCTCACATTCAGTGATAAAAAAACTGATAGTTACTTATGACATAAGATACTTTTTTTTTCCATTTTCTAAAATGCACCTTTGCTTGACCTATTCTGCTCTTAATCTGTGCCGTGCATCTTTCATGTGATGTTATAATTGCCGCTTGATTAAGCGGTTATGAACCTTTATTTCTATTGTTAACTCGCGCGTGCCATCGTTTTCTTTGATATGTCCATTATTTTTGTTTTCCAATTATTCAAGGAACGTGTATAAGATATGCAATATTAAAATAAAACTAATTAAAAGCAAGAGCATCTTAGTGGCATCGTATAAGAATTACCTTGTGACCGCCATTATGTTACAATACCAAACATAGACGCCTTCTGTACGCGATCATACAGGTCCAGACACGTGCTTTAAGGCCCTCTGCTGCGGGATATGGCTGAACGCCTCTAAGCCAAGTCCCACGGATGTGAGGGTCTGGCCACCACTCACTCCTGCTCTTGGAGGTGAGACTCACCTCCGGCTCTTGGAGGTTTGACAGCCTACCTTGTTCCAGACGTACTGGTTATCCTTTCCTCTGGAGTAAACAAGGCAAGGATGAGAGAGGGATCATGCTGCATGGGCAACGCATGTTCGTTGAATCCATGCCCAGGCATTGTGAGATGGAATGTTGGCCAAATTCCATTTCACATACTTTCGTCTGTCAAGACGGCAAGGTACCACTCACATTATCATTTAATTGATGATTCCATCCTTTTATGGAGAATTCATTGTTAATTTTTAGGGTACTCACTGCTTGCTCTATTTCTTCCTTGTGCCATTTCTTCCATGTCTAAATTTGCCATATACAACTTGAAACATATCTACAACCTGCTACTTAGGGAATAACCTTATTTCAATGGCTGACATGCTTTCCTCCTCCTCCTCCTCCTCCTCCTCCTCCTCCTCCTCCTCCTCCTCCTCCTCCTCTTCCTCCTCATCCTCGTCCTACTTTTCTTCTTCATAGTCTTCGTTCCTCTGTCAATAGGAGTGTGTCACACCTAAAAAGCACGGCAAAGGTCAGCGTGTCGGACTTGGCACACATTTGTGCAAGGTTTGCTTTCTCTAACCAGTTCCTTGGCGAAGAGGTTACGGGCATAGTTCGTAATCCCGCATACCACGTTCGAGACACAGCTGTGGGCGATTTGGCAGCAGAATGCCTTACGTTGGTTTTCTATGAAATGATGTGGATGCCGGTCGTTCAGAAAGCAATGGCAAACTACTGAAGGTAAACTTGGTTGACTGCTACTTCCTATACAGGATATGCAACTAACTTTGCTTCCTCTAGAGACTCCATCCAAGGTAAAGGGCTCTATCTACCCGTGGGTAGGTTTTCTTTCCTAATAATTTTGACAGTGCAGCGGCCATAGGTTTATTCTTTGTCATTCCCAACAGCTGCGGGAGTGTTAACATGCATATCTTATGCTTCCTATTTTTCGTCCTTGTCCTGGAAGTGTAGATATCCGATCTCACTGCCCAAAATATCAGGGGGCGCTAGTGATAGCATTAACGACATAAGGTTCTTGGAAACATTCCCAGCCCTCAGCAGAGATCCAAATGTGAACCTTCTGTGTCTGAGACGGGCACGCAACCTCTCCACAACTGCTCCAGCTACACAATCATTCAAGTAGTAATGATGAAATAAACATTACATTGAGTTGTAATGATGAAACACAAATCAAGTAGTTTTGATGAAATAAACACGATACAAGTTGTATTGATGAAAGAAATAAAACAATGTATTATTGATGAAATAAGCATTAGAGCAAATAGTAATAATGAACGAAACATTACATCAATTAGTACTGATAAGTGGCAAAGGCGTTACGGGCGCGGTTCGTAATTTCGCTTACCTGCATTCGAAACTAACGTGATGGTATTGGAGCCGGTTCAGAAAGCAATAGCAAATTATTGAACGTAAACTTGCCAAGACATCAACAACAGCAGTGCTGGTGTTAACAGCGATCTTCTGTAAATAGGATATGCACACACAAAAAAAGTACTGATAAGAAACATTACATCAAGCAGTACTGATAAGAAACATCAAGTAGTAATGATAAATAAACATTGCATGAAGTAGTATTGCTGAAAGAAGCATTTAATCAAATTGTATCGATGAAAGAGGCATGTCCACATCGGAACTGCATTTGTCTTAATCTGTGTCAGCAATATTCTCAACTTACTTCCAAAGAATCACATTTTCACTGCATCCAGTTTTCTAATTATGTTAGTACTCAACGTTCGACGTTTACTGCCGCGGTGCAGAGCGGTTAATGAGCTAGCTTGCCAACAGGAACGACCCAGATTCAATGCCCAACAGTGCTACAATTAGTCTTGCCTGT
Source organism: Cepaea hortensis (assembly GCA_963921405.1). Taxonomy (NCBI): domain Eukaryota; kingdom Metazoa; phylum Mollusca; class Gastropoda; order Stylommatophora; family Helicidae; genus Cepaea; species Cepaea hortensis. Next base: position 158,819,897 of record OY992878.1, read on the forward strand.
CCACCCGGTCAGTGCGGTCTTGAGGGCCACCCGGCTTTATGGTATAGATGGGTATCTGTCAACAATAGATCCGCTCAGCCTATTGGTATAGTGGATACCTGTCAACAATAGATCCACCATGCGTTATGACATAGGTGAGTATCAGTCAGCTTTAGATCCACCCAGCTTTATGACATAGGTGAGTATCTGTAAACAATAGATCCACGTATATCTACAGGTAGAGGTGGATATCTGTCAACTATAGATCCATCCGCCGGTCTCTCTGGACGAGGGGTTACACCACTTTTTCCGTAATCACGTTTATCACGCAGAGTCTCGTAGCGGGCGAGAACTGGAAGCGGTTCTACCCCCGCTGGTGACTTGCGGGATAACTGAGCCGGCCGCTCAGAAAGCAATGGCAAATTACTGAGCATAATCTTGCCAAGAAATCAACAGACAGCTGAAAGACGCTGCTGTTGACAGCGATGTCCTGTAAAAGGATATGCGAATTAAAAATAAAAACACAAACAAATAGATCCATCCATGTTTACTGGTGTAAGTGCATATTTGTCAACCATAGATCCACCCATATTTACTGGTATATGTGGGTATCTGTTAACAATTGATCCACGTATGTCTACTGGTATACTTGGATATCTGTCAACTATAGATCCACCCATGTTTGCTGGTATAGATGGATATCTGTCAACTATAGACCCTCTCAGCTTTATGACATAGATGGGTATCTGTAAACTATCGAGCCATCCAGCCTTATATGACATAATGGGTATCTGTCAACTATAGATGCACCCAGCTTTATGACATAGGTGGGTATCTGTCAACTATAGATGGACCCAGCTTTATGACAAATGTGGGTGTCTTTCAACTATAGATTCCCCCAGTTTTATGACATATGTGGATGTCTGTCAACAATAGACCCACCCATCATTATGACATAGGTGGGTATCTGTCAACTATAGATGCACATAGCCTTCTGGTATGTGTTGGTATAAACCAACTATATCCACCCAGATTTATGACATAGGTGAGTATCTGTCAACTATAGATCCACCCAGCCTTCTGATATAGGTGAGTATCTGTCAACTTTCATAACTGTTTGGGTCGTATTTAGGAAAACAAAATGCAACGAGAATGAGAAGTGACATCTCCCCCCCCCCCCACCCCCCTCAATACATCACGGCTTAGAACATGAGAAAACCTTGCATTTCTTACTCCAACTGCGGTATCTGCCCAGCATTCACACTCGCACGGAAGCACATATCACATATGCATTTTCATTAAGTGGATATTCGTACTCAACATCCTGCGACAACTAAATATTTGCTGCAGGAGCATCAAACATATGCAGAAAAGAAAACAGTATTTTGGCATACATCCGCTTCATTTGAGGATAAACTCTAGCATGATGTCAACAAGCGTATGTTGACTGCTGTTACTTTCTTTGTACTAATTAATTCATACTGACATCACGAGATGAAAGGAGAAGAATAACTCTTATTTATTTTAATAACGTCACTCGTTTTAATTAAAGAGTTCTTGGAGTTGTCAATTCTTTTCGCTATGTGCCACATCTTTCATTGCGTGTCATTGTATGGCTTAGATATTAAATACTATTGAAATGTTTGACAGTCAGACACAACGGACCGTTATCCAGTCTCTAACAAATTACCATTTGAGTAAGGAAACTGTGAGTAAACTGACGGGCTTGAAGTTGTGGGGTTTGATATTTTTGAGAATATCGAAAAGAAAACAAGCGTCGAACTATTGACAGCCGTGGGTGTTACAAGATCTCACATCAAAACCACAAGCACAGAACACATGAAATATATAGTTATAGTTCGCTGGCTGTTGATCGAACGAACGAACGTATGAACATACACGTTATTTTCAAATGGTTAAGAATTGGGCACGCAGGCCCGTCTAACATTATGTCCTTCTATCACTCTCTTTCGCACACTATTTAATCCATACATCATTCGAGGCTAACTGAGAACAACAATAATATAAAAGATTTGCATTACAAAATCACGAAGAAAATGCAAAATTCACTACTACATGACTCATTAAAATTAGTGAATGATGTGACAAGTTTATTAGCTATGGGTAACACATTGGTGTACCCTAGGTCAGCATGGTCGAATGGATAAGAACGAGTGTTCTTAAACATCCGGTGTGCTGATTCAGAGGTAACAGTCCCAGTTCAACCCCTACACCGGACATTTGGACTAAAACGGTAACTTATCGTCCTTGACTTGGAGACGTTAATTACAAGTACTTCTGAAGTCGGACTGGGTTCGCCTGATGGCAAGGGACACGGTTAATAGGAAAAAGCTAATCCACACGCAAAATTCAGTCTATCACTACTAGAAGTAGTGTGTGTGGAATACGCTTGAGTTCAAAGTGAGCGAGAGCAAAAAAAAAAAAATTGGTCTACCAAAAGGGGACAAGCTGTTATACTTGATTATTATTATTATTATTATTATTATTATTATTATTATTATTATTATTATTATTAAGAGGGAAGGTAATCTGTACTGAGATAGTGTTCGAATAGTTTGCGATTATATGTATAGGTATTGGTGAAATCTTTGATTTCTTGTGGACAATTGTTCCGCAACTAAGCTGCGGAATACGCTAGCCTTGTTTTGTATACGTCTAACCTAGGCATCGGTATGTGTAATAAATTTAGTCGTTTACTGAAGACGAGGACAGAGCACGTAGGGGAATGTCCCGAGTGCCGTGACGTCATTCCTTGACTCAGTTCAACTAACCTCAGCTCAACTAAACTCAGCTCAATTAAACTCAGCTCACCTAAACTCAGTTAAACTAAACTCAGCTCAACTAAACTCAGCTCAACTAAACTCAGCTCAACTAAACTCAACTCAATTAAACTCAGCTCAACTAAGTTCAGTTAAACTAACCTCAGCTCAATAACACTCAGCTCAATTAAACTCAGCTCACTAAACTCAGCTCAACTAAACTCAGCTCAACTAAACTCAGCTCTACTAAACTCAGCTCAACTAAACTCCGTTCAACTAAACCCAGCTCAACTAACATCAGCTCACTAAACTCAGCTCAATTAAACTCAGCTCAGCTAAATTCAGTTCAACTAAACTCAGTTCAACTAAACTCAGCTCAACTAAACTCAGCTCACTAAACTCAGCTCAATTAAACTCAGCTCACTAAACTCAGCTCAACTAAACTCAGCTCAATTAAACTCAGCTCAGCTAAACTCAGTTCAATTAAACTCAGCTCAACTAAACTCAGCTCAACTAAACTCAGCTCTACTAAACTCTTTCACCAGGTCTGTGTTCTTGAACTGACCATGCCATGACGCCAAGCCATCCAGGTATTTATATCTCTCTGTCTTCTCCCTGCCCTTGTCCAATGAATTCTGCCAGCTGTCAAGGCGTTGTTAAGTCAAAGATATTTTAGAGAAAGATCATCATAGAGATAAAGTTATACCCAGGGCAAGACGCTTGGTGGAGACTCAGCTTGCATTACTTTAAAGTGGAGGCCAGCATGCCGGGTGTGGATAAGAGCGCTCGCTCTTAAAATTCCGGTGAGCTGATGCCGAGGTAGCGGGTTCAACCCATACATTAGTCAATTAGTCTAAAATGTTCTCTTCTCGTCCTTGACTTGGGAGCGTAAATTACAAGTACCTCAGAAGTCCGAGTGGGTTTCCCTGATGGCGAGGAGCACCGATAATAGCGAAAGCTAACCCACATGCAAAAATCAGTCCAGTGCACTAGAAGTAATAGCACGTGTATGAACTACGCTTGAGTTCAAAGCGAAGATCACCAAATAAAAATTACTATAAAATAACAAATTATCCTTCCATAGAAACATTCCAATCAGCAACAGTTAACAACGGGGATAGTTACGCTTGTTACATGTTAGCGTTTACTCTTCGCCTTTTAACTCACCGATGATATCGTTATGAGCTGATTAACCCGAAGTATAGTCAATTACTAAAAGCAATCTAACAGCTGTGGAATTGTGGTGTATGGGGAATATTGCAAGATTACCTTGGAGGAACAGAAAAATACTATTGAGGCAGTTCTTCAAGAAACAAACGAAAACCGTAAACTGACTCTAGAAATTAGGCGTAGACATTGAAGATTGTTTTGGGCTATGTTATGAAGATAATGAGTCCCAGGTTCGAATCCTCGGTAAGGTGTGGAGTTGTTTTTCTGTCCGAGGCAAAAAGAAACCTCTAACCTGCACTGTTCACGGCGACTGCACTAGCCAGGCGGCCTTAATTCCTCAGGCTCAAGACCCTCCCTGTCCTACACCGCAAGGTACTATAGGCAGTAAATGAAAGTTATGAGGAGAAATAAAATGACAATTTTAGTGACAACTGTCAGGAATGATGGGAAAATAACCAGGAGAAGACACAGAGATACATGCCTGAATGGCTTGGTGGCTACATGGCATCATCGGGAAACAACACAAGTCTCCAAGACTCTGATGATTGTGTGAAACGGCGAATCATGATCACTCAAGATTATCGCCTTGGCACATGATGATGACTTTTTTCTTAAGTATAATTCATACATGCGCTTCTAGTGCACTGGATTGATGTTTGCGTGTAGGTTAGCTTTTTAATATTACCAGTGTCCCTCCCCATCAAGCGAACCCACTCCGACTTCAGAGGTACTTGTAATTTACGCCCCAAGTCAAGAACGGGAAATCAAAATTGTAAGGATCATAACACGGTCGTAAACAAATAAACCTAACTTTACTTACATCACACAGACTATGACAATTCTGCCGTTCACTTGATGTTAAATAGGAACAACTTAGAGGGGTTGCTACTAAAATATGTGAACCAACCCAACCAGTTGGAAACAACAAAGCAGACATCCATAGAAATAATCAACGTCAGATGAGTTAAACGCTCATTAGCTTAATCATCGTTGTTTGGAAGGGCCTAAAGGGTTTTCCCAAAAATTGTCCAATTACAGTTGAGTCCCTGAAGTGCTAAAATTAACCCTCCGTAGAAGATTGATCTCTCTTAATGGCAGAAAATTAACCGGTATTAACTTCCCTACCAAAGGGCGTTAATGTCAACAAATGTGATTTATTTTCACAAAGGGACTGAACAAAATGATTAGACTGTTTCGCAGATGTTTTTCAGCGCGTAATAACTGATTTTAGAATCTGTTTCACAAAAGCGACATGTTAGTTTGCGATTTTCTGAGCGAGTAATTACTAGTTTCTAAAATCCGCTGGAATTGTTTACTCCACCATGAGAAAAAGATTAACAGTTTACAACAATACTCTTCATTCAGAAGTCTACTTCAGAAAATATGTGGTAGTTGTGTCTGTGAAAGGTAATTCTCTTACAGCTATAAAACTAACTAGCCAGAAAGAGGAGGAAATAAATTGCGGCGAACTAGACTGAATGAATCTCACGAAATCCCAACACATCGATCTTTCGGTGTAGCAATTTAAACAAGCGTCATCAGGCACAAGAGTTGGCATTAAGGATTGAAAATGTGGCTATAAATTATAGCCGGGTAATCCTGTGATTATGTTCATCTGGTTGTGCCCGCGTGACAGTCCCATATCAGCTATTGATTATCCTATAATTAGCTGGTGACGGTGGCTGTTCCCTTGTAGATATAAAAAAAAATGGCTAGTTTATTAATTCACAATGCAATAAGCAAAACATGGCGTCATTTTAATATATGAAAACACAGAACATCTAAAGATGCGGTACTGTCGTGTCTTTATCTAAAGTGTCGTCCCTGGAGTGAGGGGAGTCAACACCCACATTATATTTTACCCCCTTTCTAATACCCTGGAGAATCCACCAGCTTCCGTCTAACACACTCCATCAGCCCGTGGACACATTTTCCTATCTCTCTCTCACTGTCGTACTATGCCCCCTCTCATTCTTCCCCAACGCAAGATATTCAACAACTCATTCTTCTAACAATTAATAAAGATTAATTTATTAAAAGAAAAAGTGTAATGTACGTGAGGCGTGTATGCGAAGAAAATGTGTGTTGGGTATTCTAATGTAAATGTGGAGGTCAGACTACAAAGTTCATGATCAGAGTCCACTCATCATGGCAAGGATTACACGACATCACAAGAATCAGCACAATGGACCCCACCGAAGTCGTGTCCTTCTCTCCAGACATGTCCTCATCCAGGAGCTCTGATGACGATGAAATCTGATTCCCATTCAACTCTGCAATCTGGGAACGATACTATTTTTGTTCCTAACAAAACTGTTCCTAATAGTTTATAGAAACTCAGACTTCATAATTCTTGCGCAGTGGAAAAAATGGAACACTGTCCCATGAACATGACGTTTTCCCTTCTTGCGAAATGTTCTACAGTTTTCACTCTTAAAACAGTCATAGTATCTAGTCTAAAATAGATCTCTTTATTTTATAGATATTGTCTTAATGTTATGATTTCCTTGATACTTGGAACAACCACTCTTCAATGTTTGGGTTTCATCTAATGTGAACATCAGTCCCTACCGATCTAGTAATAAGTGGACTGAACATCCATCACCACTGGTGTGTTCACGAATGGTATGAAATCAAAACTCATTACTATGTTGCGGTCCACAGGTATTGTGTAATCTTCTTAGTAATGTTATCAGTATTTATCCTGTGGGATACTTATACCATTCAGCTCCACCGAGCCAATGTTTATCAACTTCTCCTAGCATAGCCCATTTGAGAAAGTTGCTGGCCAATCTTCCTGCACCAACAATTATCTGAGATCTGATTTTTCAAAGGTTCTGTGTTCTTCATCCCAACCAGAGGGAACCTTATAAACACTCAGCCCTATCCCACATCGAATCTATGCTGGCCATAAAGGACACATGCTCCTCAACATTAGTTGATATCGAACATGCTAGATTCTTTGCGAATTAAAACAGCGCGAGTCAAAACACTTCCACCCAGGACCACACTCTTGCGTAAAACTCACGATAACAAATTTGTCCTCATTCAGCCTAGGATTGTCCTAGTCACGTCATTCGATGTAACCCTCCCCCAGGTTGCCTCCAGGTCGGGACTATTTTCCCGTACATCAAAGGTCCCTCCCGCCCGGGATCTATAGACTTCATTTCTTCTGTCAACAGCAGGTGTTTTTTAGGGGCAGACAATTCGTCAGAAATACTCTCTGTCCAACAGGCAATCCTCAAGGTCGGCGGTGCCGTTTGATCTATCTGCCACTTGTTGTAAACAACTGCAGCTGTGCATACAGACAGTCTTTGGTAATTTCTATCATCTGATGTTAACGACAGTGGATTTCATCACAGGCAC
>OY992878.1:158832191-158912191 GCA_963921405.1 Cepaea hortensis
CGTCGATTTTTCAGTGAAATATATGTCTCGGTTTTTGTCTGTCGCCTCGGATTTCGCCGGCGCGCCACATGATCTCGCTGCTAATTTTAATTCTCGCTGCTCAGTTTAGCGTTGTTCTTTATTGTGTGAGCATCACTTGCTAATAATAAAATACGAGAGCGGCATGCACAGGAAGTCGCCATCCATGATAAGTTCCATTATGGCGAAAAGGATAGCAATAAAGGAGGTTAGTGTAACGAAAGGCATGGATGTGCTAACGAAACAGAGATCGCAAACAATTGAAGATGTCGAACAGTTATTATTAATTTGGATAAAGCAAAACCAGATAGATGGCGATTCTGTTTCAGAGGCAATCATATGTGAAAAGACCAGACTGTTGTATACCGATCTCATTAAGAAAATTCTTGGGACGAGTGCTAGTGTTAAAAAAAGTTAGTTGCATATCCTTTACAGGACGTCACAGTCAACACCAGAATATTTTGCTATTGTGATATCTTGAGAAGTTTACGTTCAGTAGTTTGCCATTACTTTCTGAACGACCGGAACCCATACCATTTCGTAAAAAACCAACGTGATGCGGTCTGCTGCCAAATCGATCGCAGCTGTGTGTCGTACGGGGGTATACGGGATTACGAACTGCACCTATAACCCCCTGAGTGCTAGTGTACTTATTGATTTTAAGGCCAGCAGAGAATGGTTTGAAAAATTCAATTGGCGCAACAGCATACGCAGTGTTACTAGGCACGGAGAAGTCTGGGGCCAAAAAAATAATATTAAACACTATATGTATTTTCTATCAAATGTGTTTTCGTATGCATTTTGGAGTTTATAGAACGAAATAATTGGATTTACATTGAATTATATGGAAATAATTGCCTCGGTTTTCGTCGGTTTCGGATTTTTCGATTGTTTTCCGACAAAAAACCGAGGTCAGACTGTATTTGGATATCCGAATCACGATGGACTAATGAGCCAGTTTTCATTAGTGTGTAGGTCTTAGCTGTGGCGAAGTGGTTACTAGAGCAATTGTCAATCCCAAATACTGCGTTCGAAATAGAATTGCTGGCGATTTGGAAGCAGGCCGACTTGCTGTGGTTTGCAAACAGTGGTATGAGTGCCAGCCGTCTGGAAAGGAATGACAAACTCCTAAACATAAACTTGCAAAGAAATCACAAACAGCAAAAAAAAAAAAAAAAAAAAAAAAAAATACTGGGGTTGACTGCGACGTCCTGTAAAGAATATGCAACTAACTGTATAGATCTTGCAAAATGCCAACATGTGTCTGCATCTTTACTCACGATATTCTATGAATCTTCTGGCATATGTCACTTCACCCACGACATTATGTCAACTTTTCTGTCACATTTCACGTTCAGAGCCACGCTTTTATTTCTGCAGCGATTTGAAATGGTCCATGAATTACATCCACATATTGCCCCATGAAAGATGTATTAGGGACGTTCATTTGAAACCCGTCCTAATGGCTTTATTACAAAAGCATGAAACAAACATTAACAGGTGTGGTAGAATTAAACAAAGCATTCATTTTGAATGAATTATGCACCATGGGTTGGTCAGACGAAGTCGCTGTAGGCATTCAGACAAGCATCCAATTGCTTAGGTAGGCGGCGAATGCCGCCCCCCCCCCCCCAAAAAAAAAGGATTGTGGTTGCTTGCTCACTGAACCAAGTGTTTACCGCGTTCATTACGTCTGCATCTGTGGAAATCATTGTTCCTTGAGAGTTCCGAACAAATGAAAATCACACGGTGACAAATCAGTACTATAGGCTGGATGCTGCAGAATTTCCTATTTCTTCTTTGCTAATGCTTCCTGCACAATCTCTGCGACATGCGGACGAGCATTATCGTGCAACAAAATCACACCGCGAGAAAGCATGCCGGGTCGTTTATTCTTGATGGCTTTTTGCAGCTTGTCTAGTGTTTGCAAGTAGTGGGTAGAGTTGATATTGAAACCGGGTTCTTTAACAGTCGACCAACAATAGCCCTTCATGGTCAAAAAATGTTTTCAGCATAACCTTACCAGTGTAAACCTGCAACTTGAATTGTTTGGCTTTTGGTGACCCAGCATGCTTCCATTGCATGCTCTCTCTTTTGCTGCTCGGCTTAAAGTGGTGACACAATGATTCATCGCCTGCCATTATGCGGAAGAAAAATGCATCACACTCCACTCTGTAACGCAGCAAGTGGTTCAAACACCATTCCATGCGTTCCTCATTTTGGTGGTCGGTCAACATCCGTGGTACCCACTGTGAACACACCTTCCGATATTGCAGTTTCTTCCGAACGACCTTTTGAATTGTCCCAATTGACACATCAAATTATATCGCTAGCGAACGTATGCTTCGACAAAGGTTCATCTGTACTTCTGCATCAATTTTGGCGATGTTTTTTTTTCTGTTGCAACAGTATGCGCTTGACCCGGCCGTCGAAGATCTGTCATGACCTGACATTCTTTCCGAAACTTTCGTGCTCAGTCTGTCACTGTTGTCTTCGACACACGTTTGTTACCGTACGCTGCCTGCATTCTTCGATGAATTTCCACTGGTCGATATCCTTCAAATGAAAGAAACTGAATCACCGCTCTTTTAGCTTCTTTAGACGGATCAACCCAGCCATTTTCTCAACGGTCAGAAACAAAACCTATGCACTATGGGACGATAAGCACGTGCTCTTTTATTCATTGGTCAATACTTATCACATGACTGTGACATGATAATGTTCAACTTACGCAGTTACGCGCGGTACGGCACGAACGGATTTCAAATGAACGCCCCTTATATTTACTGCAAGATGTGTTTAGTTTGTTTATTGGCATAGTGACATAACATAGGCTTTTACTTCTGTTTATCCTTGCATTGCAATGTTGATTGCATGAGGGTAAGTTAATAAGTAAGTCACAAAAGGTTGTAGAAAAATAACTAAATATTATAATAACTTGAAACCAGTATATTTGTATATATACATTGTCCCTTTATTTCTCAACAAAATGTCCACCAACATCGATGCACTTATCCCATAGTTTTATCAGTTCTCCCAAACCAACTGCATAGATCTGCGTGCCCTATTCTCATTTACCTGCCACGCCACAGAACTGTGTGACTTACTTATTGACTCACCCTCGTAACTTTTTCTACCCAGTTATGCACCGCTTTACTGGAAATCGCTAGGGGCTAAGTCCACCGAAAAACCCACCTTGGCGGGAGACATTTCGCGAAGGACGCCGAAGTTGAATGTGAAGTGAAAACGTAGTTTAGAAAACAGAGCACGCAGTTCTATGCAGCCGGTTTGGGAGAACTGATAAAACTATGGGATAAGTTTATCAATGTTGGTGGATATTATGTTGAGAAATAAAGGGACAATGTATGTGTACAAATAAACTGGCTTCAAGTTGTTCTCATATTTAGTTATTTTTCTACAGCCATTTGTGACTTACTTATTAACTTACCCTCGTATAAACTGTCCTAGTTTCATTAGCATCTTTCAGGCAATCGTTGTTAGTTACCCTGGCTGTCAAAGGAATTCGCAGCATTCGACTCAGGAACCGCATCTCTGTTGCTTCTAAGTTCTTCCTAATTTGTTCATTTACATTCCAAGATTCACAGCGATACAGCAAAACATGTTCCATATAGCACTTCAGCACTCTCTTTCTTACATTCAATGATAGTGACTTATTGCATAAGATACGCTTCCCCACCACATATGAGAGAGAAATATAACAATTATTGTTGTTGGTTTGTTGAGGTCGATCGCTGTGAACGTCCATAGACGTGCAACTACTTCTAGTGCATTAGACCGACTTTTACGTATGGATTAGCTTTCCCTATTACCAGTGTCCCTCGCCATCATAAGTGCATAACCATTGTGTGTGGTCTATGACCTATTGATCTTTCGTCTGTTATTATTTCAATTATTTTGATAAGTGTTGCAGCAGCAATTTGGTGTTTGTAACTGAGGGTCGACATATAAAACAACAGAAAAAACAAATCAATCAATCAATGATATGCTGCTTCCACTATGTATATATATATATAATATCGAAATATGTCCATATTCTATAAATGTAGGATCAGGTGGACGATAGACATGGCTAATGATGGCACCTCTTTTTAAGGGAGTCATGATGGCCGAAGTACACCAGTTCTTGCAGCGAGGCGCCGTCGTCATTTGAAGGCGACAGGTGCAAATTCCGGTATGGTTACTATAGCTTTAAATATTTATGTTGTCTAGTCCGTCCACTAGTCTCTACTTCCCCCTTAGACTTCTCTGAGCGCTAATAAATACTTTTGAATGTGATTATGTCAATGTGATATTTGAATGTGATTAGTGCAGTCGTCGCTAACTGTGCAGGTTAGGATTTCCATTTTTCTCCCGGCAGAAAACAAAATTCACACTTTACCGAGGATTCGAACCCCGGCCCGAATGAGAACCTGGTATTCTAACCACTCGGCCAACCAAAGTACTAACAACCCCATAAAACAGCGCTTATTTGCAATGCATGTAGCGCAGTTGTTTGCAATTCAATGCACACCTCCCGTTCCAATATAAATTTGCACCGCAGCACAGATTTTAAACAAAACATCGATGCTTGCACCAGGCGGTTTATGACCAGAATCATTGACAAAGAGGATGTTTACCATCTGGTAACGACATGCAGAAGGAAATCCTTGTCAAACTCTAAAGAATGTTTCATCCTAGATCGTCGGTCGTGTTTTAATTAGTTGAACTCGACATTAATCGGAGGTCATTTACATATTGCCATTCAAATCTTTACTTGTAAAAAAATATATCTAAAGCAATGTTGGTGTTTATAGTGTGATAGATTTTGTTACATTTTGAAGTTTCTCTTTCGGTATATCGGGAGCAATCAATAACACTGAATGCGATGTAGGAAATTAATGAGATATTGAAAGGGAAACGACCTGCTTACAATAACGCATATTGTTAACTACACTTGTAGTTGAGTTCAATGCTGCTGTGTTGATTATTCTTATTGCCACGATGAAGGACAACACAAGCAGTGGAAACAATAGAATAATGCTAATGTTAATGAATAAAATGATTGAATAAATACATAAAAACCACAAAGAGCGAAGACGGACAGGAAACAATAGTGAACTGAGTATTACATGTTTTTGTCAATAAATTTTATCGTTTCTTTAAAACCAAAAGCCACAATATTACACTTCGGGCAATGCTGTGAGTTTTTAGTTTTAATTAACTGAGGTACAAGGCACGTATGAACGATTCTGCTATCAAATATAGCGAGTTTTCCTATGAGGGTCTACAAATGAAAGCATTAAAAGTGTGATAGAAATTACAGTGCACATGTTATTGTCTTTTAACATGTTAATAATTTTGTTAAGGATGTCAAGAGTGTTAAGAATGTGACATAACGATGCAGAGAAACACGGTGACGTAATAAAGAGTGTTTAAAAATGGCTGCCCAACTTTTGACATGCACCAAAGAGGAACAGCGTTCTGTTATACGTTTAAAAAAAAAAAAAAATCAGTGAAGCGGTGAAACCTATAGAAATTCATCGGCGAATGAAGGTCCAGTATGGTGATGCATGCCTGTCAGTCCAGCAAGTGTATGAGTGGAGTAGGAAGTTTCGACCTTCAATAAAATCCAAAACGGCGTGGAATTCTGAGTAAAGGTGTCCTCTTGCAACATGACAATGCTCGACCCCATACTGCCCATGCACCGGTTGGAACTATAGAAGACCTCTACTTTCAGTGCGTACCACATTTCCCCGTACTCGCCAGACCTAGCCCCAAGAGATATCCACCTGTTTGGACAACTCAGAGAGTCACTGGGAGGAAAGACTTTTCGGTCCGTTGAAGATGTACAGCAGGTGGTCCATGAATGGTATACACATGACCAAGAGAATTTATTTCTACAGAAATTCAAGAACTTTATCGGTGCTGAAGGACTTGCAATCAACGCAGTGGTGACTACATCGAAAAATTATACATTTGTTCTTTACTCTCTAAGAATATATTCACGAAAACTTTGTTAAAAACATTAAGGGTTTCAATTGAAACCCCCCACGTACAACGAGGTCTTCGCTGTTCCTGAAAACCCCTTGTTAAACAAATAGACGATGACATCATGAGCATGTAAAACCACCTCGTTATGCTGAAACTATTCCTGAACATTGAAGAACGGAAAGCCAGTACAGAATACAAAGTAAAGTAAATGAAATACAGAAGAATGTGTCGTATTTCATGGAAACAAAAACAATCAAATAAGAGGTTCCAGAAAAACAGGGAATGAAACGATAGTTGATGAAAGAGATAAAACAGAGGCAAGTGAAATATTCAGCCACGTTAAAAGACACTACTCTCTTATAAAAACCATACTGGAGGGTAAGGTTGAAGTTAAGCGAGCAAGAGGAAGACAACAATACATGTGGAAAGACAACATCAAGAGATGGACGAACATCAATGTGACAGAATGTACAGTCAGAGCAAGAGACAGACAGTGCTGGGGATCTATTGCAGCCAACCTTCATTATGGAGACGGCAGCTGATTGATGATTGAAAGTAAAGGACCTTCTTCCATATCTCGAGGCCCATTGTATATATTGTATTAAGCAAAAGAAAAGGCCCCTTTCACACGCTTTAAGCAGTGCTAGACCCGTATTTCTATAGGCAGCCGGCACTCCTGGGGTAATGTGGTTAATACCACGTCAGCCGCCATTACTGTCCAAAACATTTCCGATACCAACGTTAGACTGGTTCAACTCGAATCCCAAGCCAACATTTAAAGAAAAACACTCGGCCTCTATCAGGATTCGAACCCACGACCGTGTGTTGCCGGGGCCCATAAGAGAAGCAAAGAAAATCAACACTGTAGCCTACCACAGAGGCGACTAAGGAGGCTTGATGGTTCCGTCGCCCTGCTACTGAGTGAGTGCGTGGCGCGACACTGTGAGCTGTGAGTTTCGTGTGAAATGCTTTTGAATCGGCCTGAAGTTTTTTGGAACGTGACTGCATGTTTGGAGTGATGGCAGGTGGCTATGTCCCAGAGTTGACCAGAGTTGTCCCGGAGTTGCGGGCTGTTGTTTGTCGAGACTACTGTCTTTTCCACTTTTCACATTGGGCAGTGGGGAGCGTTTTGTGTGATATTCACTGGCACAGGAACAGAGCATAATGGGAACGACCCGTTGCTGTGAAGTTGGAACTGCGACTAACTAACTAACTAACTAACCACGCGTGCTAGCCAGTACGCCACCGGGTCAAGCACACTATACAGTAACCACAAGTAATTGTAACACTTCAGTCAATCAAATGGCGTCTCCTCAGTGAAGGTTGGCTGCAGTAAATCTCCAACACTGTCTCTCAGCAGTTATTGTACACAATTTTCAGGACATCGCAATCAACCCCGTTATTTTCGTGTGTGCCGTTTAAGATTTTCTGAGCAATTTTACAATCAGCAGTTTTGAGTATTGGCGGTGGATAATTTTACGATCAGTAGTTTTAATTTCATAGTATTGGTGGCGGATAATTCAACAGACCTACAGCAATTGTTGGGCATTGAAGTAACAGAGAGTGCAAAGAAAGGACTCTCCTTGAATATCAAGAAAACAGTGGCAATGGTGATATCAAAGAAAAATAGAACACCAAAATTTGAATTGGAAATAGAAGGGAAATTTTTTTAATCAGGTGGATAATTTTCCAGTTCCAGTTTAAAAAAAAAAAAAAATTCACCCGTTCAACTAGCCTATGTGGCGTTGGATATATTTGCTGTTGTTTATGGTACGGGATAAGTTTGTCTCGTTTTCTGCGCCAGTGTTAGTTGGCTTTTCGATCTTGAAGTGTTTCTGCATGTGACGTCAGCTGGGGGATTGGCCTGCGGGTTCTCCTTTGTGTCCGTCTCCTCTGGCTGTTTCTTTGGTCGGTGTTGGCTTCTGACTCGTCTGTTTTGCTAGGATGCAGTTCTCATAAGGACTCATTCTTTTGGTTTACTTGCTTTTGTTGCCTTGTGCTGTGTTCGACTCGTGAACAATTTGGTTACCTTCTCAATATCTTCAACGGTCCAGACTATCGTCTCCTCGGGTATTCTGCTTTCTTCGAAAGGATAATCGATTTACGCCTCAAGGGTAACTAGGTTTGCGTCATATTTCCGGTTGAAGAATGGCTTCCCCTTGAATTTATTCGTCATTGAGAATGGTTTGCTGGCTTCATCATGGGGGATTTCACTGGTCTTTGGCTCCTCTGCGGTGTTTCTCGTGGCTTCTGCAGGATGTGCGAGTTTCTCAGTCATTTCTTGTGCAAACATTTCCTCAGCTTCTTCCTCTTCACTGTGCTCTCTTTTTCGACTGAGTTCATTGTGTTTACTCCATCTTTCGAAGACTGTCGGAGTCCTCATCTAGGCTTTCTTCAGATGCCTTGTTGTCAATTGATTTCGTCTTGTATTTCTTGGATCTATTGTGTGGACTTCTGGCCTTGGCTTGAAGTTTCACATTGGTTTTTGGCTTGGCTCCAGCTTGCGGCCCCTCTGTGGTCCTTAGCGTGGCTTCTGCTGGTTTGTTCTGGATTAGTTTCCTTTTGGCTTTTAGCAGTTCTCTTTCTGTCTTGATTGTTTGTATAATTTCTTCAATTTCTTTTCTCACCTGTACCATGCGTTCCATCTCTTGCTGGACCTGTGCTGGATTCCCTTCATGTCAGCCAGTAGTTTTTCTTTGCCGTTGGTTTGTGTTGGTGTCAGAAGTAGCTTGACTTGCTTCTTCAGTTCGTCAATTTGCTCTTGTAGCTGAGACTTTTCAGCGTGTGAGAGGCCCGTGACTGTCTCGCACCTATGCAGTGCTTCCTTGTATGATGTCTATGTGGTTATGGCGATCCGTGAGACGTCTCTGTGTCTGTAGAGGTACGGACAGCCCAGGTATCTTGTTCCATGCTTGCCAAGGCAGTTGGTACACTTTCTGTTATCGTTGAGCTTTCGGAAGTCCTTGTCCTGTTTGGCCAGCGGGCATTCCTTGAATGCATGGTGTTCAGCGCAGTATTGACATATCTCTGCCTTGCTGCGGCACGATGTTCTGCTATGGCCGGCCCTCTGGAAAATTGTTCATTGTGTTATTCTTGGGATGAATCGTTCGGGCTGTTGAGTTTTCTTATTCATTGACATTTGGATTGGCATCTCACTGCTCTCTGTTGCCACCGCAGCTAAAGGTGTATGAATCTTGGAGTAGGTCAGAAACTGCTCCGCTTCAATATTCGGCTGTGGAGATTTTCCTGTTGTAGCTGCTTTAGTATCTGGTCATCTATCAGCTCCACTTGGATACGCTTGATAACCCATCTGATCGTCTGTAAGTCGGTGTTTCCGACTCTGGTGTCTTTCTCCTCTCTCTGCTTCTCCATAGTCTTGGCTCTTGTCTATTGTGGATTGCCGTCGTGCTTCCTCGTGGTAGCTTCATTTGAGGTTACTTAAGGTTCTGGCGCTTTGCTGCAGCTCGCCGGCAGGTTATCTCCTGTCGTCTTCTTTAAGGTCCTGGCGGCTTCTACGCTTTGAATGTCGGGTGTCTTCCGGTTTTAGGCTTGGAACGTGCCATTTTCTCACCCGTATCAGGTTTCTTGAACAGTTTGGGTGACTTGTTCTCGATAGCTCTCCGCGAATCCAGTGGATAATTTTAAAAACCTAGGGGCATTTATAACATCAGACGGAATGTGCACAACAGAGATTAAGAGCAGCATATGGCAAGCAAAAGCTGCATTTCGGAAAATGAAAAGTATCTTATGCAATAAGTCACTATCATTGAATGTAAGAAAGAGAGTACAGAAGTACTAAACAGAACCTGCTTTTCTGTTTGCCAGTGATCTTGGAATGTAAATGAAATAAATTAGGAAGAACTTGGAAGCAACAGATATGTTTTTCCTAAGACGAATGTTGCGAATTCCTTGGACTTCCAGAGTAACTAACAACGATTGCCTGAAAGAGGCTAGTGAAACTGGAACATTATATACAAAACTAAAAAAAGAGACAAACAGCTTTCTTTGGTCGTGTGGTGATGAGAGGCATTGGAGAACATCGTGACAACTGGAAAAATCGAGGGGAAGAGAGGCAGAGGCCGAGCAAGAGAAATGATGCTGGGTGGATTGAGACGGTGGCATGGAGGAATATCAGCAGCAGAGTTGATCCAAAACACCAAAGATTGAGATCTGTGGGGAAACATGAAAGCCTACGCCAGCTGGCAGGGCACTTGCTGATGATGAGTTTTGATGTATTTTGTCTTGTCTTAGTCAGAAACGACTGAGCTACCGTATTACATTGGGCGGTAATACTTGCTTTCTCTTAACCTCGACGCCCAACACCTGACATTGTGTCAACGGCTTTGGACCGAGGAGCGCAATAGGGAGGGTACAAGTCTTAATCTGGTGCGAAGATATGCAACCTACGACTAAATGTCATGGCAGGGCATATCAGGCCCTAAGCCTTGGTCGCATCTGGTCTAGGATCGAAGCTCCGACAGGTGGACAGTTTGAGCATTTATTTGCTGATCCGGCAGCTTCTGCAGCTTGTCTTGTTCACGGTGTATTTGTGTTACTTTTTCCTCAGAAGTAAACTAGGCAGCCCGAGAGAGGTATCATGTTGCACGGGTAACTTATATTCTCTGCATCTTAGCCTAGACATTGTGCTATGTAAATGTATAAATCCATCCCTGGTCCATATTATAGGTTGCAGTTATTATGCCTATTTTGAAACACTCTATAAAAAGACAGCGGTGCGCTGGTTGTTTTACGAAATGGTATGAGTGCCGGTCGTTCGGAAAGCAATGGCAAACTACTGAACGTAAACTTGTCAAGACATCAACAATAGCGAAAATTGCTGGTGTTGACTGCAAACGTCCTGTAAAGGATATGCAACTAACTTAATTAATAATAAGCTATCGTCTGTCAAGGCCGTAAGGTGCCATTGTGTGTGAGTCTTGAGTTCGACAAATGTAATAACTGTTTCTAGTCTTCTAAGTTCGTCTCCTTACGGCAGGTGTGAGGAGACTAAGTCAGACAGTAGGCACATGCCTTCACACTGAACAGCTCACCTTTGTCTTTGACTCCTGCTACGTCAGTGGTTCTCAACCGGTGGGGAATTCCCCCTAGGGGGAATTTTAGGGTTTCCATGGGAGAGGGGGTAGGGGGATGAAGATTATGTCAAGATCGTGTTAATTCAATAACCGATTACTTGATATTGTTGTTCTCTCCATACTTTATGATTCTGTGCTTCTCGCCCTTCTTAAGTTCATTTTATAACATAAGTAGACCCGCAAATTACGTTTTATTAGACGTGTAGACCTGTTCTTGTATATGTTATTAAATTTAGCTTCCATTTTTACGTAGGGGTAGGGGGGAATTTATAGGGAGGAAATACGAAAAGGGGGAGGGGAATGACACTCTGAACATATGGTGAGGGCGTGCATGGGCCAAAAAAGGTTGAGAACCACTGTGCTACGTAAACTATCGTAGAACATAGACAACAAACGTATACAACAAACACGGACATCAAACATAGACAACAAACATAGACAACAAGCATAGTCAAAAACTATAGGCGTTATTAAGAACGGGACACATTAGGTGAACACAAGCGCCATACAACGTACATACTGTGGCAACACAGGCGACTTACAACACACACAATGTGGCAATAGAAGGGACCAAACTCAAGTCTTTTGTTTCTCATATGTTAATTCTTTGTGCTTTTTTGTGCTTTGAACTAGTCATTGTGTTTGGTCCATGTCTCCGTGCAACTAAAGACAAGATTTTCAGATGAAAAACATCCGAATGATTTAGTGACATAATCCAAGTATGTATGCATGTACACAGACAGGTATGACAGAAATACAGGCAGACAGAGGGTGAGATAAATGGAAAGACACCGAAACAGACAGACACGCTGACATAAAGGCAGACAGACATACGGATAGAGGGAAGAGACAGATAGGCATAGACAGACACACACACAGACAGATATATACACACAGACAGATAGACAGACAAACAAACGTACATACAGTTAGGCAGGTAGGTAGGTTAGCAGACAGATAGACAGACCGACCGATCGACTTACCGACCTACCGACCGACAGACCGATAGACAGACCGATAGACAGTCAGACAGACAGACAGACAGACAGACAGACAGGTAGATACATAGATAGAAGACAGACAGACATACGGACGGACAGACAGACAGACAGATCGATAGATAGATCGATAGATAGATAGATAGATAGATAGATAGATAGATAGATAGATAGATAGATAGATAGGTAGGTAGGTAGATAGGTAGATAGATAGATAGGTAGGTAGGTAGGTAGGTAGGTAGGTAGGTAGGTAGGTAGATAGATAGATAGATAGATAGATATATAGATAGATATATAGATTGACTGATAGACAGATAGAATTAAGTTAAGATTTACATGAACAGACGCAAGGACATTACATTAGTCGTCAATAAAAATATAAATATAAGAGGGAAATAAAACCATAAAAAATACAGTTTATTACGTACAACAGCCGGTGGTAGAAGACTGGGATAGCCAGTGAACTGCAAGCCTATCTGCAAGGAATCAATCATTCTGTTCAAAATTGTATATACAGCACAGTTTGTTTCTTTCAAAGTAAGGGCTTCAATGTTTAACTTTCTTCTGCATTGCAAAATTCACACTCATGGAAATTAAAGAACTACAGTTCAAGTGTAAATAAAAGACACGTTTCAATGATTTATATTTCTGTTATTTGTTGTTAATAATATTATTTAATTATTTTCAATGCTGCTCTGCCTTTTGTTGATTCTTAGTTTTGTCACGTTTGATGCCTTTGAAGGTGGATCTCCAGTCTTGTAATCCGTCTGTAAAGTACCGGCCGAAGGAACCATATCTCTCAGGGCTGAACCCCAATTGCCGTTTAATGAAGCGATCGTTTTTGCCAAAAGGAAAGCCTTTAAGTGCGTAGGTTTTATCAGGCCCCATACGTTTGTTCCAATCCTGCCAGTTCTGGAAGTAAGCCTTGCCTGGACCACTCAGATCAGAGGAAGGGTACACAAAGCTCTGCCTTTTCATCACGTCATCCCAGTTCTGCATGCCCACATTTGTGCTAGGTCCATGTCCGAATCCAAGAGATCCCATGTCGTAAAATCGCTTGGATATCCAGTCACTCCATTGCTGAAACTGCCCTTTGTCCAGATCACTAAACCCTGTAAATGGAGCTTTGGAATCCAGACCTCTTTTGGCCATCCACTCTTTCCATTCTTGGAAGCTGGGCTTGTTGAACAGACCAAAGTTATCAGAACCAGACGGGCTGAAGTGACCTCTCTTGGAAAACCATTCATGCCAGTTCTGAAAAGTACCAGGGGGCAACTGCCCAATGTCCCAATGATCGCCACCAAGATCTCTTTTGGCCTGCCAGTCTTCCCATGACTGGAAGTCGTCTGCAGCCGAGAAGTCCTGGTCAAAGAGGCGGGATCTAGCTGCCGGGCTTCCTGGGGTCAAACACATGCTGGAGGTGACAAGACAAAGAGCAACGGCCAACCTGTTCCAGTATAAGGTCATTGTGGTCTGGGAGCAAACACGGGATCTGAAAGAATAAAGAAATAATCGGTGATGTAGTCATTGCAAAACCTTGCATGCTAGCGCATAGTAATGTATATACAACCATATGTAGACACACATGCAATACAGAAAACACACAAGCATATATAGAGTATATTTTTAATGCTGTGCAGTGTTTGAAAATATTACCGGTTCAAGTTTTTTATTCACATTCTGTAAAGTTCTTGTAGCATAATAGGTAAATAAAAAAACTTGGACCGGCATTATTTTCAAACACTGCACATTCATTAAAAATACACTCTATACGACGTTCACTACGGGAGGGAAAGTCTGCCCACCTATTCCCCCGTGCACTCAGGCCTACAAAATGTGATGGACTTAACGCTTTATACACACACAGTAATTTCCTGCTACGGTCCTTTTGTGTTTGCTTAAGAACCAAACTTCTTCAATATTGCGCTCTTGCAGAATAGATCGCCGGACTCCATGGTGAAGTTAACGAGTTTCTCCGTAATCCCGTAAATCCACGTGAGGAACACAGCTGCGCTAGATTCGGCAGCGGATCGTGTCGAATTGATCAATTACGTGCATTCTATAAAAGTCTATATTAATCTCTTGATCTATTTACGTGCATCCTATGCATGTCTATATTAATCTCTTGATCTATTACGTACATTCTATACAATTATATATTCATCTCTTGATCTATTATTTGCGTTCTATACAAATCTGTATTCATTTCTTGATCTATTATTTGCCTTCTATATATGTGTCTAAATTCATCTCTTGATTTATTGCCTGGCATATTTCGCTACATCTCGTCAGGTACATACTGCAGAAATCACACAACATAAAGTAAAATAACTAGATAAATTCTTCAAACTAAAATATAAACATGCTCGCACAGTAATTTCAATTGTCTACCAAGGTAATTTTAAACTGACATCATGATTAATCTACATAGACCAGTTTTGTGCAAACAAAAAGACATCAGCACGCCGGATGTTTAAGAACATGCGTTCTAATCCAGTCTCCCATGCTGACCTATTGTCACAAATTGTAACGAGAGATGGCTTGTCCAGCCAGTGACTAAATTTTGTACAAGCAGGAATCTTGCTTTCCAGTTCAGAGAATTGTCGAAGATCAAACGCACGCTGTGCTATTGTGAACAATCATACATTTTACCCACCCGATTGTCAATGCTGCCTGAATAACACAATATTTCTACCAACTCTATGCCAAACCTGGACAAATAAAGAAATAGAGAAAAAAAAAAAACTACAACAACGGAGATGCGATTCCCGAGAAGAATACTCAACGTATCAAGAAACGATAAAATCAAGTGATGAAAATCAGAAATGATGAAAATCAGGACCAAAGTGGGGGTAATAGCAGAGTTAGATTTCATTAGAAAACAGCAAGTTAAATGGTTCGGCCACATAACTAGGCTGCCAACTGACAGTATACCACAACATGCAATGAGGCAATTTCGTGCTTTGTGCTACACTTTCGGCAGCCACACCAAGGAAAGAGACCGAGCCATATGGGATAAAAACCCGTTGCAATGAATTAGATGCCCATGCTTTTTAAACCATTTAAACCCTTTTTATGGAAACGTCGGATAATCGAAAACACTTATTAATATTAAAACATGTTAACATCAAAACACAATTGAGTGTTGCAGGTCTCGTCACATCTTTAGACGTGTGGACTGTAGATCAAAGACCAGTTACGCTTGGTCTGCACAATTTTCACATAATTATCTCACACTATTGACAATAGGGCAACTGTCAACTATCATAATTAGTGCATTCTGTCCTTTGATGAACACGTTTGCTGACTACTCAAATCGCGAATGTTTCGTACTGCGTCTGAATGTGTTTATTTGATCAGTGTATTATTGTTGATCATGTTAGACAGCGATTTGTTTTCCCCCGCAGGCATGTTATGCTTGTCATCTGATAATATTCGACCATTCTGTAGACAAAGAGGTGATCTTGTGTGAATTATTTTCTTTTGGATGTGATTCTTCAAACATATTTTTGATCGATAATTTCACATTCATGTTTTATAATCAATGTGTTTCTTTTTAAATACACGTTTGCTTTGATGTTGCTGAAGATACACAATTGATTCAACACAACTGGTGATGTCACACGTCACGTGGCCAGAGTTCTTATCCGTGTTAAGCAAGGGATTGTTTTTGTCGTTTGAGGGTAAAATTAAATAAACTTCGCCTGCACACTGAATGGCGTGTGGTTTGGTATTATTTCCTCTAGTATAATGCAATCATTCACGGTATGCAGTAGTAATCATGCTGGATGAGAGATACCCACATCTCTCTCTATCTCTATCTCTCGCTCTCTCTCTCTCTCTTTGTGTGTGTGTGTGTGTGTGTGTGTGTGTGTGTGTGTGTGTGTGTGTGTGTGTGTGTGTGTGACCCATCTTTCTCCTCTCTGTATCCTCGTTCTATGTCCTCAGTGTATCTCTCTCTCTCTCTCTCTCTCACACACACACACACACACTCTCTCTCTCTATGTTCTCATTATGCTTTCTTTTCTCTCCTTGGCCTGTATCTCTGACATCGAAATGTCTGTCTATATAATCTGTCTGTCTGTCTGTCTGTCTGTCTGTCTGTCTGTCTGTCTGTCTGTCTGTCTGTCTGTCTGTCTGTCTGTCTGTCTGTCTGTCTGTCTGTCTGTCTGTCTGTCTGTCTGTCTGTCTGTCTGTCTGTCTGTCTGTCTGTCTGTCTGTCTGTCTGTCTGTCTGTCTGTCTGTCTGTCTGTCTGTCTGTCTGTCTGTCTGTCTGTCTGTCTGTCTGTCTGTCTGTCTGTCTGTCTGTCTGTCTGTCTGTCTGTCTGTCTGTCTGTCTGTCTGTCTGTCTGTCTGTCTGTCTGTCTGTTGTTGTTGTTGTTCTTCTTCTTCTTCTTCTTCTTCTTCTTCTTCTTCTTCTTCTTCTTCTTCTTCTTCTTCTTCTTCTTCTTCTTCTTCTTCTTCTTCTTCTTCTCCTCCTCCTTCTCTTTCACTGTCTTCTGGCGACGCCTGCCTTCATTCTGTTGATTCTTGTCCCAGCAAATGTCAACACTCGTTGAACCCCCGCCAAACGACAAGGCCTAGCCCATAGTGACTGATAGAAGACCCTATCAGTCATGCACCATCCTCCTCCTGATATTGTCTCTGTGATGTTCTGAATTGCTCGTCACGGATCACCAGTCTTTCTCAGTCACGGGCTTATGGTCAAGCTCTCTCACAAAGAGAACATTTAAAATACATTAAACTAATCAGATTGTTATTTTAATTACGGAGGATTTATCGTTTCGCACAAGATACTATCTGCCAGATCTCCGAGCATCCGCGAAAAGGTTCCAAAGTTTGTGTACATTCTATTTAAACCAAGCAAAGATAAAGTCTTTTTAATGTTTGAGATGCATTGTGAGTGTACCAATGTAGTCAATTAAGGATGTATTTTTATATCTCATGTCAAATATACACACTCACATAGAGTCACGCATTCAAGCACCCACAGACACACACAAACACAAACGTACACACACATACATTGTGTGCGTGAGAGAGACAGAGAGACTGAGATAGAGAGATAGAGACGCAAAGAGAGACAGAGAGAGACACACAGAGAGACAGAGAGATACAGAGCGAGGGACTGAGAGAGAGACTCACATAGAAAGACACAGAGAGACAGACAGAGAGAGACTCAGAGAGACTAGAGATTCAGAGAGAGAGACATAGAGAGATAGAGGGCGACAGAGAGACAGAGAAAGACTCAGAGATATAGAGAGAGATTGAGACAGAGATAAACTGAGAGAGACAGAGATAGACTGAGATAGACAGAGAGAGAGACATAAAGAGATAGATAGAGAGAGACACTGACAGAGATAGAGAGATAGAGAGAAACTTAAAGAGACAGAAAGACGGAGAGAGATAGAGAGACACCGAGACAGAAAAAGATAGAGAAAAACTAAGAGAGACAGAGAAACAGAGAGCCACATAGAGAGAAATAGAGAGAGAGAGACAGAGAGAGACAAAGAGAGATAGAGAGAAACATACAGGGTGAGAGACAGAGAGAGAGAGACATACAGAGAATGAGACAGAGAAAGACAGCGAGTGAACTGAGGGGAGGGGAAGAGAGAGAATTACAAAGGGAAACGACTCTTGGAACTAACAGGATATATGATCAAATAAATGTAATCACTATATAAAAGTAACTTCAACTAACTTTATGTTTAACTTTCAGCAACGCTCAGTTGTATCAGTCGACAGCAGCAAATAAGAAAACACAGTTTGAGAAAACAAAAGCTGAATAAAGATGTCTTTGAAAATAGCGTTTGTAACCTGTAATAACCGAGATTGTGTAACACGCTGCCTTATGACGGAACTAATGACTTGTTTGCATTAATCTATGACATAAGTACTTTGACCTACAACAGAACATGTGACGGGTTCGCATAAATCAATGACACAAATCTTGTCATAATAAAACGTAACATAAGACAACAGAGAATCTGTAACAATTTATGAACCAGCTAGTGCAAAATCCGTCCTTTATTCTGGTGAAAATTGGTAGTTGTAACTCACGTGTGATACGGCAATTCCTAAATGTCAGACTTAAATGCTCGTTATAACACGCAATTTTTTGAGGAGATACGAAGCCCTTTTCTTGTAGGAATAATGTACTTTGTTGTTCTTGGATTCATTTGTGACAGCGTGACAGGAAATCCACCACTATCCACGAATATCTAGGGCATGGTTCTTTTGTGATAAGTTGTCATACATTCATAATGTTTATATTTGTTGCCTTCTGTCTGTCTCCCGATGAGTGCTTTCTCTTTATGAGATCAACTTCCTATGATCATTTGGCTAAATTACGTCTCCAGAAATCTCATAGCCAGGAGGTCTCAGGTGTCCTACGATTTCTTTTCCTATTTTAAAATTAACAAAAGATTTCAAAATGCCTTAAAAGTCGCAAAAAAAAAAAAAAAACTATACCAAGCGCACACTGCTACAGCGACCATACATTAATCATGAGCAATATACATATAAAATTAAAGAAGGTCAAATATACACTAGAAACACACAATTTGTTCTGCGTGCATTGAAGGTAGAGGAGATAAAAGATAAATTCAACGTAGAGGTAAAGAACAGATGTTATGCATTGTCTGATATGGAAATATTATTTCACGATGTCAGCGACCAGTGGCAAATATTAAAGGAATCAGTGAACCAAGCTGCAGAAGCAACTATTCCAAATATGAAGATGATGGGACGTAAGAAATGGATGACGGAAGACATCTTAAATCACATTGAACAAGAAGAAATAACAAATATAACCATGACAAATATGAAGAGATTTACAGGAAAATTAGGAAACTAAGCAAAGAGGCAAAAGAAGCATGGCTTGAGAAAAACTGCAGGGAAATTGAACATCAACATAACACCCGGAATACCAAATTAATGCGCAAAAGAATTAATGACATTACTAATAAAAGAACACACACATCGACGGGTCACCTAAAAACCAAAGATGGCAAAATCATAATAGAAAAAGATTATATTTTACATGCGTGGTCAGATTATGTGAAAGACCTTTGTGATGATACAAGGGATGAACAGTATGATATTCGGAATAACAATGAGGGGCCATCATTCAGGCGAAGTTCAGAATGCTCTTAACCACATGAAAACTGTCAAGACCCCGGGTCATTTGTTGTCATATTTCGGATTTTCTAGTGTTAAGTCTGCAGCAATGTTCTTATAGAATTTACTTTGATGTCACATTCTCAAGAGTCTAGCATTAGGTCTGCAGTAATGACTGTGCTCTCATATTCAGGAATTTTTAGTGTTAAGTCTGCAGTAATGTTCTCGAATCTGCGGTTCATTTTGCAGCAATGGTCTAAAGTGGGGAGTTAAATTTGTTTTGCAGTCATGTTGTGGAATATGAGATTTAGTTTGCAGTAATTGATCTTGGGTTTATTTTGCAGTAATGGTTTAGCCTGGGATTTATTTTACAGTCGTATTCTGGGGTTTCTGTTGATTCAGTTTTCAGTAATGGCGTTTGGGATTCATTTTACAGTAATATTCAAACGTATGGGACTCATTTTGCAGTCTCTTCTTCTTTTTTCTTTATGAATTTATTATTTTTTTCACTTTTTTTTTTGGGGGGGGGGGGGGGGGGAGGGGGAGGGTGTTCTAATTGTTCAGTTTTCACTAATGGAATCTGGGATTTATTTTGCAGTAAGGTTCAAGATTCTATGATTCTTTTTGCAGTAATTTTCAAAAGCCTGGAATTCATCTTGAAGTAATGTTCAAGAGTCTAGGAGTTATTTTGAGTGCAAATTTCCAGGATTCTGGGATATATTTTGCTGCAATGTTCAAGTGTCTGGTATTTACTTTGCAAGAATGTTCAAGAGTATGAGATTAATTTTGCAGTAATGTTCAAGAGTATGGGATTCAGTTTGTAGTAATGTTCAAGAGTCTGGGATACATTTTGCAGTAATGTTAATGAGTCTGGGATATATTGTGTAGTAATGTTTAAGGGTATGGGATTCATTATGCAGTAATGTTCAATGGTATGGGGTTCATGTTGCAGTAATGTTCAGGAGTCTGGGATTCATTTTGCCATAATGTTCAAGATTCTGGGATTCATTTTGCCGTAATGTTTAAGAGTCTTGGAGTCATTTTGTAGTGATGTTCAAGAATATGGGATTCATTTGGCAGTAATGTTCAAGATCCTGAGATTCATTTTGCAGTAATGTTCAATAGTATGGAATTCATTTTGCAGTAATGTTCAAGACTATGGGATTCATTTTGCAGTAATGTTTAAGAGTATGGGATTTTCTTTGCAGTAATGTCCAAGATTCTGGGATTCATTTTGCAGTAATGTTCAAGAGTATGGGATTAATTGTGCAATAATATTTAGGAGTCATTTTGCAGTAATGTTAAAGGGTCTGGGATATATTTGGTAGTAGTAATCAAGGGTATGGAATTCATTTTGCAGTAATGTTTAAGCGACTGGAATTCATTTTGCAGTAATGTTCAAGAGTATGGGATTCATTTTGCAGTAATGTTCAAGAGTATGGGATTCATTTTGCAGAAATGTTCAAGAGTATGAAATTCATTTTGCTGTAATGTTCAAGGGCCTGCGATTCATTTTGCAGAAATATTCAAGTGTCTGGAATTCAGTTTGCAGTAATGTTCAATAGTATGGGATTCATTTTGCAGTAATGTTCAAGAGTATGGGATTCATTTTGCAGTAATTTTCAAGAGTATGAAATACATTTTGCAGTAATGTTCAAGAGTATGAAATACATTTTGCAGTAATGTTCAAGAGTATGAAATACATTTTGCAGTAATGTTCAAGAGTCTGGGATTCATTTTGCAGTAATGTTTATGAACATGGGATTCATTTTGCAGTAATGTTCAAGAGTATGGGTTTCATTTTGCAGTAATATTCAAAGGTCTGTGATTCATTTTGCATTAATTTTCAAGAGTCTGAGATACACTTTGCAGTAATGTTCAAGAGTCTGGGATTCATGTTGCAGTAATGACGCTACAGTATAGAGCTGCATAAGACATTACAAGAGAGTATGGCGTGGCTTCAGTTAGGTGAGCACCTATGCCGCAATTAGGGATACAGGGCACGGGAAGAACTATGGAGGAGAACATAGTTGCTTTGTGAGTGAAGAGTCTCCTATTTGTTATCTATTGGAGTATCATCCTTGCACTCCGGACAACTCCATAAGTGCCCCCCCCCCCCCCCCCAAAAAAAAAAAAAAAAAAAATTAAAAAAAAAAAAAAAATTACAAAAATACAGCATATGCATGAACGCCCGGCTGCAAATAGTACCAGTGAAGAAGTGTCTGAAGTAGGTTGGTAGAATCCGTTACTGTTAAATAATAATAATAATAATAATAATAATAATAATAATAATAATAATAATAATAATAATAATAATAATAATAAAGTCGACCGATATGTGAGAAGGAAATAAATTGGGGCGAATACGAAGTCTCATTTAATACTTGTTTGTGCAAAATGTCAAATATATACTTTTAAGATATTTCCAAACCAAAAAAAAAAAAAGCAGTAAATAATCTAATTTAATGCGTGTTTGTGCAAAATGTCAAGTGTATACTTGTATATATTTCCAAGAAAAACAAAAGAAGCAAATAATAAACTGGAAATTCCAGAACATTTACGCATTTACGAAGAAATATTTCCTGTTTTCGAAAGCCAATCAGACATGTTACTTGCACTCTTGGACTTATGTCATGTTTCCGGTGTCTTCAAAGAATTGTACGCGGGAAAAACTCTCCTACTAGCTGTAGGAGAATATGTCATTCGGTGTTTGTAATGAAGATAATTGGCTTTCGTCGGCCGGAAGTTCATTTAGCTTTCAACTTGATTCCGGATTAGACAGAGCCGTTGTTGTTTGGCATTTCTTGCCTAAGGGCTTAATGAATACTGGAAGAAATCTCGAGTGTGGAGACGGGGAATTATTCATGGGCCGGGTAATTTTTTCTGGACGAAAATTCGGCGTTTTAGAAGATTCTGGTGAGTTACGACGGGTCGCGATTAGTGTGTGAAGTTGTCAGGTTGAATAGGAAAAAAAAATCCCCGGGAAGGTTAACCCGGTCAACAAATGCCCGCAGAAGTCGGATGTGTGTGCCTAACGGCGCAAGAACGCAGCTTTGTTGTAAACAGGCACAACGCAATCACGTCCACACACCCAAAATAACTCCGGATGAACGCAGAAGAAGAAGAAAAAAAATATGATTACGTGGGAAGTCATCTGTGCCTCGTCATTCTCATCACAGTTAACCGAAAAAGATTCTTGGTCCTTCGCCAATTCCGATGGCTTATGTATGTTGGTGTTAGTCGCATGTCGTTTACATGATGTCGCACTCAACACTAGGATTCATTTGTTGTGATTTTTAGGCAATTTTACATTCAGTAGTTTGTCACGAACAAAGCAAAAATAATAAAGACGCATATGATAAGAGTTGAATTGCATTGAGATGAGCTAAGACCCGACATCACTGCACTCACGACATTCCTATACGCGCTCCGTCCCCTCGTTCATCAGCCAGCCAAGAGTCACACTGCCATAGTCCTACTGATACAGGTTAGGGACATGGCATGAGACGTATTAAGCGCGGTCGACAGAAGGAGACCGTGCGATATGACCTATCACGACATTGGTCAAAATCACGTGAAAAGTAGGCTGGAAGTTTTGGGCGAGAACAAAACGTCACTTTAGAGTCAGTCAGACTTGGACTTCGTTCAGTGTTGGACCTAGTCCTCCTCAACGGAGCAACGGCTACAAACTATGCCGCTCTTGTAGAATTGTGATGTTTACATATTGTTTGTACATTTGTGAACTCGTGTATGAAACAAATGATGATGTTCTCGACAGCGTTTAATGTATCGTGTTAGTAAAATATACTGAAAAAACAACGCCGGTGCCCTGTTCAGCAAGCTATGCTGAGTCAGTCAAAGTTGTTAACGTGTATAGACTGTATAAGATGGAAAAGCTCAATGGTCATCAGAAGAAGAAGTAGAGATGTCTACCAGATACAGAATACGCATCTCCAGAGATGTCAATGAAGCGCCACTGAAATGTCACAGCAGTGGCGCGACTGTATTCCAGTTATCTTAACGCACACGGCCTATGAAATCTATGTGTTGCTCAACCTGACCGTGTGTAAACTAACAGGTGTTTCTTGCCATTGATTATTAAATTTAAAGAATGCCACGGGGTTGCTGTAACAATCAAGAGCCAAGAGTAGCATTATCTATCTAACCATGCAGCTCTCAAACAGTCTCTATCAGCACTCAACCTGATAGTCAGAATCATCAACCTGACACCCAGGTTACTCTATGGCACACACTACTTATCGTTCCCATCGCTATCTGATTGAAAGTTCTCCTGGTCTTCCCTCTCAGTTTTAAGATTCTACCAGATCCTCTTCCAATCCTCCGCAATCTCTTCCTTTCCGCATACGGGATCTCAATCTGTTCCTCCGTCTTCTCCACCTATTCTCTTAGGCGCACGACCACCTTTCCCTTGTCCATAAGTAATCTACCACCAAGTGGTGCATTCCCTGCCAGCCTATCAACCTGTTCATTCCCCCCGAACTCCAGCATAGGCAGGGCAAATAATCCATACAATTCTCACAATCTGTCATCTCTGAAGCAAGGTGAGCGAATCTACACGACACATTCCTCTCTCCTCTTTACTAAGCATACTCTTTGAGTTCGTGATGAAGACAATGTGTGTTGCAGTGGTCTCCTCTAACCAACGGAATGCCGCTGTGACTGCTTCCACTTCCATTCTCATGCTGGAGGTCGTAGTCTCATATGCCAGACTCTTCTTTTTTAAGAATCGTCCATTAACCTTCGCAGTGAAACCCCAACCATTCCGTCTGTTTCTCACCATTGAACCAGCGGTGTAGATGACTATTTCAACTTGATGTTTGTTACTCTCGATCAGTTGTTGCACCTCAACTCTGTGCGACCCGCTGCCCATTCTCTACACTTACGACCAAGTGTTACAATTACATTGTGCCAGTCCGTCATGTCTTCCGGAACTTCAACCCACTCTCTTCCACGATTGATGGTCTCTAGATCGCATACCTGACGTATACATATTTCTGTCTGGGCCACCCAGGACCTGAATCGTCTTATGCCTCATGCATCTAATTGGTGCATCCGTTGTGCACCACAGTATCACCCGCATGACCACATTTTATATGCTCTCCAGCCTGGCTCTTTGATACTGTCAGCACATCATTGGCACCTTGCCGTCTTGACAGACGATAGTTTGTGCTTTAAAAAGGCATAATAACTTTTACCTATGGCGGTAGCTAATGTGACTGATAAGGCCAATTCGCGCTGTAAATGTCCATTCACAGTGGGTGCATGTGAACACGTGGTCATTTCCACCATCATGCACCATCTTACGTCTCACACGCTCGGTGTGTGACTTATCTGCAATAATTTTCTCCTTTGTCTTTATTCCATTTCTGATGTTTGCCCTCCATGTAACACGTTCAGCGGTGACTTGCTCCTAATGTGCATTATCAATGCCTGTATCAATCATGTCCCGCTTACACACATCTTTGTATCGTAGTAGAGGCCGACCCTGGGATCTCTTACCCATCTGTAATTCACCAAAAAAGATGTCCTTTGGTATTCTACCATCATCCATCCTCCTAAGATGTCCTATACATCTAAGTCTACGAAGAATGAGCATTGAATAAACCGTCACACAACCTGATCTTTCCAATACTTCAGTATTTGTGATTTTGTCTTGCCACTTAATACCAAGAATTCTTAGCAGACACCGCCTATGAAAGCTGTTTAAACGTTTCTCTTGGTGTGAGTAAGTTGTCCAGGTTTCACTGCCATAAAGAAGAGTACTAAGGACACAGGCTTGACCAGGGATGGAGTTATTGCCTCTCCATAGCACAAAGCCTGGGCTAAAATATAGAGATCATGTGTTGCCCATGCAGCATGATCCCTCTCTCGGCCTGCCTAGTTCACTCCAGAGGAAAGGTAACACCTCTACATCTCGAACAAGACAAGCTGCTGAAGCTGCCGGATGAGCAAAGCAATGCTCTAACTGTCCGTCTGTCGGAGCTTCGATCCTAGACCAGCCGCCAACCAAGGCTTAGGGCCTGGTCTGCCCTGCTGTAGCATAACGCTAACCACCATTATTCATTTACCAACACCTGCCGCAAAAAGAAGAAACAACATTAAACGAAATTGACTTCACAACCGCAAACGGAGACTAGGACTTAAAACTTAACATCGAAACTGGAACTGCATAAGTGACAAATGACGTGGATTCTTAGAAAGATTTCATCAGACCAAGCTCGGAACCCCATTGGTTGGGAGAGACATGTGACACGGCTTTCGCGCCAACGCCGGTATAGATTATGATAAGCAGCGCACTCTTGCAAAAACATGCCTCGCGAATAGACGTCAAAAATTGTGTGACCAAATTTTCAAATAGAGGAGGCAGAATGTCTGAATTCCAGGTGAGCTTGTTAGTCCCGAGATTAGACTAAGAACCCGATGTATCAAGTATCAAGTAATGGTAACCCGTGTTTGTAATGTCAATTGAAATGTATTATTATTATTTAAAACCTCTGAAATAAAAAAATTCTCGACTGTAGATTCTAACGACGCAGAGCCGTTCCCGGGCAAAATGACTCTCCAATACTCTCTTCGATTGCAATCTCTGATATTCTTAGAGATAATTATTAACTTTAAGAAGTGTATTATACTACTACATTCTATTCTAAACAACTGTGAGGAGTGATGATTCTAAAGCAATCTTGTGCATTTCACCAGAAACACTGATAAAAGATGCTATCACTACCTACAGCTGAAATGACAGTTCGTGTACTAGAATAAGTGCCTTGTTCTAAAACAGACTTATCTATGCCTATTTACAATCTAGAAAGCTGAAAGAGAAATCAATCTTTCCTTTCTCCTTCATCTATTGAATCAATAGGGTTCGACGGAATAAATATTTATATTTATGTCAAATTTTAAAGCATAAATCGACTTAAAACGATTTTTTAAAACGACTTCAAGCAGAATTGGAGGAGAAAGAGAAACGACTACAGGCTGAAATGGAAAATAAGGAGAGAGAGCGTCAACACCAACTGGAGTTGAGGAGAATGGAGATTGAAGTGGAGATCCGGAGAATAGAGAAAGGGAGTGGTCCTACACCCTCAACCTCATCAGGATCGCCAGTAACAGAACCACCTCCTCACGTCTCTCAACTTAATTCAGGAGCTATGTCATTTCCTCTGGAACCCTTTAATGAACAGACTGACCACATCGAAGGATTTTTATCACGCTTCAAGGCAATGGCTGTCAGCTGTGGGCTTGAAGAAAGTAGATGGGCGACGAAGTTAGCGCAGGCCTTAAGATCCACGGCGTATGATGTGTTCTCAAGACTCACTAGAGAGGAACAACAGAACTACACAACACTTAAGACGGCACTCTTGAGCCGATTCGAAGTGGACGCCGAATCTTATAAACTCAGGTTCAAAGCCGCAAGGAAGGAACCGGGTGAGAGTTACGCGCAACTAGTCGAAAGACTGAAGTCATACATACAAAGATGGACTTGCTTGGGAGGATTTGAGGAAAATTTTGAAGGACTCCGTGAAATGATCATCATTGATCAGCTCAAGGGGAAAATGCAGAACGAAATGAAGGCATTCTTAACCCAAAACGGGGCTGACCGCCTGGAAACTATAATCATCCTGGCAGAGAGATTTGAGAAATCTCAGAAGGAGATGGGAGGAAAGGGACGTTCGAACAACACCCCCTCTCAAAACAAAACTCCACAGCCAAAAGAGGGTGAAAACACTGTAGCCACCGGGAAAAAGGGGAAATCCCAGAAAAACACTCAAAACTCAGTCCAAACAGCACCGAAGGAGGACAAACCATTCTGTACCCATGGCAAAATTAGAGGTCACACCTTTCAGAATTGCAGGAAGAAGCCACCTCCACACACAGCGGCATGTTTGGCCAACCGAAAAGAGAAAAAAGTGAGCACTGGTGAAACGTCCAAACAGACACCTCATCAAGACACATCATCTCGTATTCCGGTTGTAGAATCCATCTTGCTAAATGGATTCAAAACGACCTGTTTATATGATACTGGATTATCATATGACTGTGTTGTCTCATCATCCTTAGTTCACCCTGAACAGGTGACAGAGGAAATAGTGGAATTACAGGGACCACTGAAGAGTTCAACAAATATGTCTCTTCCAGTGGCAAAAGTGAACATAGCCTCGCGGTATGTCACCGGGACAATCAAGGCAGCAGTCTTGGACGATCCGATATATCATGTAATCCTCGGCCGTAGATTTATCGTTCTAGGAGAACCTGTTCAACCTGTGGCGATGGCGACCATGACCACTCGATCCCAGGCAACAAAAACTCCAGAAACAACTACGCCATTCCCTCGAACGGAGGAACTGAAGAGGGCACAAGAAGCCGACAGCACCTTGGAACCCTGCTTCAGAAAACTGCCAAAATCACATTTACCTCTACGTAAAGGTGATCTGTTCATGAAGTCAGCACTTCTTTACAGAAAAGCAGGACGAGCTGGACAAGAGTTTAATCAACTTGTTGTACCAACTCAATACAGGACTCAGATCTTAGAGATGGGTCATAGTCTACCATTCAGTGGGCACATGGGTATCAACGCTACTACACAGCGGATTACCACTCACTACTTTTGGCCAGGGATGAATTCAGACATACAACGGTTTGTAAAATCATGCCCACAGTGTCAGAAAGTATCACCAAAACACCGGACACCACCGGCAATGTTGGGTGAATCGCCAATCACTGGAATTCCATTTGAGAAAGTGGCTGTAGACATAATCGGACCTCTCTCAGCAACGAAGAGGCGAAACCGATTCATATTAACGCTTGTGGACACAACAACCATGTGGGCCGAAGCAGTTCCTATGCCCAGCTGTGACTCCAAACACGTCGCTGATGCATTATTAGGAATATTCACACGTCTAGGATTCCCACAAAGGATCTTGACGGACAACGGTTCACAGTTTCGTGGTAAGCTCACGGAAGAGACCTTCAGACTTTTTCATGCACGCCATATCTTCAGTTCACCATATCACCCTCAGTCAAATGGACTTGTGGAAAGGTGGAACGGGACATTGATTAGTATCCTGCGCAAAATTGCCCAGGAGAAGACAGAGGATTGGGACTTGTATTTACCCGCAGCTTTATTCGCTTACAGGGAAGTACCCCATCACTCAACAGGTTTTGCTCCAGCAACACTGTTGTTTGGACGACCGATCAAGGGACCACTGGAGGCGTTACTTCGAACGTGGACTGATAATACTACAGATGATACAGTCGTGACTGCATCTACATATGTTGCCGAGTTGAAAAATCGTTTACAACACAGTTGGAAACAAGCGAATGTCAATCTACGTCAAACCAGACGAAGAATTGCTCGTAACTTCAACCGCAAGGCAAAGGATAGAGAGTTAGAGATAGGAGAGAAGGTGATGTTGCTGCTTCCAACCAGTCAGAATAAGCTGCAAATAGGATGGAGAGGACCTTATGTAGTGACGGAGAAGATCTCACGTACCAACTACAGAATTTCAGTCAAAGGCAAGATGAAAGTATTTTACATAAACCTCTTGAAGAAATATCATGAAAGACCCTCAACCACCGAACCTGCACATCTGATGGCCATGAGTGTGGCTACTGAAGTCGAAGAAGGATCAACAATGGGAGTCGAGTGCCAACTGCAAGCCAAAGAGACCTTTAAGGATGTGGAAATCAATCCCAACTTAACAAAGGATCAGCAAAAGCAGATTAGGGAACTTATGGCAAAATATGCAGAAGTATTTACTGATAAGCCAGGAAGAACTGATTTGGAGGAATTTGACATGAAGTTGAATGACACAGTGCCTGTGCGAGTCAAGACTTACCCAGTTCCTTATGCAAAGCAAAAGACTTTAGAGGAAGAAATACAACAGCTGCTCACCGCAGGAATAATCTCACCATCTGAATCACCTTACAGTGCTAGCGTCGTCTTATTGAGAAAGCCAAGTGGAGAACATAGATTGTGCATCGATTATCGACAGCTCAATGCTATAACTGAATTCCAAGCAGAACCTCTGCCTGATCAGAATAAACTCTTCACAGCACTCAACCGAGCTAAGTACTTTACTAGGATTGATCTCAGTAAGGGATATTACCAGATTCCTGTAAAACCGGAAGTTAGACCATGGTTAGCTTTCAGCACGCCTGGAGGACACTATGAGTTCAACGTTCTTCCATTCGGATTAAGTAATGCTCCCAGCGTCTTTACACGTATGATGAGAAAATTACTTGACCCACTACAGCATCCAGACATCAGTCACTTCATGGATGACATCCTGATCGCCACTGAAACATTTGAAGAGCATGTAGAAACCCTGCATCTTTTGTTCAGGCGACTCAGAGAAACTGGATTGACGGCTAGACCAAAGAAGTGTCAGATAGGATTCCAAGAATTGGACTTTCTAGGTCATAAGATATCTCATGGACTGATAACTCCACAAGAGGGAAATGTGGACAAACTCCAGAGAGCACCTCGTCCAAAAACAAAGAAGGATGTAAGATCATTTGTATCCTTATGTGGATTCTATCAAAAATACATCAAGGACTTCAATACTCTGTCAGCACCTTTAACGGATCTTACCAAAAAGGGGAAACCAGAGAAAGTCACTTGGTCAGCTGACTGTGAGAGAGCTTTCACAGCACTAAAGTAGGCATTAACTGCTCATCCAGTCTTACATCTACCAGACCTCGACCAACCATTCGTGCTGCGCACCGATGCCAGTAACATAGGAATTGGGGCAACGCTGTTGCAGAGAAAGGGAGATGTACCATCAGAGCTATTCCCTGTAGCCTATGCTAGCAGGAAATTGAATGCAGCAGAGAAAAATTACAGTACTACGTCAAACCAGACGAAGAATTGCTCGTAACTTCAACCGCAAGGCAAAGGATAGAGAGTTAGAGATAGGAGAGAAGGTGATGTTGCTGCTTCCAACCAGTCAGAATAAGCTGCAAATAGGATGGAGAGGACCTTATGTAGTGACGGAGAAGATCTCACGTACCAACTACAGAATTTCAGTCAAAGGCAAGATGAAAGTATTTTACATAAACCTCTTGAAGAAATATCATGAAAGACCCTCAACCACCGAACCTGCACATCTGATGGCCATGAGTGTGGCTACTGAAGTCGAAGAAGGATCAACAATGGGAGTCGAGTGCCAACTGCAAGCCAAAGAGACCTTTAAGGATGTGGAAATCAATCCCAACTTAACAAAGGATCAGCAAAAGCAGATTAGGGAACTTATGGCAAAATATGCAGAAGTATTTACTGATAAGCCAGGAAGAACTGATTTGGAGGAATTTGACATGAAGTTGAATGACACAGTGCCTGTGCGAGTCAAGACTTACCCAGTTCCTTATGCAAAGCAAAAGACTTTAGAGGAAGAAATACAACAGCTGCTCACCGCAGGAATAATCTCACCATCTGAATCACCTTACAGTGCTAGCGTCGTCTTATTGAGAAAGCCAAGTGGAGAACATAGATTGTGCATCGATTATCGACAGCTCAATGCTATAACTGAATTCCAAGCAGAACCTCTGCCTGATCAGAATAAACTCTTCACAGCACTCAACCGAGCTAAGTACTTTACTAGGATTGATCTCAGTAAGGGATATTACCAGATTCCTGTAAAACCGGAAGTTAGACCATGGTTAGCTTTCAGCACGCCTGGAGGACACTATGAGTTCAACGTTCTTCCATTCGGATTAAGTAATGCTCCCAGCGTCTTTACACGTATGATGAGAAAATTACTTGACCCACTACAGCATCCAGACATCAGTCACTTCATGGATGACATCCTGATCGCCACTGAAACATTTGAAGAGCATGTAGAAACCCTGCATCTTTTGTTCAGGCGACTCAGAGAAACTGGATTGACGGCTAGACCAAAGAAGTGTCAGATAGGATTCCAAGAATTGGACTTTCTAGGTCATAAGATATCTCATGGACTGATAACTCCACAAGAGGGAAATGTGGACAAACTCCAGAGAGCACCTCGTCCAAAAACAAAGAAGGATGTAAGATCATTTGTATCCTTATGTGGATTCTATCAAAAATACATCAAGGACTTCAATACTCTGTCAGCACCTTTAACGGATCTTACCAAAAAGGGGAAACCAGAGAAAGTCACTTGGTCAGCTGACTGTGAGAGAGCTTTCACAGCACTAAAGTAGGCATTAACTGCTCATCCAGTCTTACATCTACCAGACCTCGACCAACCATTCGTGCTGCGCACCGATGCCAGTAACATAGGAATTGGGGCAACGCTGTTGCAGAGAAAGGGAGATGTACCATCAGAGCTATTCCCTGTAGCCTATGCTAGCAGGAAATTGAATGCAGCAGAGAAAAATTACAGTACTATCGAGAGAGAATGTCTTGCGCTCGTATGGAGTGTACAGAAATTTCAGGCATACCTATATGGCAAACATTTCACAGTGCAATGTGACCATCAACCACGCATGTTTCTCGCAGCATCTAAGACTCTGAATGCCCGACTTATGAGGTGGTCGCTGCTTCTTCAACCTTACTCGTTCCAGGTTGAGTATGTTCCTGGGAAAATGAATGTGGGAGCGGACTTCCTGAGTCGACACCCAGTGCCTGATGAACCAGGTCAATCAGATGCAGAAGAGAATACAAGGGAGGAAAAATGGGAACAGCTTGATAACTGAAAATGTTGGAAACATAGTTCCATACCATAGAACAATCTGGAGTGGGGCCATGTAGCATAACGCTAACCACCATTATTCATTTACCAACACCTGCCGCAAAAAGAAGAAACAACATTAAAAGAAATTGACTTCACAACCGCAAACGGAGACTAGGACTTAAAACTTAACATCGAAACTGGAACTGCATAAGTGACAAATGACGTGGATTCTTAGAAAGATTTCATCAGACCAAGCTCGGAACCCCATTGGTTGGGAGAGACATGTGACACGGCTTTCGCGCCAACGCCGGTATAGATTATGATAAGCAGCGCACTCTTGCAAAAACATGCCTGGCGAATAGACGTCAAAAATTGTGTGACCAAATTTTCAAATAGAGGAGGCAGAATGTCTGAATTCCAGGTGAGCTTGTTAGTCCCGAGATTAGACTAAGAACTCGATGTATCAAGTATCAAGTAATGGTAACCCGTGTTTGTAATGTCAATTGAAATGTATTATTATTAATTAAAACCTCTGAAATATAAAAATGCTCGACTGTAGATTCTAACGACGCAGAGCCGTTCCCGGGCAAAATGACTCTCCAATACTCTCTTCGATTGCAATCTCTGATATTCTTAGAGATAATTATTAACTTTAAGAAGTGCATTATACTACTACATTCTATTCTAAACAACTGTGAGGAGTGATGATTCTAAAGCAATCTTGTGCATTTCACCAGAAACACTGATAAAAGATGCTATCACTACCTACAGCTGAAATGACAGTTCGTGTACTAGAATAAGTGCCTTGTTCTAAAACAGACTTATCTATGCCTATTTACAATCTAGAAAGCTGAAAGAGAAATCAATCTTTCCTTTCTCCTTCATCTATTGAATCAATAGGGTTTGACGGAATAAATATTTATATTTATGTCAAATTTTAATTAGATAAGGGCACACATGAACTGCATTACATGAGAAAGTTGTGCTTCGCGGAACACCATCACGCGCAGTGAACTTAACTCATTACTCAACATAACTTAAAACTCAACACCACTCATCACCACACAACCCAACACTCAACATCACAACAACAACAGATAATGGGAGAGAGTTATTAGACACAGAAGAAGAAGAAGAAGAAGTTGGTTTATTGGGAAAACACAGATAATTATTTATACACACTGTAAACACCATTTAGTGGAAGAAATGTTATAAATGTATGTCATTTATTTACATGCATCTTGACACATTCTCACTCTTGTCACTGTCTTACTGTACACGTTCACTGACCCCAGGTCAATTGAGAACTTACATACAGCAGGTACCAACTGAGACAAGGCGTACACCGTGTGATAAACTCTGAACACCCCAAATTAACCCAACACTAGCTTAGAGAGAAAAGGAGGGGAGGGGAACTAGTTCCTACTTCAGGAATTTAGGTTCTTTTACCTACTTTTAAAAGATTGTATTGGTAGGAATGTACATATATATGTGAATATTCATCAGTGATCTTGGTGGCTACATACCAACAACCACCCAACACATCAGCAAACTAACCACCTAAATCAGACCTGAAAGAGGGAAGCCGAGAGAAAGAGATGAACCACAAGTGAGATGGAGGATGACTTGGCCATGAGCAGAGTATGGGGAGGCCTTCAGTGGAGCTATACGGGCATACCTGAAGTGGATCCATCAGTCAATGGACCCTGGCTTACCTAATCCTCCAGTCACCAGGTTACTTTTCTCATTGGTACACACCACACCCAATTTCAGGAAACTGATATTTAATTGTTGAATTACCATCACACTTAATATGTACAACATCAAAATGTTTACTATGTTTCACACTTGTTGACATCTCATATATTGATGCTTGATTGATTGTCTGGGACAATGGTCCAATGTGCAACTTTTCTATTATCTTGTGTAAATCACAATAGAGATGTATGTACTGGCCAGAAGGCTCAGGCCCAGTCAATAAATGATTAACATGAATTGACCTTCTGTTAATTTATCAGTTCAAACCTATCTGTGAGTCAACAACTTCTGTGTACATCATGTTGTCAGAATCTAATGTGATTGATTATGTGTTTGATTGTTTAAAAAATAAATTAACTCATAATGACTTACTAAAAATGGGGGAGAGAAGACTCTAGATCTATCAACTGCTCAACATCCATGTTTTCTTCATCAAAATCAGGCTGAGAAAATTCTCCAGACTTTCCTCAGATTTGATAACCAATAAGGGGGCTCCAGAGCTATCAGAATCATTGGAGAAGGGGCAGATTCCCAGTTAGTAATTACCATTCTCACCAGGGCCATAATCTATATCTCCTAGACATACTTAATAGAAC
Source organism: Cepaea hortensis (assembly GCA_963921405.1). Lineage (NCBI taxonomy): Eukaryota > Metazoa > Mollusca > Gastropoda > Stylommatophora > Helicidae > Cepaea > Cepaea hortensis. Next base: position 158,866,442 of record OY992878.1, read on the forward strand.
GAGGCCTGCAGATAACTCAAGGTTCATATTCTGGGGTTATTGAAGAAAGAAGAGGATGGGGCTCTACTTCTTTTGTTAGAGATGGGGCATGCACTACAGTGATCTCCCACTCCCTTCAAAAATATATGACACCTGCCATGACATTTTGTCTTTAGGTTGCATTTCCTCGCACCAGGGTAAGGCTTGTACCCTCCCAATTGCGCTATTCCGCCCAAAGCCGTTGGCACAATGTGGGGTGTCGGGTTTGGTAAGTACCGCCCAACGTTCGGCGCTAACAGAAAGCAGGTAGTACCGTCGACTGTTATACGGTAGCTCAGTCATATCTGACTAAGACCTGACACGAATACTGTCAGCAGTGCCAAACCATACTCAATGACAGAAAATATTAACTGCTGTAAGATCCTGTAGAGCATCCTCTGATCTACCCCAGTTGCTGCCATCGCCCTCAAAGCATTAAGTCCCCACATGATCTTAAAAAGACACACCTGTCGAAGGCGATACCCAAGTACTTCAAATTACTCTCTATACTAAGAAGACATCCATTAAATATAATACATGGGACATCTACCTTCACAATCCGGTTATCCAGGGAGTACCACTCAAATACGAGATAAGTGCGTAAAGACAAACGAAAATTGGTCAAATGAGCTGTGCAACAAAATTGAACTATATTATATTAAAGATGAAAAAAATATGCACAGACAAATCAGGAAGTTGACTGGAGGGAAAATAAGAATAAACACGGGATGTTTGAAACAAAAAAAAAATAAAACAGGAAAGGACTAGAGGAAGAAAGTGCTAATATAAAGAGGTAGAGTGAAAACATAATAGAATTAACAGATATGACGAAGAGAGAGAGAGAGAGCAGAATTGACAGAATAAAGTAACTTCCAAAGTCCATCGATACTAAAAGAAGAAGTCTTTGATACTTCCGGACCAGATGGAAACAGGATATAGGAATTAGTAGTTCTTCGAGAATTTGGAGTAGAAGTAATCAGTAAAATATTGACTAATATTTACTACAGTAGTGGATATATACATAGATACTAATGCAACTAAAAGATAGAGTAAGAGAGAGGAGTGTTTTGTAATCAGATCTCTTCTCTGCCTACAACAAAGCAGTAATGAGGGAGATTAAGGGGTGGGGGGGGGGGGAAGCGTGAATACGAGTTGAGGATATAAACAATATACGTTAAATAGATGACACTGGATTGATGTCTGAAAATACAACAGATTAGCAACAGCCTTTGGACATTGTAGTAACAGGGAGTGCAGACAAGGGACTTTCCTTGAATATTAAGAAAACGGACACAATTGTGAAATCAATGATAACGATTACACCAAAATTTGATATAACGATAGGAGGTACAATGCTTAACCAAGATGATAAATTTTGATATCTGGGTGCCATCATAACATCAGATGGAAGATGCACGACATAGATTAAGAACAGAATATCTAGGTGCCATCATAACATCAGATCGAAGATTAAGAACAGAATAGGTCAAGCAAAAGCTGTATTTCAGATAACGAAAAGTATCTTATGCAATAAGTCACTATCATTGAATGTCATAAAGCATTACCGAAATGGTATGATAGAACATGTTTTGATGTATAGCAGTGGATCATTAAATGTGCATGAATAAATCAGAGAGGTTGGAAGCAATGGAGATGTGATCACTCAGACGAATGTTGCGAACACCTTAACTGTCAAAGTAGCTAACAATGATTGCCTGGGAGAGCCTAGTGACAGAATCACCAGGCAAACGAGAAATATGCAGTGAGCGTTACTGACCGTAGACCCCGAGGTAGACCAAGAAGACGGTGGAGAGATAATATACATACAGACCTACACGCACTTGGAATCAGCGACTGACAAGAGAAGGTCAACCAGAGAAGACGACTGGAGACGGCTTGTATCTGCAGCAAAGAACCTCAATGGCTCGGAATGCTGAAGAAGAAGAAGAATTTACTAGAACACGACTACAATTAACTTCTTGTTTACATCTCATTGCCCTTATAAGCTTTAAAATCGCTGCTCTGTTAAATTTAACATTTAAGTAAATCTACCCACGGGTGGGTGGATATTTTCTAGAAGAGGCAAACCTTTCACAAATACAGAAGCAGACATGCTGCGGTCTGAGATGCACAGCTAGGTGGGACATAATCTCCGTCGATAGAGAAGCGAAGAAAAAAAAAAGTAAAGTTTAATAAACGCGTATTAAAATTAAACGTAATAATGTTAAGAAGGAAGCATCAACACTTAGTGTCAGCTGACAAATCATAGATTCACAGGGAATGTCTCCTCAACAGGAATCTCCTTCCGTGGCCCTAAATAGCTCAGTGAAACAGAGGCCCTGCGCCCTCAAATGCCAAGCCCTCTTATCTCAAGATTTGTTTAATGAGTGGGTGGATTTTCAGATGTTTTCTACAGGTTGAGAAAAGCAGACGTTTGAGAATCAATCGAAGAAGAAGAAGGTCAGAGGAAGAAGGAGGAAAACGAGGTAGAGGTGTAAGTGAAAGAAGAAAAGAAGAGAATACAGAGGAGAAAGTGTAGGCGTAGTTTGGAAAGGAGGATTAGACGGAGGAGGAGGTGAAAATGACGAAGAAGAAGAAGAAGAAGAAGAAGAAGAAGAAGAAGAAGAAGAAGAAGAAGAAGAAGAAGAAGAAGAAGAAGAAGAAGAAGAAGAAGAAGAAGAAGCTGACGCAAGAAAATGACTGCAATATTTTACAAGAGTGTGTTTGTGACGCCTACTCCCACCTATTTTCTGAAACCCGAGACATATAGAGAGATCTGTGATACTTCATGCTGAGATACACAAAGAAACTGTTAGAAACAACGGCTGCAGATGTCAGTATGTATTAGAATGACGTGAAATACATTTCCTCACGTGAGTGGTTTAAATTTGTATTCTTCCATCCCTATTTTGACGTGTTTGTGGGAGGGCAGTTGTTTTTCATCTTCTTGCCTTTCACAATAAGTTTCATATATTACACAGTCTATTTTTGCTCTACTTGGAGTTAGTTGTAAAAAGGACTGGTTATATTTTTCCTGCTCTGTTCGTCGGGTATGATTGGGTCTTGTGGGATATATGCTGGTTGGATATTTTCTTTATTGCGTTTAGTTGGTCCTAATGAGGACTGGTCCCGAGAATAACCTACCAAATTCAGTAGCCTCTGAGTTGTTCGTTGCTTTCTTTATAAGGAATTGTCTCATTTAGTCCTCTAAAGAACTGAACTCATGTAGTCCTCACAAGGACTGAAGTCTATTAGTCCGCAAAAGGACTGAACTCTATTAGTCCTCACAAGGACTGAAATCATCCAGTCCCCACAAGGAGATACAAGTAATATTGTGCTAAACCCATATTTTCTAGACCAATCGGCTGCTAGACACATATTTTCTGGACCAATCGGCTGCTATACCCATATTTTCTAGACCAATCGGCACTCGATGGGTGATGTGGCCAGTCTCTTGCCTGTGGTATTTACTTCTGAAGAAAACGGCTTGGAAAGAATAGCAATGGAAGACATGTTATTGTAACCTAAGGCACCGATCAGCTGGAAAGAATAGTGAATTGAATTGAATTGAATTGATCTTTATTTTCAAAGAGTACCTAATTGGGCGCGTAGGCCCGTCTTATATTCGTCCCTTCCAATCACTCATCTTTCGTTCATCAACAGTGCATGATGCATTCACATAGAAAAAAACACATTATCAAATGAATGTTGTAAGCATAAGCAATGCATATTCTCATGTTATGTGACACATCCCCACTCCCACACACACATCCAGCACCAAACCACACACACACATCCCTCACCTACACACACATCACCCACCTACACCCACGCATCCCCCACCCACCACACATCCCCCACCCACCACACATCCCCCACTGATCCCTCCACCCACTCACAGATCCCGCCACCAACCCAGACATCTCGCACCCACCCACAAATACATCCCTCACCCACCCACACGCACCTTTCCACCCACTCACACATACCCCAGTCCACTCAAACTCACCCACACACAAACATGCTCCGTCCACCCATACACCCTCCAACCATACACACATACCTCTCACACACGCACATCCCGCACCAACACACACATATCCCTCACCCACACACACATCAACCACCCATACCCACACATCTTTCCATCCACACACACACATGTCCCCGCCCACCAACTAACCCCAACAACCACATCCCCCACCGACACACATTCCCCCACCTACACACACATCTCCCACGCAAACACACATCCCCCACACACACATCCCCCACCTACCAACACCCACATATCCCCCACCCGTCAACATCCACACATCCCACTACCCACCAACACACACGCAAACACACAGCAAACAGCACACACGCAAACAAACTTACTAGTGATGGATTTTAACCCAAGGTAACAATCATCTGGTGCAAAGACGGACACACACATTATTTTTCATGCGCTTCCTTTTGAATTCGAGTTATTTATATGCACGACTGATATTTACGTGTGGGATAGCTTCCCATTACCAGTGTCCCTCGCGATCAGGCGAATCCACTTCGAATTTAGAGATACGTATAATTTACACCCCCCTCCCGAGCTAAGGATGAGAAATCAACATTTCAGACCAACCTACCTTGGGCATGTATGTAGGTGCATGCTAGGGAATACGATCGAGAGCCATTTTTGGCGTACGGTGTGAAGGAGACGTACTGGAAAGGACCTGCTGCATTATGATAATGATGTTCTGTTGACTATCTATGAACGACTGTTAGTGAACATGCAATATGAGATGACGCAACATCAGTAGATGATATTTGTAGACTATCTATGAACGACTGTTAGTGAACATGCAATATGAAATGATGTAACATCAGTAGATGATATTTGTAGACTATCTATGAACGACAGTTAGTGAACATGCAATACGAGATGATACAGTATCAGTAGATGATATTTGTAGACTATCTATGGACGACTGTTAGTGAACATGCAATATGAGATGACCCAGCATCAGTAGATGATATTTGTTGGTGTTCTATAAACGACTGCTGGTTGAACATACAATACGAGTTGGTGCAATATAATTCAAGATGCCTGTTTTGAGAGTTGAGAGTGATTCCAATCATGTACGAGAGGATGAATCAAACGTGTTCACAACCAGTGAGACATTTCACGAGCAGCATCCACACAGTACAACATGTCCTGAGAGAGACGAATCATCTATGGAATGCCCGGATTCCGATGACGCGATGTTTAAAGCCACGATATTTGTATCAATACTAGTTTATTTTTAGCCAAAAATACCATGTAAAATACGCCATATGCAACAAACATCAACCCGGGTTTACCACACTCCATGTAGAACGAAGCCAGTAATTTAGCTCTTAAATCTGGAGTAAGCACAATATAAGGCTCGTATTCCATTGTATTTCCTTCAGCAGACATTTCTTGTATGTTACCTTTTACCTCCATACGAACAATATAATAACAGGAAGTAATGCGGCTTTACAGAACACAATAAAGGAAGACATAGAACGCTTCGAGGACTAGCCTTCATCAGCAAATACAGAAAACACAACATGTAAACACGGGTAAGACTCTACAGTGACTACATTGAGGCATAATAACCGAATGAGAAGAATAGGCACATGAAATATAAAAGGAGAACAACGAAAACAAAACAACAATATGTGATACTTAGCTCAGAATATTTTCATTTGTATCATTTGCACTCGTGAAACGAACTAAGGAGCTCAAAGTCATCCAGCTGCAAATTATCAATTATTATTACTAACAGTCGGCTCTGTTTCGTAGGAGTTATGGACGCAGTTCGTAATCCCGCATACCGCGTACGAAACACGCATGCGGACGATTTGGCAGCAGACTGCCTTGCGTTGGTTTTTATACGAATGGTATAAGTGCCGGTCGTTCAGAAAACAATGGCAAGCTACTGAACGTAAACTTGCCAAGAAATCACAAATAGCCAAGAAATCACAGTCCAAAAATGATGTGGTTGACTGCGACGTTTTATAATGGAGTTGCAACTACTTTTTGCTTAAAAATTACCTATCACGCTTGCTTGCTTGCTTGCGTTCGCTGGCTGTGAACTCCAGCGTGAAGTCCTGTATGTTGGATGAAGACATCCTGTTGTCCAACATCAGTGTGATGCCATACCGGACTGAGGTTTGCGTGAGTATCGGTTGTCCCATATCTGGCTTATTGGTGTGCAGACTGGTGGTTCTACGCCGTGCAGGCAGATACTCTCCGACTTCGGAAGAATCAGCGATCCTACTACGTTAACCAGGACCCCGAAGGGACCTGTTGCCCAGGACGCACGAATAGGACGTCTTAGTAGGTCTTGGCCAGTATAGAACCTGGCCCTGGTGCCTTGGAAACACCTCTGCGACACATTACCACTTATGAAATGAAACTAATTCTAAAATTAGACTTTAAAACCGCGATTTTGATCAAGCATACTAATAGTACACAAATCACAAGTAATATTGCATAAATATGATAGATACAAAGGGACATCTCCGTTTACTGAGCGTAGGTCAGCATAGCAGAATGGATAAGAATGCGTAATCTTATATCAATCGGTGTGCTGATGTCGAGGTAAGGGGTTCAACCCCTACACTTGACAGTTGGACTAAAATGTATACCTATCGTCGTGGACTTTGGGAAGTAAATTGCAAGTACCCCTGAAGTCGGAGTGGGTTCGCCTGATGGCGAGGGACACTGTTAATATAGAAAGCTAATTCACACGCAAAATTCATTCTAGCACAACTAGAAGCAGTGTGTACGGACTACACTTGATTTCAAAGCGACCAAGCGCAAATAATAAATAAATAAAATTACTAAGCTACGCTGATTTTGTTGTTGTTGTGTTGTTGTTGTTGTTGTATCCTATTTACAGGACTTCGCTGTCAACACCAGCACTGTTGTTGTTGATGTCTTGCCAAGTTTACGTTCAGTAGTTTGCCGTCGCTTTCTGAAGTAACAGCTCCCATACCATCACGTTAAAACCCAGCGCGACACGGTCTGCTACCAAATCGGTCGCAGCTATGTTTCGAATGCAGGTAACCGGAATCACGAACCGCGTTCGTAACGCCTTTGCCAAGGAGACCGACAGCTACGCTGATACAAACGTAGAAACTCATTTACTCAGCTACGCTGATACAAAGGTAAAAAAAAAAATCATTTACTGAGTTAATCTGATACAAAGGTAGAAATTTATTTACTGAGCTACTCTGAAACAAAGGTAGATATTCATTTACTGAGTTCCTCCGAAGTCGGAGAGTGTCTGCCTGTACGGCGAGGAATCACCAGTCTGCACACCAATAAGCCAGACATGTGACAACGGATACTCACGCAAAACTCAGGTCCTGTATAACATCACACTGATGTTGGACAACAGGATGCCTTCATCCGACATACAGGACTTCCCGCTGGAGTTCACAGCCAGCGAACACAAGCAAGCAAGCATTTACTGAGTTGCTCTGATACAAAGGTAGAAATTTATTTACTGAGCTACCCTGATACAAAAGTAGAAATTCATTTACTGAGCTGATCTAAAACAAAGGTAGACATTCATTTACTGAGCTACTCTAATATGCAGGTAAAAATTCATTTATTGAGCTACACTGATGCAAACGTAGAAATTCATTTACTGAGCTACACTGCACCACTTTCACCAAGTATAATATAGAAAACAGAAAACTCTGAAAAACATCCTAATGCCATTGGTCACGACGACATAAGGCGATATAATAACAAATTTAATAATTCTAACAATTATGTGTCTTTTGTCTTGTGATTGACATAAATGGTACATTTTGTCATTTACATTAAACATGAAATTGATGTCATATTTTAGCATGCCTCCAGGGGTTTGGAAGAGAAAATGTCTTCCCACCGCAAAGTGAACAGCCGCAAATGGATGTTTTATTAAATTGTATACCTTCATTGTATGTAAACCTTTTCGTGAAGTTTTTGTGTGGCGTACTGCTTGTCTATAACACCCCTGCTGTTGGAGCCAAATGGATTTCTCTCTCTCTCTCTCTCTCTCTCTCTCTCTCTCTCTCTCTCTCTCTCTGTCTCTCTCTCTCTTGCTCTTTCTCTCTCTCTCTCTCTCACTCTCTCTCTATCAACCTACCTACCCACCTGTCTGTCTGTCAGACAGTCTATGTACCTACCTACCCACCTACCTACCTACCCACCTACCTACCTACCTACCCACCTACCTACCTACCTACCTACCTATCTACCTACCTACCTACCTATCTACCTACCTATCTACCTACCTACCTACCTATCTACCCACCTACCTACCTACCTATCTACCTACCTACCTACCTACAAACCTATCTACCTACCTACCTATCTACCTACCTACCCACCTACCCACCTACCTACCTACCTATCTACCTACCTACCTACCTATCTACCTACCTACCTACCTATCTATCTACCTACCTACCTACGTACCCACCTACCTACCTACCTACCCACCTACCTACCTACCTATCTACCTACCTACCTACCTACCTATCAACCTACCTACCTACCTACCTATCTACCTACCTATCTACCTACCTACCTATCTACCTACCTACCTACCTATCAATCTACCTACCTACCTACCTATCTATCTACCTACCTACCTACTATCTACCTACCTACCTACCTATCTACCTACCTACCTATCTACCTACCTACCTATCTACCTACCTACCTATCTACCTACCTACCTACATACCTATCTACCTACCTACCTATCTACCTACCTACCTACCTAGCTACTTGTCTGTCTTTCTCTTTATCTTTCTGTCTGTTCGTCCGTCCGTCTATCCGCCTATCTGTCTGTCTATCCAGTCATCAAGTCTTTTCTCAAATTATACGCCTTTGGAACTATCATCATTACATGGCATTATATCTGCAGCTCACTGATTCTATAGTCTGTCCAGAAATGAATGCCTTCATTAACGATCAATTATTTTGAAAACTGTCTGTGGCATCGTTATGAAATTGTTCCTGCCGTCTTATATTTACTCCAACCCAAGGAATATGTCTTTGATAGGTCCAAAAGCAACTTAAATCATGGAAAGCGGCGCCATTTCTTTGATGTTTTGGTGAAAAACTAGTGATTTCTCGCTAACAAACTTGTTTTACAGTAATGCCCCGCCAGTTCGGATGACGTCACAATGCTCTAACCGAGGCTCTTGTCATAAGGCCAATCCCATGTCCCACGAGAAAATTAACTATTCAGCGCTGTTTCCACGTGAAGATGTAATTCATTTAATAGCATGCACGTCATCTCTGTCTCGTATATTATATACCGCACATAAACAAACTTTTTAATCTGCTGTACAATCTCCGGAAAAAATTTTTTTGTTGGGTGGACATAATGATAAGGTAATATGCTAAATCTCATCATTTTCCCTCAGTTGGTTACTGAGATATGGAATGTTATATTGGGGCAGACAAAAGTAAATAGACTATACCATCCCAGCCAGGCTATAGTACAGAACACACGAAATTATCTAATAAGCTTTGTCTTGCCTGATGGCGTCCTGCAATATAAGGAGTGGTATTAGAATGGGAAACACTATACGGAGATGGAAACCAGTCTCTCACACGCCAGCTATAGATGGAACAAACTGACAAGCGCTGATTATAATGAAACATTCTTCCATCATCACTTAATTGCCTCGGAGTGAATCACGCAAGGCAATTTCCGACTGCCTTTGGGAGACCGTGTGAGGTGAAGATTATTACTATCAATATATACGAGATGAAAAGTGATATCGATTTCTAGAGTGTTATGTATAAGGGGCGTTCATTTGAAATCCGTTTGTGCCGCACCGCGAGTAATTGCGTACGTTTAACATGATCATGTCATAATAATGTGATAAGTACTGACCAATGAATAAAAGAACACATACTTATCTTCCCATGATGCATAAGTTCTGTTTCTGACCGTTGAGAAAATGGCAGGGTTGATCCAAAATCCGTCCAAAGAAGCTCAAATAGCGGTGATTCAGTTTCTTTAATTTGAAGAATGTCGACCAGTGGACATTCATCAAAGAATGCAGCAGCGTGCGGTAACAAATGTGTGTCGAAGACAACACTGACAGACTGGGCACGAATATTTCGGAAAGGACGTCAGTTCACGACAGATTTTCGACGGCAGGGTCAATCGCGTATTGTTACAGCAGAAAAAAACCATCGCCAAAATTGATGCAGCAGTACAGATGAACCGTTGTCGAAGCAAACGTTCACTAGCGAAAGAATTTGATGTGTCAATTGGGACAATTCAAAAAGTCGTTCGAAGAAACTGCAATATCGAAAGGTGTGTTCACAGTTCACGATTTATCACCATGTGAGTTTCGTTTGTTCGGACCTCTAAAAAAAGCTCTCAAGGGGCAACAATTTCACACAGATGCAGACGTAATGAACGCGGTAAACACTTGGTTCAGTGAGCAACCACAATCCATTTTTGCGGACGGCAGTCGCCGCCTACCTAAGCAATGGTATGCTTGCCTGAATGCCTACGGCGACTTCTTCTGACCAACCTATGCTGCATAATTCGTTCAAAATGAATGCTTTCTTTAATTCTACCACACCTGTTAATGTTTCTTTCATGATTTTGTAATAAAGTCATTGGAACGGGTTTCAAATTAACGTCCCTAATAGTATATTTCCACGTTAAAGTGTAATAAATGTAAGGTGGTATCCGTGTCTAGTCTAACGTAGTATATTTGCTAAGTAAAGTGTAACAATTGTAAGGTGGTATCCTTGCCTAGGGTGTAATGTAGTATGTTATTTCCTGGTTAAAGTGTAACAAATGTAAGGTGGTATCCTTGTCTATAGTGTAATGTAGTATGTTATTTCCTGGTTAAAGTGTAACAAATGTAAGGTGGTATCCTTGTCTAGAGTGTAATGTAGTATGTTATTTCCTTGTTAAAGTGTAACAAATGTAAGGTGGTATCCTTGCCTAGGGTGTAATGTAGTATGTTATTTCCTGGTTAAAGTGTAACAAATGTAAAGTGGTGTCCTTGTCTATAGTGTAATGTAGTATGTTATTTCCTGGTTAAAGTGTAAAACAATGTAAAGTGGTGTCCTTGTCTAGTGTGTAATGTAGTATAACAGGTTGAACATTTTAATAAAACCCAGCTGAACAGCTTTAGAAGAATATGGAATAGATAAAGTTATCATTCTGCTTAATACAATATATGATACTGGAAATATACCTCAGGAGTTATGTAATTCTGTATTTATTGCAATCCCAAAGAAATCCGGAGCCTTGGAATGTGATCAACATCGAACAATTAGTATAATGAGTCTCATCACGAAGATTTTGCTAAGAAGTATCATGCAAAGAGTTAGGAGGAAAATACAACCTGAAATAGGAGAAGAACAGTGCGGTTTTGTAAAAGGCAAGGGTACAGTAAATGCTGTGTATATACTGAGAACCGTAATCGAACGTTCTATAGAAGTAAACAAAGATCTACACCTTTGCTTTATTGACTACACAAAGGGTTTCGATAAAGTGAGACATGTCAACATGATAAGGATGCTTGAGGATCTACAGATTGATGGAAAAGACTTTAGACTTGTAAAAAACATATATTGGAAGCAACAAGCTGCCATAAGAGTTGATAATGAAGTAAGCCAATATCAGCCTATTAAGAGAGGTGTGAGACAGGGATGTGTAATGTCTCCAGATCTGTTTTCCCTGTACAGTGAAAGTATTTTCAGAAATATTGAAGATATGGAAGGGATCAACATTGCTGGACGATGCATCAATAACATTAGATATGCAGATGATACAGTCTTGATTGCAGACAATGAACAGGACCTGCAAAATTTAGTAAATGCGGTTGTTACACACAGTGGACAACTAGGGTTAGAATTAAATTGTAAAAAGACACAGATTATGGTCGTCACTAGGAAGAACGAAATACCACAATGTAATATACAAGTAAATGGGAATATTCTTCAACAAGTGAATAGGTACAATTATCTTGGAACAGTAATAACATCTGATGGGAGATGCCTTGAAGAGATTAGAACAAGAATCGCCATGGCAAAAGTAGCCTTTAGCAAGATGAAAAACATACTGACCAATAAAAAGATGTCAATTGAAACGAGAAAAAGAGTTTTGAGATGCTACATAGAGCCTGTACTCTTATATGAATGTGAAGCTTGGACAATGAGCAGTCAGGCTGAAAAACATCTGATGGCTGTAGAAATGTGGTTTCTGAGGAAAATGCAAAGAATACCACGGACAGCCAGAAAGACCAATGAACAAGTTCTTCAAGAAACAAATTAAGATCGTAAACTGATTAGAGACATTAGACGTAGACAGTCACAATGTTTTGGGCATGTTATGAGAAGAAATGATCTGGAGAACTTGGTGACAACTGGTAAGATCGAGGGGAACAGACCAAGGGGAAGACCTAGAAGCAAGTACCTGGATGGCTTGGCCTTGTGGCATGGTCGAGACAGAAACACGGAGCTGATCCACGACTCTGGTGATCGAGTGAGATAGCAGAACATGACCGCCCACGCTTACCGGCATGGCACATGATGGATGGATGGAACTGAACAGACGATAAATATTATATTTTACCGTCTTTCCTTTTCAATCAATTTAGAGAGATGTCTTAAAATTATCGCTCATCTATATTAAGGACTGTTAATCGACCCTGACACCGTACTCATAAACAGAAATTCCGCCTCAGCTGAGAATCGAGTCCGGACTCCCGTCAAGACAGACAGGAGCATTAGCCATGATGCCATATTTGGTCTAGGTATAGAACTTCATCTCTTTCTGTTCCTGATATACGACATTTTGACTTCGTGGCACGGAGATATATCTCTATAGGAATTGATAGTGATCACACCAAACAGCTGGTGATTGACGAGGCCGGCAAGCAGGAGAGTCTATGCCAGCGTTATTGGCTATCAGACGAAACCGATCTATGCTTCTTTATAATCTAATTCATGCCACGGTGTAATTCATGTCATGATGTAATCCTTGTCACCATGTAATCCCGGTGTAATGCATGTCATTGTGTAATCTACGTCCCGGTGTAATTTATGCCACGGTGTAATCCACCTCATGGTTTAATCCTTGTCACGGTGTAAACCACGTCACGATTTAAGCTTGTCATGGTGTAAGCTATGTCACGGTGTGATCCGTGTTAAACATCAGGGAAGCTTAGCGATATCTAATGCCAGTTTAAATGTGTTTTCTGAGGGAAAAGCAATGAACACCTGGAAGGGCAGAAAAACTAATCAGCAAGTTCTACCAGAAACAAGTTATAACCGTAATTTTATTCAAGAAATTAGATGTGGACAGTGAAGATTGTTTAGTCACATTTTTGTTTTAAAGTTGCAAATCCTTGAAGGACGTAGCAGTCAACCCTAGCAATCTTTTGCTGTTCGTGATTCCTGTGCAAGATTTACGTTCAGTAGTTTGCATTGCTTTCTGAACGACCGGCTCCTATACCAACACGTTATAATACACTTGGACACGGTCAGCTGCCGAATCGGTCACCGCTGCGTGTCGAACGCCTAGTATGCGGCTCATGAACCGCGTTCGCAATCCTGCGGCCACGGAAACCGTCTTGGGCACATTAAGATGATAAATAAACTAGAGAACTTAGTGACAACTGTCAAGATTCAAGATTCATGGGATAAGGGCAAGGGGACGGCGAGGAGATAAATATAAGGATGGCCTGGCCACTTGGTATAATCGAGAGTAAACACAGAGCTGATTGAAGACTATAGGGATTGTGTGAGATGATGAACTATGACCGCCCACACTTAAGGGCATCATGATGATGACAGTCTGAATCCATACGTAATCAAGCCATTAACCTCTTTGGGCAACAATCACCTTCAAATTAATTTCTTATTTATGGCTAACTCGGTCACATGATTATTAGCCTGAGCCAGGGATGGACCCTAATATAACTCATATTTTCTGAGGTTGAATAGGGTAAGGGTAATAGTATAATGGAAATGAAATGGAGACGTCTGAATCCACGATGCCATGTAGCCTGCTGTATTCCAATCCGTGGTACCCTGTCGTTGTTCTTGTTATCACCCCTGCCCCAATCACGGAGTCCCTGCCGAAGAATAATCGTGTTACAATGTCATGTGTCTTGTATGTGTAATCCAATTTAAGAGACATTATTGCACGTCGCTTCCAATTATTTCCGTTAACCCTGTCGCATGGATCACCATGTATTATGTTTGTGTGGGATATCCATTTATTGTGTTTGTGTGGGATCACCATGCATTATGTTTGTGTGGGATCTCCAATTATTATGTTTGCGTGGGTCTTCGTTTAGTGTTGGTGTGGGATCTCCATTTAATATGTTTGTGTGGGATCTCCATTTATTATGTTTGTTTTGGATCTTCATTTACTATATTTGTGTGGAATCTCCATTTATTATGTGTGTTTGGGATCATTAATTGTTATTTTTATGTGGGATCTCCATTTATTATGTTTGTTCTGGATCTTTATTTACTATATTTGTGTTGAATCTCCATTTATTATGTGTGTTTGGGATCATTAATTGTTATTTTATGTGGGATCTCTAATTATTATGATTGTCTGGCAACTCTAATTATGTTTGTATGGGATCTCTAATTATAAGATTTGGATGGGATATCTAATTATTATGTTTGTATGGAATTTGTAACGACTCTAATTGAGTATGATCTCTGATTATTATGTTTGTGTGGGATCTCCATTTATTATTTTTGTATTGGATCTCGAATTATGTTTGTGAGGGATATCTAGTTATTATGTTTGTGTGGGATCTCCACTTATTATGTTTGTATGGTATCTCTGATTGTTATGTTTGTGTGGATATCTAGTGATTGCTTTTGTATGTGATGTATATTAATTAAGTCTGTATGGAATTTCAAATTATTATGTTTATATGAGGTCTCCATATATTATGTTTACATATACATTTGAATAAGAGTTATATATATATATATATATATATATATATATATATATATATATATATATATATATATATATATATATATTATGTTCATATAGGATCTTTACATATTACTTTGTATAGAATCTCTATATGTTATGCGTGTATGGAATCGTCTATTATTAATGTGTATGGGATCTACAAATATTATATTTGTGATGGGATATATATATATATATATATGATACTTACTTGTTCTGCTCCTCCCTGACAGAATAAAACCACGTAAATCAATTATCTTAAATAATTTAGGCTGAAACTGTCAAAAATAGACTAGACCGTTAAACACCATCCCGTCAAGTTAATACTAGTATAAGAAGACATGGGATGGACGTTTCGAAAAAATAATAAATTTTCACATATACAGACAAACTGTGCCACATATAAGGTAGCACACATTATTATTTATCAGCCATGCAATCGACTTTATGTAAGAAAACATAGAATGGACATTTCCGATATATAATAAACATTCCTATAGGCAGACAAGATACTAAACAGATAAGGAAGTCAAAGGGAATTTATGTCAGCCATACGTGATCAGAACAAGAGCAAACTTTCCTTTTCCATACTCCCTATATGCAAACCCTAATGTTATAACAGCAAGGAATAACTCCTTCCAGCTAAAACCAGCAGTTTTATTATTGTTAATAATAACGAAAAGGGAAATTGTACAAATTCGATATGTCTTCCGTTCTATGCAATAATGGCGGGAAGACTTTCTAATGTACAGCCTGGAAATGATAAAACAAAATACATCACTCGCGGCTATTTTTGTCGGTTGACAACATGCAGAATGTAGAACAGAACTGTTCACCTCATGCTTACTCCATGAAGTAATAATGCCATCGAATTTCACGGTAATCAAGAGTGTTATCAAGACATCAAAGAAAACATGTGTTTATCAGAAAGAAAGATTTCGAACGAACGAAAGAATATTATTTTCAACGGGTTAAGAATCGAGCACGCAGGTCCGACTGACATTATACTCTTCTTATCTCTCTGCTTTAATACATTATTTCATTCAAAAATCACTTATAAAGCTAATCTTATACATCAACGCAAATAACAGATTTAAATGGTTATAAGCAATATAAAATAACACAAAATTATGCCGCTCTATATAACACAATTACTGCGACTAGCCTTCATCAGAAAACAAATAAATACACAAAACACAACATGGAGTAGACACTACAGTGACTACGTTAAGACATAAGAAAGGGGATGAGAAGAATAAAAAAAAAAACAATGAAGAAAAATTAGAACAAGAGGAGAAAATGAAAAAAAAAAAAATTTGAGAGGAAAAAAAATGTGCTACTTATCTAAGAATCCCAGGCTATGATACTGATAAGAATCAGCATCATATCTTCTGTATTTTTGTTTTTTCATTCTTCTCATCCCGTTCTTATGCCTTAAATGCAGTCACTGCAGTGTCTTCTCCGAGATTATATGTTGTGTCTTGTGTATGTATTTGTTTGCTGATGAAGGCTAGTAACCGCAACGTTCTGTGTTTTCCTTAATTGTGTCCTGTAAAGCTGCATTACTTTGTGTTATTTTGTATTGTTTACTTTTCCACATATTTACGGCAGTTCCACTAATTTTATTTATACATTAAGAGATGAGATTATTGATATATTTCAATCATCGATACGGAGATTAGCCTGGTTTCAATAATTGATGCAGAGGTTAGAGTATTATTAGATTTCAGTCATCGACCCAGCGATTAGAGTGTTATTATATTTCAAACATCAACGCAGAGATTAGATTGTTGTTAGATTGCAGTAATCGACACAGAGATTAGAGTATTATCAGATTACAATAATAGGCGCATGTCAAAAGTCGCTTAAAAGTCCACAGGGACGATTTCATTGTACAGGGGTTGTTATCCCATATGACATAGTCTCTTTCCGCAGAACTTCGTAGCTCCAGCGACAACCCACAGGAGTCTCCGAAATAAATGCACTCGTGAACTGAAGGACACGGCTCGGATTCGAACCCACAACCTTCGGAGCCCGAGGCAGACAGCTTGACCACTTCGCCACGGAGTCTCCCTATCGCAGAGATCGACGCAGTGATTAAAGTATTGTTAGATTTCAATACAGCGATTAGAGCATTGTTAGATTTCAATGTTCAACATAAAGTTGAGAGTATTGTTAGATTTCAATCATCGACTTAGAGATTAGAATATTTGTAGATTTCATTCCGATATAGAGGTTAGGGTTATTTTAGATTTTAATAAACGGCATGGAGATTAGACGATATTTATATTTGATTCGCAACACACATGTTAGAGTATGGTTATATTTCAATCGTCGAGATATGACAGAATTAGATATGACCTCCTGGTGCACACGCTTAAGAGGAAGCGTGTTAGTCTCTGGATGATAAATTTGACAGAAGGTACTCTGCACTCCTGTAGGGTTGCCCTCCGCTCAAAATCATGGAACTCGGAAGTGTGTTTTGATTACCACGAGGGTCTGCAATCTCTCCTGCGTTTGTCAATCTTTACACAAGCAAATCTAAGAAGGAACTGGGTCAAAGAATAGTATTTGTACTCTATACCATCTGATTATTTCATTAACTGAATATAAATTGGGACTGCTCAACATGTCAAAGAGTCAGCTAGTGACGTTAGCGGTTGGCTAGCAGGCTTGCTCGTCAGCCCGTTTGTCTAGTGTTGAAATTTCCATCTAGGAGGTGTTTTTGTTGTAGTGAAGAGTGACTTGGGCTCTTCAATCCCCCTGTCTCAAATGGTTACGATGAAATGTCTAATTAATTCATGACGGCCTGGATGATATTGCCAACAACACCCACCCAGTCCCTATTGGTTAATACAAACATGGGACTAACACCATATGTCCAAATAGACCTAACTGGATGTAAATGGGACCTTTGCTTACATAAAATAATCAATACCCACACAACGCGGGGAAAGGTCAAAGGTCAACAATTGCAATGAGGCACAACGATAATAGTATCGTTCATATATTTTAGAATGGCGGGAAACAGATCGCCCTCCATCTTATAATGAGGCAGATGAGACGGAACGTTGTAGGGTTTCTCGCCCTCCGGCAGAGTCCGCCTGTTGTTGGGTTACTATTACTTTCTTTCTTTAGCATGTGACGGAGAGCTGTTCGCAGTGAAGATCGGATCAGATAAAGGAGGTCTTGAGACTTAATTTCCACGTGACTAAATTCGGACTAGATAATTCGCGCCACATTGTTGAATTCACACCGCTTCATCGAATTCACGTTGCTTCATCGAATTCACACCGCTTCATTGAATTCACCCGCGCTAACTGAATTCTCTCCTAATGATCGCCAAGAGAGTCGGTACATGATTGTTCCAGAGCTGAGAGTTGTGTAGTAGTAGCAATAGTAGTAGTAGTAGTAGTAGTAGTAGTAGTAGTAGTAGTAGTAGTAGTAGTAGTAGTAGTAGTAGTAGTAGTAGTAGTTATTGTTGTTGTTGTTGTTGTTGTAGAGCAGCTGTTCTCAACCGGTGGGGAATCCCCCCCCCCCATGGGGGAATTTTAGGGTTTCCAGATGAGAGGGGGGGGGGGGGATTAAGATTATTTCAAGATCGTGTTAATACAAGAGCCGATTACTCGATATTGTTTTTCCCCTTCATACATTACGGTTCTGTACGTCTCACCCTTCTAAAATTCATTTTCTAATGTACGTAGACCAACAAATCACGTTTTATGTGGACGTCTAGACTTGTTTTAGTATGTGCTATTAAATTTAGCTTCCATTATTACGTATACTGTGTAGGGGAGATTTTTAGGTAGGAAATACGTAAGGGGTGGGGGGATGACGTTCTAAAAATATGATGAAGTGGGGGGCATGGGCTAAATTTTTAGGTAGGAAATGCGAAGGGGGGGGGGGGGGGGGAGATGACGTTCTGAAAATATGGTGAAGGGGGGCACGGGCCAAAAAAGGTTGAGAACCACTGTTGTAGAAGTAACAGAAGAAGAAGAAGAAGAAGAAGAAGAAGAAGAAGAAGAAGAAGAAGAAGAAGAAGAAGAAGAAGAAGAAGAAGAAGAAGGAGGAGGAGGAGGAGAAGACGAAAAAAAAAGAAGAAGGGCTTCAACCATATGCAATTATAATTGCGTAAAAGTAATTATATTTATCCGCATTTAACATAATTGAATGGAAAGCTGGCCACTCAAAATTGGAGAGGAATTATTAATAACCGAGAAAAATTGATGCAAATTGAACATGGAGCAAAAAGCCTTGCGGGCTTCACATGCTACAAGGTTTTAAATCAAATTTCGAAAATAAAAACGTCTTAAAATTGGATGCAATAAATCATGCTAACACGAATTGAAATTTAACGGCATCAGAAGAATATTGATAAAGTCATGCCAGAGGGACAGTAGAAAATAACAAATAGGGTATCAAAAATGCTTCGTGGGTACAAAGATGGAAAAGAACGAACGTAGTAATGTAATATGAATGGTAAAACAAGAATACGATTAACTATAATCACACTATAACTTAACAATATGAGATCAGAACTAAACGCAACAAACTGGGACAAGTCAATTAGACAAGAATTCTTATATATAAATTAGGATGTGCGTATCTCTGTATGTATTTATGTATCTCCGTATGTCCTTTATTCGCTCGCGAACGGCCCATCCGATTGAGATGAAATTTTCTACACGCCTTCCTTTCATTCCAGAGCTGTCAACTGTGATATTTTGTTAGTGTGAAATCGCCTGCTTACTCAGTATTATTTCATTTTTCATTTTTCATCATAATTTCATATATTTCAGGGGATCTAACTCGTAAAAGTTATTTCAAGGGGCATAACTTTTCTGTATAACTTATAGTCATATTGTGGCATCGTTTTCAAAGATTTATAAACTCTTTGTCCATAGTTATGTACCGGCATATGAGTTATAATAAATAATGATACAATCTGTAAGGCATTTTCAAAGTTTTCATAAAAATGATGCACAATGCATAACATTGTAACTCATCTTTTTTTGCTTAAGAAGTTACTGTAGTCATGCAGGTGATTAGAAAGAGTTTTCATTAAAAATAATGGATGGTGTGTAGAAGAACGTTCTTTTAAGTTACTTTTTTTTGTTGTATGAATTTAACGAAGCCGGACAGGGTCAGGCAGACAGATAGACAGACAGACAGACAGATAGACAGTCGGGAACAGGAACTTATATGACTACTTATATAAATTAAATGAGATGCTTCACACCAGGAGCTGGGCAATGCCGGGCCGGGTCAGACAGACAGACAGACAGACAGACAGACAGACAGACAGACAGACAGACAGACAGACAGATAGACAGATAGTCGGTAACGGGAACGGGAACTTATATGACTACTTATATGAATTAAATGAGATGCTTCCCACCAGGGTCTGGGCGAAGCCGGGCAGGGTCAGCTAGTACTATATAA
Source organism: Cepaea hortensis (assembly GCA_963921405.1). Taxonomy (NCBI): domain Eukaryota; kingdom Metazoa; phylum Mollusca; class Gastropoda; order Stylommatophora; family Helicidae; genus Cepaea; species Cepaea hortensis. The sequence goes on from OY992878.1 coordinate 158,886,904, forward strand.
AAAGAGGTAAAGGCAAAAGGATTGATTTCACTGTAAGAGGTTATTTCCCTTATGTCGCTGCATTCTTTCCGCAGAGCCGTCTGCCGAAAACATCACAGAGAGAACGAACTTCATAGCTTCAACGACGAATCCCCAATTGCGACTCTTCGCTAGTTGTTGAAGATGAGGACGGATCACGTATGGAAATGTTCCGCCGAGTGTTATGATATCAGTTCTTGACCCAGCTCAACTCAATGACGAGTCCTAGGATCTGACAAAAAGATTGCATCCTTGAACCACATAACGAATTCTGGGCAGGAATTGCCGAATGTCGGAGCACAAAGCCTTCAACCTGACCTCTTCGCCATGGATAACCTTCTGTAAAATAATAAATTTGCCGCGTTAGGCTAGATTATGACTGACATCATCATCATGTGCTATCCAATAAGCGTGTGTAATCATGTTTCGACATCTCCCACAATCACTAGTCGTGGATCAGCTCTATGTTCTTGTCTCAACCATGCCACGTGGCCAAGCTATTCAGGTATTTACTTCTCTGCTTTGTTCTTCTCCCCTCAATCTTGCTAGTTGTCACCAAGTTCTCCAGTATATTTCTCTCATAACATGTTCAATAAATCTTAACTGTCTGCGTCTAATTGCTCTAAACAGTTTGAAGTTTTCATTTGTTTCTCTTGGGATTCGCTCATTGCTTTTTTCTGTCGGTCCATGGTATAATTTGCATTTAGCTCAGAAACCACATTTCCACTTCCACTGTATGTGTTTCAGCCTACCTGCTCATTGTCCACGTTTCACGTCCACATAAAAGTACAAGTTCTATGTAGCACTCAGCAATTTTTTTTCTCGTGTAATTGTATTTTTTTTGATTTGTAAAAGTATGTTTTCTATCTCGCAAAAGACAACCTTTTGAGTTGACATATTCCACTCGAATGTACCAGAAAAGCACTCAGACGCATGGACATAGAAGTATGGCATTACTAAATAATAGTTAGTTAGATATTCTTTACAGGACATCGCAGTCAACTCCAGCATTTGTTTAGCTGTTCATGATTTCTTGACAAGCTTAAGTTCAGTAGTTTGCCTTTGATTTCTGCACTCATACTATTGTATGAAAATCAACGCAAGGTGGTCTGCTTCCAATTCTTCCGCAAATGTGTTTCGATCGCGGTATGCGGAATGACGAATCGCAATCATCTATTTAGTACAGATCGGCCTATAAATATATGGGGCTAACACTCTATAATTAATGGCCTCAAGGTGTCCACACTTTGTCTGGACTCTACAACCAGTGTTTCAGAGAAACGATCAGCATCTACACCTTGCCACATTCACTGGAGGAGACGGAGCACCTATGACTTTGCTCGGATTGTTATGGTGTCGATTCATGAGTCAATCAATCAAGCAATCAATGACTTACTTACTTACTTATTTAATTACTTACATAACACTCTACTTACTTACTTTTCCATTTACTTACTTACTGACTGACTGGCTGACCCACCTTCTTGTTTACGTACTTAGTGACGTATCCGCTTACATACTTACTGATTTACCTACTTACTTACTTCGATACTTACTTCCCCACATTCTTATCGACTGACATAACCATTTGCTAACTTACGTATTTACTTTCTTACTCTACCAATTGAAGTTATTGCTTTGCTGACCCGGCAGCTTCTGCGGCTTGTCTTGTTCCAGGTGTAATGATGTAATCTATCCTCTGGAGTACACTAAGCGGGCCGAGAGAGGGATCATGCTCCATGGGCAACACATTGTCTTTAAATTCAGCCCAGGTTGTGTAATATAGAGAAGTATAACTCCATTTTACAAACTATCGTCAGTCAAGTCGGCAAGGTGCCAGCCTACTCATGGAAACACTGCTAGGTCTTTTAAGACAATGCTAGAAATGAAAAACACGCTGGGAGTTTACACACCCTTATCATCAGCATGACTATTTCAAACTGTATCATGGTCGTGGAGATTCCTGATAATTCCATTCCTTATTTGTTTTGTGTCGCTCTCTTTACTTCCACATATGTCTGCATTGATAGCTCTGTACATGGCTGTCTTCTAAACGTCGATCTAGATGTACTTCAGTATTGTCAACTGTAATACTCTCTTTGGTATTACAATGTGTCTTAGTATGACCAATCCATAAGAGTCCTCGCTTTTTCGATTACTTTAGGAAGTCTCCTTTGTTGTGTGTGTGTTTTTTGTTTTTTTCGTGTTCATGGGCCAGTGTTACATTCCAGCTCTTTGGTCATATTTCAATAACTGCACACCACGAATGCCTCTACACATTTTTAATCACGTTTATTCATTGACTATGTTTGAGAACTGTAGCGAGAACTGAGAGTAGTGTAGTAGCAAGATATTAGTCTGCCGCCCAAATGGTCATAAGTTCGATCCGCAGACGGAGGACTCGGATATTTACAAATTGACCTGGTTAATCCAACCAGAAATGGACACCAAGAAAGCTCTTGGGAAGTAAAAGACGGCCGGTATGGTTATGACCACATCACACAGTATAATGTCGATTGATCAATAGTATTGAGTAGACAGTTCTGCACGAAATAACTTTCATAGATTTGTCATGCTAACAGTGAAACATTGTGAACAGCACTTGGCAAAATGAAAATAAAGATGGAACGTGTAAATAAAACAATACCGCCGGCAGCCACTAAACCCATTTTTAAAAGAAATAAGGATACTAAAAAAGTCATACTGGACTGTAGAACTACAAATTCGGAAAAACAAAGACGAACATAACAAGAAGACAGATTAGAGAGAAAACAAACAAGTGAACATCTTTCTGAAAGCCTTCTCATGAAAATACAAAAGAACATTACATCAAACAATAACAGACTGTTGGAAGGAAAAGCACAGAACATTTGAAATTAATGAGAAAAACTCACCGATGTAAAGTAGTAAAAGCCATGAATATTGAAGTACCCGGGAACAAACAAACAGTTAATAAAGAAGCATGTTTCCAGGACAAAGAGCCGCAAATGTTTGATTTAATTCTATTCTAGTGCAAACGACTTGATGTCAGAATAGAAAATGAAAAACAATTAAATATGAACTGACATCTTATAATAACATATACAGCAGCAAAGAACTGCAGATCCCTTACAGGACGTTGCAGTCAACACCAGCATTTTTCAGCTGCTGTTGTTGTACTAGGCAAGATTACGCCCAGTAGTTTGCCATTGCTTTCTGAGCGACCGGCTCACATATCCCGTAAGTTACCAACGCGGCGAGATTCTCGCGCAGGTTTCGTTAGTCACGAGAATATACGGGATTATGGAGAAAGACGTTAACTCCTTGGCCAGAAAGACCGGCCAGCAAAGGATATAAAGGCAAATTCAAAAATAGAAGAGATGGGACAGTGAATTAGTGGCCTATAAACGACATCACAGGGAAATGATGGAAATACAATGGAATGATAACAGGATTGGGGACTAAGGCAAAATATAAACTACTAGCACCATGAAAGAGCGCATTAGGGTTTTTGGAAGAACCCTCTACTATTACCAGACGCAAAGGAATACAACAACCTAACAAAACGAAATGTGTTTATAAAAGTAAACGGGAAAATGTTATAAATATATGGATATTGTGGCATTTAGAAGAATGAACAACTCCATAGCAAGCAGCATTCAGAAAGTACAAATCTATTCAGGAAGAAAACACACACATACAGACACACACACACACACACAAACAAACACACACACATACACACACACACACACACACACACGAATAAACAATATTTTCAATGGGTCACAAATTGGGCACGCAGACCCTTTTATATTTGGATCTTCCAACAATATCTCTTTGAGACATTAATAGTATGTTATGTATTATGCAAGTGAATAGATACAGTTATCTCGGCACAGACATAACATCTGATGGGAGATGCCTTGAAAAGATTAGAACAAGAATTGCCATTGCGAAGGTAGCCTTTTGCAAGATGAAAAACATACTGACCAATAAAAAGATACCAATTGAAACGAGGAAAAGAGTGTTGCGGTGCTACATAAAACCTGTACTTTTGTATAGATGTGAAGCGTGGACAAGCAGTCAAGCTGAAAAACAGCTGATAGCTGTGGAAATGTGGTTTCTGAGGAAAATGCAAAGAATACCATGGACAGACAGAAAAACCAATGAACAGGTCCTTCAAGAAACAAATGAAGATCGTAAACTAATTAGAGATATTAGACGTAGACGGTCAAAAAAATTTTGGGCATGTTATGAGAAGAAATGAATTGGAGAACTTGGTGACGACTGGCAAGATCGAAAGGAAGAGACCAAGGGGAAGACCGAGAAGTACATACCTGGATGGCTTGGCCACGTGGCATGGTCGAGACATGAACACAGAGCTGTTCCACGATTCTGGTGATCGAGTGAGATGGCAGAACATGACCGCCCACGCTTACTGGCATGGCACATGATGGATGGATGGATGTATTATGCATGATTCAGTCATTCTGTTCAAAAGTTACTTCTTACGTGACCCATTCAGAATTTATAGAAACGGAACGAGAGACAGGGACAACCATTCTGGTCAATACTGATTTGCTACATGATCCATTCAGAACTTTCCAGAAATGGAATTAGAGTCAGAGACAACCATTTTGGTCGTACCTGAAGTAATGGTCATGTTGCTACGCCCATCAGTGCAAACAGCTGCTTCGTCAACCCCAAATGTATGGATGAAATAGCCCATGCCTACAATGGAATGCGAAAGAAACACTAAATATAACTAAGGCGCAAGGAGATGAACATGACCGAATAGATCAGAGTGCTCGCTTTTAAACTTCCGGTGTGCTGATGCCGATGTAGCGAGTTGAAACCCTACATCGGTCAGTGTGACTAAAATGTTGACTTCTCATCGTTGACTTGGGAACGTAAATTACATGTAACTCAGAAGATGGAGTGGGTGCACCTGATGGCGAGGGATACTGATAATAGAGAAAGCTAATCCACATGCAAACATCAGCCCAGTGCACTAGAAATATATAGAACGTGTGTGTACTACGCTAGAGTTTATATAGACAGACAGACAGACAGACAGACAGACAGACAGACAGACGGACGGACAGACAGACAGACAGACGGACGGACAGACGGACGGACGGACGGACAGACAGACGGGCTGACGGACAGATAGACAGACAGACAGACGGACAGACAGACAGACAGACAGACAGACAGACAGACAGACAGACAGACAGACAGACAGACAGATAGACAGACAGACAGACAGACAGACAGACAGACAGATAGTAACATTTAGATTAACCAGGATTAACCGTCACCGTCGGGACTAGGGCTGTGACGGATAACCGAATAGACGGATAGTAGAAATATCCTAAAACATATGTACAGTCACGTGATCTCAATGCGGGCTTGGAGTGGGGAGTGGGGGAGGTGGAGTGGGGATGAAATTGAAATAAATTCCTTTGAAAGTAAATAATGCATACATATAGTATTTAATGTTACAAAACGATCAATATAAACTTTAATTTAAGAGTAGCAATGTACATAAATCTCTGTTACATTAAAGTAATCAGTCATCTCCCTCTGTGTCTTTGAGGCTCGAGCTGTCTGTGCGGCGATCTTCCGATGTTCTGTATCTTACGCAGAACTAAGAACTGTGTTACATTTTCCTCCTCTTGCATTTCAAACCAGTTGATGCACTGTTGTAACATTGTTTCCGTTTCTGAGTGGCTAGTTGTAGGTTTTTGATTAAGAACTGATTCTTCATCGGAATCAATTTCTTCTTCTTCAATGGTAGTAACAGTAGAAACAATTTCATCATCGTTCTAAAACCTTTCATTCATTTCGTCACATTCTACTCAATCTGTTACTTCTTCTGGCGTAATGTTTTCATTGTATAGTCCTACATTGTTGCACAGGTGCACAATTTCGTCAACACTAGCAGTCTCAGTTCCTTCAGTTTCATCAATAGGTCCAGACAAGAATTTATTCCACCCATTGTTTAGGTTAGACACTGTAAAGTCAGCCCAGGCAGTGGCGACATTGGAAATAGTGTCCTTTGTGTTGTATCTCTTCAAATATTCTTTGTCTTTAAAAAAAAAAAAAAAAAAGACGATGACGGATAACAGAAACTGACGGTTAAACTGGTGACGGTTAATCGGAGAATATTGCACATATAATCATATGCAGCGCGATTTCAAGACCGACATCTGTTGATCACATATTCTGTCGGCCCTGAGAGATCTGAAATACCGGTCTTTAGGCATTCCTCGAAAAATCTCAATCGACAATCCTGTACCGATATCGTACACTTAGTACTTTGCCAATGCTTTCTGAACAAAACGTTATCGTTAAGGTCCCATTGAACGGTGAGACATAAACGTCTGCGTCAGCTGACAGGACACGTGATGATGTCGATGATGAATATATCTACAGCAGGCTGGTATGTTGTGCAACATATCTACTACATCAATCCCTACGACAGAAGAGTTCTCACAATACTAGAGTGGATACTTCATCAGCTCTGACTTCAGTTCGTATTCTTGCCAAATTTGGAACTAACTATAAGAACGAACCAATGCAGCAGCATAATTAACTTTGCCTTTTTTGTCTTTAAAGTGTAGTCAATGCCTTGTGGGCGATTCCTGGACAATTTAAGGAAGGATTATAAAACAATTTCCTGGACACGATGAGGAAGCAGTATTTAGGAAGTTTGCTGGGGAAAATGGAAGTCACAAAGAATGAGTTTTGAATGCAGTAGTAAAAGGACCGAGGTGAGTAATGTGGGACATTTTAAGACAGAAGCCACACTAAACAGGTTTCACGATTTATTGCCTGGAAATTGCCATGAATTTCAACAGATGCATACCTCAGAGTTACATATCACATGAAGTGAATAAATGAATTGTACTTCAGCCGAAATACTTACAACACATGATCATTGATAATGTTCGAATATGGAGCATTTGTTAACTCTAAGGTAATCGTAAATTTAAAATGAAGTCTTTCTGCCTGTGCAAATCTGGCCGACACACAGGACTCCGAGGAAGGAAAGGCTAAGCGCATAGATAATCAGACTGCTATTGATACTACATTAGAACTGGGACGCCTTGCTGGCTGTTGAAGATGAGAATGGAGCACGCATGGGAATGTCTCGAGTACTGTGATGTCGGTTCTTTACTCAATTCAACTCAACTAAATTGAACTCAACTATGTCTACACAAAATGGGTTTAATGTAGGCAATACATGGGAAAAAGTACAAGATATAACAAAGGATTGGCAGGGCTTGACATGTGACGGATGACAGCCTATGCTCCTTCGGGGGATAAACACAGAAGAAGAAATGAAGAAGTATCACAAGCTGAATAAATAAAACGTTAACAAGATTATTGGTCGTATTCTGGTATAAACCTAAGGCCTATCCACGTCAATATGGAAGCACTATACTCGAGTTTCGCCCTCGTTTGAGCTCGTCAGTAGTGCATATCCCTGACCGGATCGGGAAACAGTCCCGGATCACGCGTGTGAAGCGGGTGTATAACCACGCGGCACACACTGGACACACCAAATTATCACAACAGAATATCACAACGCTACCCATCGTAGGCTATGCTCAAGATTGCCCAATCGCCGCGACCGACGTCCGTCAATCGATGGGACCCGAACGATCAGGACTTCTCACTGGCAAGGAACACCAGGCCTCCTAAATCCAGTGAGCAATAGTCAATTGATTATGTGGTTGTTTCGGGATTTGAAATTTAAATATTGAGCACAACCCACTACTGGCAACGCTGATCGTATTCTGGTATAAACCTAAGGCCTATCCACGTCAATATGGATGCACTATACTCGAGTTTCGCCCTCGTTTGAGCTCGTCAGTAGTGCATATCCCTGACCGGATCGGGAAACAGTCCCGGATCACGCGTGTGAAGCGGGTGTATAACCACGCGGCACACACTGGACACACCAAATTATCACAACAGAATATCACAACGCTACCCATCGTAGGCTATGCTCAAGATTGCCCAATCGCCGCGACCGACGTCCGTCAATCGATGGGACCCGAACGATCAGGACTTCTCACTGGCAAGGAACACCAGGCCTCCTAAATCCAGTGAGCAATAGTCAATTGATTATGTGGTTGTTTCGGGATTTGAAATTTAAATATTGAGCACAACCCACTACTGGCAACGCTGATCGTATTCTGGTATAAACCTAAGGCCTATCCACGTCAATATGGAAGCACTATACTCGAGTTTCGCCCTCGTTTGAGCTCGTCAGTAGTGCATATCCCTGACCGGATCGGGAAACAGTCCCGGATCACGCGTGTGAAGCGGGTGTATAACCACGCGGCACACACTGGACACACCAAATTATCACAACAGAATATCACAACGCTACCCATCGTAGGCTATGCTCAAGATTGCCCAATCGCCGCGACCGACGTCCGTCAATCGATGGGACCCGAACGATCAGGACTTCTCACTGGCAAGGAACACCAGGCCTCCTAAATCCAGTGAGCAATAGTCAATTGATTATGTGGTTGTTTCGGGATTTGAAATTTAAATATTGAGCACAACCCACTACTGGCAACGCTGATCGTATTCTGGTATAAACCTAAGGCCTATCCACGTCAATATGGATGCACTATACTCGAGTTTCGCCCTCGTTTGAGCTCGTCAGTAGTGCATATCCCTGACCGGATCCGGAAACAGTCCCGGATCACGCGTGTGAAGCGGGTGTATAACCACGCGGCACACACTGGACACACCAAATTATCACAACAGAATATCACAACGCTACCCATCGTAGGCTATGCTCAAGATTGCCCAATCGCCGCGACCGACGTCCGTCAATCGATGGGACCCGAACGATCAGGACTTCTCACTGGCAAGGAACACCAGGCCTCCTAAATCCAGTGAGCAATAGTCAATTGATTATGTGGTTGTTTCGGGATTTGAAATTTAAATATTGAGCACAACCCACTACTGGCAACGCTGATCGTATTCTGGTATAAACCTAAGGCCTATCCACGTCAATATGGAAGCACTATACTCGAGTTTCGCCCTCGTTTGAGCTCGTCAGTAGTGCATATCCCTGACCGGATCCGGAAACAGTCCCGGATCACGCGTGTGAAGCGGGTGTATAACCACGCGGCACACACTGGACACACCAAATTATCACAACAGAATATCACAACGCTACCCATCGTAGGCTATGCTCAAGATTGCCCAATCGCCGCGACCGACGTCCGTCAATCGATGGGACCCGAACGATCAGGACTTCTCACTGGCAAGGAACACCAGGCCTCCTAAATCCAGTGAGCAATAGTCAATTGATATTGTGGTTGTTTCGGGATTTGAACATAGCCTACATTTCTGTTGAGCATAGCCTACGATGGGTAGCGTTGTGATATTCTGTTGTGATAATTTGGTGTGCCCAGTGTGTGCCGCGTGGTTATACACCCGCTTCACACGCGTGATCCGGGACTGTTTCCGGATCCGGTCAGGGATATGCACTACTGACGAGCTTAAACGAGGGCGAAACTCGAGTATAGTGCTTCCATATTGACGTGGATAGGCCTTAGGTTTATACCAGAATACGATCAGCGTTGCCAGTAGTGGGTTGTGCTCAATATTTAAATTTCAAATCCCGAAACAACCACATAATCAATTGACTATTGCTCACTGGATTTAGGAGGCCTGGTGTTCCTTGCCAGTGAGAAGTCCTGATCGTTCGGGTCCCATCGATTGACGGACGTCGGTCGCGGCGATTGGGCAATCTTGAGCATAGCCTACGATGGGTAGCGTTGTGATATTCTGTTGTGATAATTTGGTGTGTCCAGTGTGTGCCGCGTGGTTATACACCCGCTTCACACGCGTGATCCGGGACTGTTTCCCGATCCGGTCAAGGATATGCACTACTGACGAGCTCAAACGAGGGCGAAACTCGAGTATAGTGCTTCCATATTGACGTGGATAGGCCTTAGGTTTATACCAGAATACGATCAGCGTTGCCAGTAGTGGGTTGTGCTCAATATTTAAATTTCAAATCCCGAAACAACCACATAATCAATTGACTATTGCTCACTGGATTTAGGAGGCCTGGTGTTCCTTGCCAGTGAGAAGTCCTGATCGTTCGGGTCCCATCGATTGACGGACGTCGGTCGCGGCGATTGGGCAATCTTGAGCATAGCCTACGATGGGTAGCGTTGTGATATTCTGTTGTGATAATTTGGTGTGTCCAGTGTGTGCCGCGTGGTTATACACCCGCTTCACACGCGTGATCCGGGACTGTTTCCCGATCCGGTCAGGGATATGCACTACTGACGAGCTCAAACGAGGGCGAAACTCGAGTATAGTGCTTCCATATTGACGTGGATATGCCTTAGGTTTATACCAGAATACGATCAGCGTTGCCAGTAGTGGGTTGTGCTCAATATTTAAATTTCAAATCCCGAAACAACCACATAATCAAGATTATTGGTGTTATTAACACAAATAAATGTTATATTATTATTGATAATCGTTTTTCATTCATATGAAGAGCAACTGCTGAAAGTTGTGAGAAAAGAAGGTCTTGAGAGCATATTGGCTTTGAGATGACAAAGTCTGGATAATGCACACGTTATGAGAAAAGTAAATCTGGAGAAGTAGTTTGTGATAAGAGCAGGACTTTAAAAAAAACAGGTTATGAGAAGGGAGGGTGTGGGGAAGATGTAGATTATGAGAAGAGAAGTGTCTCAGAATGTGTAGGTTATGAGGACAGAATGTCTGGAGAAGATCTAGGTTATGATAAGGTAATTTTTGAACAAATTATAGATTGCAAGAAGACAAGGTATTGAGAACATGAGGAGAGAAGTTCTGGAGTACGTGAAGGTTGTGAGGAGAGAATAAATGGGGAAAGTGTAGTTTATGCTAAGAGAAGTTGTGGAGAAAGGGTAGCTTATGGCAAGAGAACGAATGGAGAAAGTGTAGGGGCAAGAGAAGGAAAGGCGAAAGTGTAGGTTATGGCAAGAGAAGATATGGTGAAAGTGTAGGTTATGGCAAGAGAATATATGGAGAAAGTGTAGGTTATGGCAAGAGAAGGAATGGAGAAAGTGTAGTTCATGGCAAGAGAAGGGATGGAGCAACTGTAGGTTATGGCAAGAGAAGATATGGAGACAGTGTAGGTTATGGCAAGAGAAGATATGGAGAAAGTGTAGGTTATGGCAAGAGAAGATATGGAGAAACAGTAGGTTTCGGCAAGAGAAGGGATGGAGAAAGTGTAGGTTACGGCAAGAGAAGGGTTGGAGGAAATATAAGTTATGGCAAGAGAAGGGATGGAGAAGGGCAGCAGACGGCCTTGCGTTGGTTTCTATACAATGATATCAATGCCGGTCGTTCAGAAAGCAATGGCAAACTACGGAACGTTAACGTGCTCAGAAATCACAAACAACACATAACATGTCGTTAATAGTCGGCTTTTTATAGTCCATGCTGGTGTCTGTAATAATGTCTTTCCACTGTTCGCTGTCTCGTGTGCTGCCAATTATTTCTGAAACTGCGATATTCCTTCATGCCATGATACTAAACTATCTAGTACAGTGGTTCTCAACCATTCGTGTCAGGTCTTAGTCAGATATGACTGAGCTACCGTATAACAGTAGACGGTACTACCTGCTTTCTGTTAGCGCCGAACATTGGGCGGCGCTTACCAAACCCGACACCCCATATTGTGCCAACGGCTTCGGGCGGATGAGTGCAATTGGGAGGGTACAAGCCTTACCCTGGTGCTAGGAAATGCAACCTAAAAACAAAATGTCATGACAGGGCAGACCAGGCCCTAAGCCTTGGTTGGCAGTTGGTCTAGGATCGAAGCTCCAACAGGCGGACAGTTAGAGCATTGCTTTGCTGATCCGGGAGCATCTGCAGCTTGTATTGTTCCAGATTTAGAGGTGTTACCTTTCCTCTGGAGTGAACTAGGCAGACCAAGAGAGGGATCATGCTGCATGGGCAACACATGATCTTTATATTTTAGTCCAGGCTTTGTGCCATGGAGAGGCAATCACTTCATCACTGGTCTTAACAGGTCTCGGAATCAAAGAGGCAACTGTTGCGGGTCATAAGTCCTTGTCAATTGGCGTAGCCCCCGGCCAATTGGGTGCTGATCCGCCACAGCCTGCCTGCTTCAATAGGTGCTTGGGGCTAGGACAAAATCTGTATCGCAGGCTGTAAAACCTATGCACCAGGTACTATTAAAAAGAAAAATAGAAACCTCAAGGTACGGCTTGCAACTTGGAACGTGAGAACCATGTGTCCAGGAATTTCCACTGACTTGACCAATATTTACGATGTGAGAAGAACGGCTGTGATTGATGCCGAACTAAATCGTCTTAACATTGATATTGCTGACCTGCAGGAGAATCGCCTCGCTGAGGAAGGGTCACTCAGGGAAAACAATTACACCTTTTTTTTTGGAAGGGTAGAGGGCAGGCAGAAAAAAGGCAACACGATGTGGGCTTTGCAGTGAAGAATTCGCTACTGGGAATGATTGAAATTCCAGCAGGAGGAAATGAAAGACTATTATCCCTGCGCTTGGCAAACTCATGTGGTTTTTCCACCATTATAACTGCATATGCACCAACACTCGATTCCTCTGATGATGTGAAGGATTCGTTCTATAAGGAGTTAGACTCCGTGATGAAGGCAGTTCCAAAATCTGACTACATTTATATGCTCGTGTGGGCAAGGACTCGAGTTCATGACCAGTGTGCCTTGGAAAATACAACATCGGTAGCATGAATGAAAATGGGCAAAGGCTGCTGGAGAATTGCACCAGAAATGACCTATGTATTAAAAACTGCTTTTTTAAAACAAAAGTGCTGCATTAGGTCACATAGAAACATCCACGATCGGGCCATTGACAACAACTGGACTTCTTCATCACACGGTTGTTGCAAGGGTTAGACGGAGACCAAAGAGAATCTACACAGCTAAACACAAATCTAGCCCCAGGATTAATATTTTTAACACTCACGATCCTGAAAAGTGCGTTTCAACAGCAACTTGAAGACGCTATCACTGATACACCAGAAAATTGTACAGTAGGTGAAACGTGGGGTCAACTTAAGGAAACTCTTTATAAAACTGCCGTAGGGGTTTACGGCACTGTGGATCATAAGAGGCAGGACTGGTTTACGGCAAACAGCCAGACTCTGCAGGCCTTGATTGATAAGAAGCTCTCTAAGATAGCTCTCTTAAGAAACAAGGAAAGACCAACGCGTAACACTCTGAGTGAGCTAAAGCAAGCTAGGAAGGATGTGCAAAAGGCTGCCAGGCAGTGTGCAAATGACTTTTGGATCAATTCATGTGAGTCCATTCAAATCACAAGTGATATGGGAAACATCAAAAGCATGTATGAAGGAATAAAGAAAGACTGTGGTCCAACGATCAAAAGAAGTGCACCATTGAAAACCTTGACTGGAGAAATCATCACTGATAAGAAACAGCAGATGGATAGATGGGTCGAGCACTATTTAGAGCTTTACTCAAGTGAGACCAAGCTAGCGGATGATGCCCTTAACGCCAAAGAGGCTCTACCAACTCTTGACCACCTGGACACACTTCACACCATAACAGAAGTTACGTGTGCTATAAATGAACTTGCATCTGGCAAGGCTTCAAGTAAGGATGGGATTCCAATAGAGGTTATCAGGAGTGGGTAAGACACCTCACTCTACTGATCCCCCAGCTAATAGAGCTATGCTGGCGAGAAGGACAAGTCCCACAGGATTTCAAAGATTCAAGCATCATAACACTGTACAAGAACAAGAGCGATCGGAGCGACTGCAACAACTATAGGGGTATCTCACTCCTGCGTATTTTATTTGCTAGAATTGTTCTGCGTAGACTTCAAGTCCCATGAGATCAAATCTACCCCGATTCACAGTGTGGCTTTCGACAGAACCGGTCTACCATTGATATGATATTCTCATTGCGACAAATGCAAGAAAAATGCCGTTAACAGAATCAACCACTGTTTATTGCCTTCATCGACCTCACAAAGGCATTTGATTTGGTCAGTCGTGAGGGTCTGTTCAAGGCACTAAAGAAGATTGGCTGCCCGACAACTCTTCTGTCCATTGTGGAATCGTTCCACACAGGCATATAGGGTACAATCAAGTTTATGGTGCAACTTCAGAAGAGTTTGAAATCAAGATTGGAGTTAAGCAAGGTTGTGTACTAGCTCCCATCCTCTTTGGAATACACTTTTCACTTCTACTGAAATATGCCTTTCGTGATCAGGATGTGGCGGTATATACATTCACTCAAGCTCAGATGGTGGCCTCTACAATGCTCAGAGATTGAAGGCCAAGACCAAAATTAGGAGGGTACTGATAAGAGAGTTGCTTTTTGCAGATGATGCTGCAGTTACGACCCACTCTGAGGAGGAATTGCAATGTCTACTATCTGCATTCTCCAATGCTTGTTCTGAATTTGGTTTAACAATTAGCAAAAAGAAGACACAGATTATGTCACAAGGTGCACATGGGGTACCATCAATCTTTATTGACGACGCCGAACTAGAGATGGTAGACCATTTTACATATCTAGGATCAGTGGTAAAAAGCAAATTATCCCTAGATCAGGAAATCAACATTCGGATTCGTAAGGCAGCAAAAACAATGAACAGGTTAAGACAAAGAGTCTTGGAGAACAGGAAGCTTATTGTCAAAACAAAAGTCCTTGTCTATCAAGCCTGTGTCCTTAGTACTCTTCTTTATGGCAGTGAAACCTGGACAACTTACTCACACCAAGAGAAAAGTTTAAACAGCTTTCATATGCGGTGTCTGAGAAGAATTCTGGGTATTAAGTGACAAGACAAAATCACAAATACTGAAGTATTGGAAAGATCAGGTTGTGTGATGGTTTATTCCATGCTCAGTCTTCGTAGACTTAGATAGATAGGACATCTTAGGAGGATGGATTATGATAGAATACCAAAGGACATCTTTTTTGGAGAATTACAGATGTATAAGAGATCTCGGGATTGGCCTCTTCTGCGATACAAAGATGTGTGTAAACGGGATATGATTGATACAGGCATTGATAATGCACTTTGGGAGCAAGTCGCCGCTGAACGTGTTGCATGGATGGCAAACATCAGAAATGGAATAAAGACAAATGAGAAAATTATTGCAGATAAGTCACACACCGAGGGTGTGAGACGTAAGATGGTGCATGATGGTGGAAATGACCACGTGTTCACATGCACTCACTGTGAACGAACATTTACAGCGCGAATTGGCCTAATCAGTCACATTCGCTACTGCCATGGGTAAAAGTTATTATGCCTTTTTGAGGTACAAACTATCGTCTGTCAAGACCGCAAGGTGCCAATGTGTGTGTGTGTGTGTGTGTGTTTGTGTGTGTGTAATGGTTCTCAACCGTTGGGGAATTCCCCCCCCCCTCCTTCCCAAGGGGAAGGGGGGAGGCATTTTAGGGTTTTCAGAGGGGGAAATTAAGATTATTTCAAGATCGCGTTATTACAAGAACCGATTATTTGATATTGTTTTCCCCTTCGTACTGTACGGTTCTGTACGCCTCACCCTTCTAAAATTCATTTTATAAAGTACGTAGACTCACAAATCATGTTTTATGTGGACGTCTAGACTTGTTTTAGTATGTGCTATTAAATTTAGCTTCCATTATTATGTATACTGTGTAGGGGAGGGGGACGGACGGGGGGGGGGGGGGAATGACGTTCTGAAAATATCGGGAAGGGGGGCACGGGCCAAATTTTTAGGTAGGAAATACGAAAAGGGGGAGGGGGGAGGGAATGACGTTCTGAAAATATGGTGAAAGGGGGCACGGGCTAAAAAAGGTTGAGAACCACTGGTCTAGTATATTCGCTCTTCGTTACCAGTGTATGGGCAATGGAAGAAGAGAAAGTGCTTTTTGCTTCATATTACTGAGTATACTTTTGGCAATTCCTATTATGATTGATTCTTTTTTATGTCTGCTATCAACGGCTGTCTAGGACGGGGTTTCCTGATTTGGCACGGAGCTGGATAAAATACAAAATCTGTATCTCCATATACAAATCCATTACTCAGTAACCAATTGAGGAAAAATGATGAGATTGATGATTTAACATTATCATTATGTACGCCAACAAACAAATATTTTTTTGTGGGAACTGTACATCAGTTTTCAATGTTTGTTTATATGCGGTATACAATTCACGGGTCAAAGATGAAATGCATATTGTTAAATGTATTATATCTTCACATGGAAACATCCGTGTTCAGTAATGAATATTCTCCGCGACGCACGGGAATTTCGTCTCGAAAAGCACGTCACTTGGTGCAACAGAAATGTTCAGAGGTCATTTCCCGAATTGACGTGCATTACTGTAAAACAAGTTTGTTAGAGTGATTTCAATGCATCTTCGCCAAAACATCAAATACATGTCACCGCTTTACACGATTTCAGTTGCTTATGGACATATGAAAGGCATATTATTTGGGCGGAAATAAATGTTATACGGCAGGAAACATTTCATAACTATACAGCAAATATGTTTATTTAATTGAACGTGAATGAGGACAAACATTTGTGAACGCACTATAACATTTGTCTAGCGCAGAAAGAATTCCAGTCACGACAAGGATCTGATTAAAGTCATAAAACTGAGCTGGTTAAAGTAACATTGTTCTAAGATAGAACACTCTCTGCATACAAGGAACGGGTTTATAATTGTCTTAGGCTGAAAGAATTCAATATATGATACGGAGCTGGCTACAGTAATAATAGTTTAGAAAAGGAGGGATGCATGTTGCAAGAAGCGGGCTTGAAAAACAACTGCTCATAGCTGAAAGGAACCCCCCCCCCTCCCCCCTCCCTAACAAGGAGCTTGTTAAAGTATCAATTGTATAGTACAGAAAGAATTCCCACCATAACAATAAACTGGTTATAGTAAAACTAGTCTAGTACTGAAAGAATTCCCGCTATACCAAGGAGCTGGTTAAAGCAACAAAGTTTAGTGCAGACAGAATTCCCACCGTAGCAAGGAGCTGGTTATAGTAGCAATAGTTTAGTACAGAAAGAATTCCCACAATAACAAGCAGTTGGTTAAAGTGGGAATTATCTAGTCCATAAAGAATTTTAATCATGACAGGAGCTGGTTAAAGTGACAATTATCTAGACGAGAAAGAAGTCACGCTACAAGGAGCGGTTACAAATAATAACTATCTAATGCAGTAAGAATTTCACGAATAGCAAGGATCTGGTTACAGTATCAATTGCCTAGAAAAGAGGGAATTTACATTACAAGGAGCGTGTTTAAAAACAACAACAACAACAACAACAACAACAACAACAACAACAACAACAGCTGTCTATTGCAGATTACGATTTATTTTAAACTGGTGACATGAAGCTGGGCATAGCAACAATTTCTAGTTCAGTTAAATTCAAGTTTTAACATACTTCTGGTTAAAATGTTATGTGTCTGAGAAAAAAGGAATTAAGGGCATAGATCTGCAGACATGCAGGAAATGAGCTCCACGAAGACGACAGTGTCCTACATGAAGTAAAGAGAAATTTAACAATGCCAATTTTGTATAATATTCTGTTTTGTGAGACTCAGATCATTGAATAAGCCTTTACCTTTTGATTTGTGTGTTTGTATGCGCAGCTTGTGACTGCATGCAGTGTCCTATAATGCTACATATTGTATGTTTCTATAAAAGTAATTGTTATCTATATTAATAATGGGTGTGTTTAAGAATTATGGCTTACTTTGGCTTTCCTCTGCCGTATCTCGCAAAAATACCTAGTTTGTTTTCACTAATTGATGATAAATAAACCAAAACAAAACATACAATATTTGTTGCTAGATTTTCACTTGTGTCTAGACAAATGTTCGCATTGTTGAAGAATTCTCAACTGTCTGTTCACTTCATGGAATCATTAGCACTAATCCCTCAGATACTTATGCTCTGCTGTAAACAATAATCGATCATTAACGCAGTCAAACAGATTTCTTCTTCTTCTTCTTCTTCTTCTTCTTCTTCTTCTTCTTCTTCTTCTTCTTCTTCTTCTTCTTCTTCTTCTTCTTCTTCTTCTTCTTCTTCTTCTTCTTCTTCTTCTTCTTCTTCTTCTTCTTATCCTTATTCTTCTTCTTCAGCGTTCCGAGCCATTGAGGTTCTTTGCTGCAGATACAATCCGTCTCAATTCGTCTCTCTGGTTGACCTTCTCTTGCCAGTCGTTGATTCCAAGTGCTTGTAGGTCTGTATATACATTATCTCTCCACCGTCTTCTTGGTCTACCTCGGGGTCTACGGTCATTTATTTCCTGAGTGTAAGCCAGTTTTGTTTCCCTATTATCTTCCATTCTTTTTATATGCCCTAGCCATTGTAGTCTATTAGCCTTCATGATACCAGTGATTAGCGGGGACTTAAACAGATCATAAATGTCTTTGTTACTTCTTCTTTTCCACTCTCCACTTTGTGTATCCCTAATGCGTCCAAAAATGCGTTTTAAAACTTTGTTCTCAAAGGTTTGTAGCAAGGCTTCGTCTCCTTTCGTTGTACTCCAGGTTTCAGAGCCATACAGCACAACTGGTCTGATCAATGTTTTGTATATTGTGATCTTGGTGTTACGAGATAGCGCCTTTGATTTTGATTTCTGGTTTTTGAAAATGAACACCTCATGTCCACCTGCTCCAGACTGACTGCTGCGTTCTTTCAAAATAGTCCGGCTGACGTTTGAAAGTGTACTTAGAGCAAGAAGTGGAAGCAAGTGGAGAAAGAAGGAGGAGGACGGGCAGGGGAAGTAGAGAAGAATGAGGATTAAGTTGTCTCGGCAGTAGCAGCAGTAACTGCAGGCGAATAAGGAAAGGGAGAAGAAGAAGTAGTATTAGCAGCAGCTGGAGAAGAGGTAGAAGTAGCAGTAGTAGCAGCAACAACAGCCGAAGAAGATAAAAGAAAGAAAGAAAGAAAGAAAGAAAGAAAGAAAGAAAGAAAGAAAGAAAGAAAGAAAGAAAGAAAGAAAGTTATTTGATGGCTCTGTAGAAGTATAAAATGACAACTCTGATCTAACGGTATGGTAAAGGTAGTGAGATGGCATACGCCTGATGTGTTAGATCTCCATATTTTCTATAAAAAAGTCTATTGAGATGTGTTGCCTTCACAGTTGATTCCCAGAAAACAATGACAGTGTATGATTACTGTTATAACTGGCATAGATATGGTATGCACTTTATGAGGCGGTACCGAACCCAGTGTGTTCTGCTTGTAAACGATCACTGCTACAGCCCAGCTGTAATCCGAAACACGGTCTTTATATGTCAGTCTTATGCCTCAGAAACACCACTTAAATGGTAAACAAATCGAAATAGCCTGAAGCGAAAGTCAGCATGGCCGAATGGATAATAGAGCTCGTTCTTAAACATTAGATATACTGATGGACTGACATGTTGAATTCTCGTCCTTGACTTAGGCACGTAAATTATAAGTACATCTGAAGTCGGAGTGGGTACGCCATATGGCAAGGAACACTAATAGGGGAAGCTAACCCACACGCAAAAATCAGTCCAGTGCACTAGAAGTGGTAGTACGTGTATGGACTATGCTTGAGATCAAAGAGAGCGAGTGCAGTAAAATAAAATATCATGAAGGCACATAAATGTGGGTGTTCATAAGAAATCTTAAAATACACATGACAATCAAAATGAATACTCCAAATATTCCTTCAGTTTATGATGTGTGTGATTTCTGCAGTATGCACCTGACGAGATGCAGCTAAATGTGTCAGGCAGTAAATTGTGCAATCTATTATGTTGTGTTTTCATTGTTCAAATTAAATACGCGAAAACGGTTTAAATGTTATGGAAGAAGATAGAACGCCAAAAATAACACATAAACATTAGAAAGAGACAGACGCTATCCATTTATCATGTGCCATGCCGGTAAGCGTGAGCGGTCATGATTCACCATTTCACTCGATCACCAGAGTCGTGGATCAGCTCTGTGTTCTTGTCTCCACCATGCCACGTGGCCAAACCATCCAGATATTTACTTCTCTGTCTTCCCCTTGTTCTCTTCCCCTCGATCTTGTCAGTTGTCACCAAGTTCTCTAATTTGTTTCTTCTCATAACATGTCCAAAAATGTTGACTGTCTACGCTTAATTTCACTAATCAGATTACGATTGTCATTTGTTTCTTGTAGGACTTGGTCGTTGGTTTTCTGTCCGTCGATGATGTTCTTTGCATTCTCCTCAGAAACCACATTTCCACAGCCATCAGATGTTTTTCAGCCGTTATACTTACCACTTTATAAAAAAGGTAAAACTGGGGCATGATATAACAACAGGACAGATTCATGGGAAATTAGATTAAGGAGAACAACGAAGGGACAATACCTGACAATCTTTATTATAAACAGCAACAAGAAAGCAAACATTATAACAAGACCCGTAGCAGAAACGCCATGTGGGTATGTGAAGTGTTTGAACCATCACGGTTTTGTAGAAGGATTTACAGGTGGCCAACCGTTATTCATGGGAGGTAAAACTATCAGCGCACGACCTAATGCAGTTGTTAGAAATCTCGTGATATAGAGAGGCAAAGCGACACCCCACTTGACCGGGGTACTAAAACACGTTGCATTTCCTTCACAGGTTTTCCGAAGGCTAATGGGAGATTCTTTTAAGAAATGAGTGCCTGGACTATGAAGCTACTACCTCCAGCATGAAGATGGAGGTGGAAGCAGTTACAGTGGCATTCCGTTGGTTAGAGGAGACACTGCAACACATTGTCTTCATCACGGACTCAAGGAGTATGCTTAGTAAGGTGGACAAAGGTATGTTTCGTGTGGAATGGCTCACCTCGCTTCAGGGGTCACAGACTGTGAGAATGGTATGCCCTGGCCATGCGGGAGTGCGGTGGGAATGAATAGGCTGATAGGCTGGCAGGGAATGCATCTCTTGGTGGTAGATTACTTATGGACAAGGGGGAGGTGGTATTGCTTCTGAGGAACAAGGTGGAGAAGTTAGGAGAACAGATTGAGAACCCGTACGTAGAAAGGATGAGATTGCGGGGGATTGGCATGGTTCTGGTAGAATCTGAAAACTGAGAGGGAAAACCAGGAGAACTTTCAATCAGATAGTGGTGAGAACGATTAGTAATATAACTCTTCGCTGGCTGTTGAACGAGGGATGGAGCACGTATGGGAATATCCTGAGAGCAGTGATGTCGGTTCTTAGCTCAACTCAACTACAGGCTTTGGTATCAACCCCAACCCTATGTTGATGCTCTAGGAAATTTTTACGTTCACTGATTTGCCATTGCTTTAATCAAACTGTGATGTATAACCGAACGGTGTAGGAATTGACCTTACTTTCACAGGAAGTTTAAGGGCAAGCGCAGATGCCCCGCAACCACGTAGACCTTCGATGATAACACTACAACAATATATAACTCAAACCAGTGTATTCTCTTAGTATCAACATTGTTTGGTCACGTTATGAGAAGGATTAAATTGGAGAACTTGGTGATAACTGGCAAGAACGAGGGGAAGAGAACAAGAGGAAGGCAGAGAAGTAAATACCTGGGTAGCTGGGCCACGTGGTATGGTCGAGTCAAGAACACTGAGCTGATCCACGACTCTAATGATCGAGTGAGATGGCGAAACACAACCGTCCACGCTTATCGGCATGACACATGATGAATGAATTCTCTTAGTGAATTTAAATAAAGACGTCATCAATAAAATGTTGCACGATTTCTTTCTTGCCTGTATTTATGGCGCCTTTCTTTAAATTCACTAAGAAAATACATTGTTTTAAAAGTACTGGAGAGTTTTGGTCAGAGACCATAACTTTATGAAGGGAAAATCCCAACTGCACCTCCCCGTGGTAGAGGATGGAAACACACCACGGTGTGGCTAACACAGCTCTGGGGACCGAGTATCCACCGGAATAAGTGGACAACTCTGCACCTGAGCAGGGCAGGGCACTCACTTGTCCTTACAGTCGGAAATGGCTGTCAAAGGCAGAGTTAAAAGACCACCGTGTGAATGTGGAAGGCAAGGGGAAACCACCACATTATCTTCCCAAGACTTCATGGCAAAACATAAATCAAAGTTAGTGAAGGACGTTAATGGCTGTCTTAGGGTATCCTCGTCCGGTAGGGACAGTCATGAGCCACAGGTGACACCAGACCGTCATCCAGCTACTGATGGCAAAATCATAACTAAAATAAATAAATTTAGAGTAGAAACATGGAATGTTAGGACATTAAATGAGCTATGGAAGTTGACCAATGTTCTAAGAGAGATGGATAGCATGAAAATGAATATACTAGGCGTTAGTGAGATGAGATGGAAGGGATCGGGCAAAATTATAGCTGACAATCACACAATAATTTATTCTGGAGGGAAAACACATGAAAAAGGTGTAGGAATAATATTAGACGAAAAAACAGCCAAGTCAATTAATGGATACTGGTGTATTTCAGATAGAGTTATTATGGTAAAAATCAAAGGCAAACCAATAGACATAAATATTATACAAGTATATGCACCAACAGCAAGCAGTAGTGATGAAGAAATACAACACTTTTACGACGAAATAGAAATGGCGATGGCTCAAATTGGATCACAAGAAATAAAAATAATACTTGGTGATTTTAATGCAAAAGTAGGAAAGGGAAAAATGGAGGATGTAGTGGGGAATTATGGTTTAGGTACAAGAAATGAAAGAGGGGAAATGCTAATAGAATGGGCGAATATCAATGAGATGATAATTGGAAACACATGGTTTAAACACCATAAAAGACGACTGTACACATGGATAAGCCCTGATAAGAAAATACGCAACCAAATTGACTACATACTAATTAATAAAAGATTTAGAAATGCTTTAATTAATGTAAAGACAATGCCTGGTGCTGACTGTAATAGTGATCATGTACCACTATGTAGACAAATAAAAGTAAGATTAAAGAGAGGGAAAAAAATGGTTAAGAACATGAGACTTAATAAAGAGGTTCTGAAAATAGATACAGAAATGCAAGAACAATACAGAGTGACTGTGAAAAATAGGTACAATGCAATAACTAAAATACAGAGTATAGATGAACAATGGGAAATGTTAAGGGACTCCATTCATCAAACTAGCAAAGAAGTATTACCGGAGAGAGGCAAAATAGCTAAGAAAAAATGGATGAATGAAGATATCTTAAAACTGATGGACAAAAGAAAAGAGTAAAAATGACAAACAAGAATACGCTAAGATAAATAAAGAAATAAAAGATAAATGTGGGAAGGCTAAAGAAAGTTGGTTAAACGAGCAATGCAAAAAAATTGAATTAAATTCCATTAAAGATACAAAAAATATGCACAGAAAAATCAGTGAGCTTACAGGAAGAAAAATAAGAATAAATACAGGGTGTTTGAAATCAAAAACAGGAAAGATAATATTAGAGGAAGATGCTATAATGAAGAGGTGGAATGAGTATATAAGAGAATTATATGAAGGAGAAAGGGGAGAATTAACAGAAGATAGTAACTTAGAAGGTCCACCTATTCTGAAAGAAGAAGTCGCTGACGCTATGAAACGTATGAAGAAAGGAAAAACAGCTGGGCCAGATGAAATCACAATAGAAGAATTAGAAGTATTGGGAGAATTTGGAGTAGATATATTAACCAAAATGTTGAATGATATTTACAGCAGTGGATATTTACCCAGTGATATGCTGAAATCTTTATTTATAGCTATACCAAAAAGACCAGGAGCAATTGATTGTGAAGATTTTCGTACAATTAACCTTATAAACCAAATCACTAAGCTTCTACTCAGAATCATAATGAGAAGAATCAAAAAGAAAATAAAAATGGAAATTAGTGAAGAACAGTATGGATTTGTGGAAGGAAAGGGCACAAACAATGCAATTTATACATTACGGTCACTAATAGAAAGGTCAATAGAGAAACAGAGAGACATATATTTGTGCTTCATAGATTATACTAAGGCATTTGATAAAGTAAAACATGATGAACTGATTAAAATGTTGGAAGATATCAACATTGATGGAAAAGATTTAAGAATAATAAAGAATGTTTACTGGAACCAAGTAGCAGCAATTAAAATGGGAAATAAAGAGGGTAGTTACGAACGGATAAAGCTAGGAGTACGACAAGGGTGTGTCTTGTCACCAGATCTTTTCTCCCTGTATAGCGAAGTAATAATGAGAGAGATCAAAGAGATGCCAGGAATACTAGTTGGAGGTTATAATATAAATAATATACGCTATGCAGATGACACAGTATTGGTGGCGGATAATTCAACAGACCTACAACAATTATTAGACGTTGTAGTAACAGAGAGTGCAAGGAAAGGACTCTCCTTGAATATCAAGAAAACAGTAACAATGGTAATATCAAAGAAAATGTTGACACCAAAATGTGACATAGAAATAGAAGGGAAAATCCTTAACCAAGTTGATAATTTTAGATACCTAGGGGCATTTATAACATCAGATGGAAGATGTACAACAGAGATTAGGAGTAGAATAGGGCAGGCAAAAGCCGCTTTTCAGAAAATGAAGAGTATCTTATGCAATAAGTCACTATCACTGAATGTAAGAAAGAGAGTGCTGAAATGCTATGTAGAACCAGTTTTGCTGTATGGCAGTGAATCTTGGAACGTAAATGAACAAATTAAGAAGAAATTAGAAGCAACAGAGATGTGGTTCCTGAGACGAATGTTGCGAATTCCTTGGACTGCCAGAGTAACTAACGACGACTGCCTGAAACAGGCTAATGAAACTAGAACATTATATACAACAATAAGACAGAGACAAACATCTTTCTTCGGTCACGTGATGAGAAGAGAGGCATTGGAGAACATCGTAACAACTGGAAAGATCGAGGGGAAGAGAGGCAGAGGTAGACCAAGAGAAGTGATGCTGGATGGATTGAGACGGTGGCATGGAGGAATATCAGCACCAGAGTTGATCCAGAAAACCAAAGACCGAGATCTATGGAGAGCCACGAACGCCTACGCCAGCCGGCACGGCACTTGATGATGATGATGATGATGACATGTCGCCTCCAACAATCAACTGTGTAGCGGTAGATGGATTACTGAAGCTGAAATGGAAAATTGCTGTAAAGGTTTGTAGATTACAATCTTCTTCAAGAATGTTTCACAACGTGAAGATTTCCTTACCACCTTGTAAACAGAAGGACTTTTAATGCTAAGTTTTAGACTTCCACGGATATAACGATCTACACCAGT
>OY992878.1:158917191-158977529 GCA_963921405.1 Cepaea hortensis
CTTCAGGTTCGCCAATTCAACCTGTGGCATGTTAGCCTTTCTGGCCTTTTGCCAGTCTTTGACAGCCTGCCTCTTCCCCAGCCACACCTTCTCGACCTCTCCATTCCACCATGGTGGCTGCAGCCATCTTTCTTGTCTCCTGCGGGAGGAAGTTAGTTTCCTTCTTCTGATCTTGCTTATGGCGTCTTGACCAGTGGTGTCGTACGGGAAGGCATTGGTCTTGTTTCTTTGACTCATGGCCCCGTCTTTCTTGATCAGGATGACACAAGGGTAGTGGTCACTATCGTGGTATCCCAGTGTGCCCCACCGGCACCTTGGTGCGATGGTGGGCGACACCAGAGCCAAGTTCTCTTTAAGCATCTTAGTCTATGTGCCAGGTCTAATACTGCTGTCATATACAATTGTTACTGTAATAAACTTTTTCCTAGATGCTGCTTGAATTAAGTGTATCTGCTTTTTTAATCACATCCAACGCTGTAGTGAAAGGGAGGAGGAGGGGGGGGGGGGGGTTTACGAGCGAAATTCGCAATCCCGAATACCGCATTCGAAATACAGCTGCGGGCGATTTGGAAGCAGACAGCCTTGCGCTTGTTGTTATACGAGGATGAGTCAATGAGTAAGTCACATAGTTCTGTGAGATGGCAGGTAAATGTAGTTGGTGTTTTCTACAGGTGTCATTAGGTGACAGCAACATCGAACTTTATATTCCCGTTCGTCGGGTGGCGCTAGGTGTCTCATGCGCATGCGCAGTGCATAAACAAAATGGCGACTGTACTTACGGAGTGTACAAGCACAGACAACGTGCTGTTGTGCGTTTTTTTTTTTTTTGTGGGCAACAGGATTACCTACAAAGGACATTCATAATGCTTCCTATTTATTCTGACAAATGTTTGTCCCGTAAAGCGGTGCATAGCTGGGTAGAAACATGTTCTCAAGGACGCTCTAAAATTGTTGATGAAATCCGATCTGGTCGTCCTGTTGAGATTGCAACTGAAGCATCCATGCAGCGGGTGGAGGAGATGATTACAGGTAACAGGCGAGTAACGATAGACTGTAGCATCTGCAATAGGGTGCTCACATAGTTCAGCATACAGCATAATGCATGATCGATTGAAATTTAAGAAAGTGAGCTCAAGGTGGGTACCCAGACAATTGAAGGAGGAACACAAAATGAACCGATTTGGCCTGTCCTTTCATCATCTCTGTCGATACGAAGATGAAGGAGAAGACATGCTGAACAGGATTGTTACTGGGGACGAATCATGGGTGCATAACTACCAGCCCGAATCAAAGCGTGCTTCAATGCAATGGAAACATCCTTCTTCGCCTTGTGTACAAATATTCACAGTTACGTCATCAGCAGGGAAGGTTATGCTGACAAGTGTTCTGGGATTGTCAATGATTGCTTTTAACCAATTTCAAGAAGAAAGGTGACAATGTGAATTCTGAATCGTACTGTGAAGTTCTCTCGATGCTTCATGATGCAATTCGAAGAAAACGTCCAGGACTGCTGACTAGAGGAGTGTTGCTTCTTCACGACAATGCCAGACCACATACGGCTCGATTAACTCAGGAGAAAATTAACCAACTAAGGTGAGAAGTTCTGGAACACCCACCTTACAGCCCCGACTTAGCCCCTAGCGATTTCCACCTTTTTGGTCCACTGAAAAATCACCTAGGCGGGAGACATTTCGCGAATGACGCCGAAGCTGAATGTGAAGTGAAAATGTGGTTAAGAAAACAGAGCACGCAGTTCTATGCAGACGGTGTGGGAGGACTGATAAAACTATGAGATAAGTGCATCAATGCTGAAGGAAATTATGTTGAGAAATAAAGGGACAATGTATGTATAAAAATTAACTGGTTTCAAGGTGTTATATTTAGTTATTTTTCTACAGCCATTTGTGAATTACTTATTGACTTCCCCTCGTATAATGATATGAGTACTGGTCGTTCAGAAAGCAATAGTAAACTACTGAACGTAAATTTGCGTAAACGTAAAATAAAAAAATGCACGGGGTGAAGGACATGCAACTAATTGTTAACCCCAAACAGTTGTTAATGCAAGGTATTCTTTACCAGCTACAACTGGAGACACTTCTCTCCCATACTGTCCTACTTTAATAGTGCAGACACGGTAAAGAGCTTCAGGAAAAGACTCACCAATGAACACCCATGATGCACCCATGAAAAAGAGCCCCTTAGCCCAGGAACACATATCCCAGGGGGACATGGTCCACTATGCGTGGGAGACAGACCACAAGCCCACGGAGACAGTCCATAAGTCCAGGGAGACAGTCCACAAGCCCATAGAGACAGCCTACAATCCCATTGATATAGTCCACAAGCTCAAGGAGACATCCCACACATCCAGTGATTCAGGGCCCACAAGTCCAATGATTCAGGGCTCACAAGCTCAGAGAGACAGCCCTAAAGTCCAGTGATTCAGAGTCCAACAAGTCCAGGAAGATAGTCCATAAGCCTAGGGAGACAGCCCATGAATCCAGTGATTCAGGGCCCACAAGTCCAGGGAGACAGTCCACAAGTCCAGGGATATAGAGCCCACAAGCCCAGGGATACAGAGCCCACAAGCCCAGGCAGACAGAGCCCACAAGCCCAAAGAGACAGTTCACAAGTCCAGGGAGATAGAGCCCACAAGCCCAGGGATACAGAGCCCACAAGCCCGGGGAGACAGAGCCCACAAGCCCAGGGAGACATGGCCCACAAGCCCAGAGAGACAGTCCACAAGTCCAGGGAGATAGAGCCCACAAGCCCAGGGATACAGAGCCCACAAGCCCAGGGAGACAGAGCCCACAAGCACAGGAAGACAGAGCCCACAAGCCTAGAGAGACAGTCCGCAAGTCCAGGGAGATAGAGCCCACAAGCCCAGGGATACAGAGCCCACAAGCCCAGGGAGACAGAGCCCACAAGCCCAGGAATACAGAGCCCACAAGCCCAGGGATACAGAGCCCACAAGCCCAGGGATACAGAGCCCACAAGCCCAGGGATACAGAGCCCACAAGCCCAGGGATACAGAGCCCACAAGCCCAGGGATACAGAGCCCACAAGCCCAGAGATACAGATCCCACAAGCCCAGGCAGACAGAGCCCACAAGCCCAGGGAGACAGTCCACAAGTCCAGGGAGATAGAGCCCACAAGCCCAGGGAGATACCCCACAAGCCCAGGGATATAACCCACAAGTCCAGGGAGACATAAAACACAAGCCTGGAAAAGCACTCTGACTATGGGAGGATTAATCCAGAAAATAAATCCTAGCCGTCTCAAGTGGCATGGGACTAGAAAGCGGCCATCTACACATTACAATGGATGTTCTTCACCACGCTTCACAAACGATAATCTCATCATCATCATCAAGTGCCATGCCGGCTGGCGTAGGCGTTCATGGCTCTCCACAGATCTCGGTCTTTGGTTTTCTGGATCAACTCTGCTGCTGATATTCCTCCATGCCACCGTCTCACTCTATCCAGCATCACTTCTCTTGGTCTACCTCTGCCTCTCTTCCCCTCGATCTTTCCAGTTGTTACGATGTTCTCCAATGCCTCTCTTCTCATCACATGACCGAAGAAAGCTGTTTGTCTCTGTCTTATTGTTGTATATAATGTTCTAGTTTCATTAGCCTGTTTCAGGCAGTCGTCGTTAGTTACTCTGGCAGTCCAAGGAATTCGCAACATTCGTCTCAGGAACCACATCTCTGTTGCTTCTAATTTCTTCTTAATTTGTTCATTTACATTCCAAGATTCACTGCCATACAGCAAAACTGGTTCTACATAGCATTTCAGCACTCTCTTTCTTACATTCAGTGATAGTGACTTATTGCATAAGATACTCTTCATTTTCTGAAATGCGGCTTTTGCCTGCCCTATTCTGTTCCTAATCTCTGTTGTACATCTTCCATCTGATGTTATAAATGCCCCTAGGTATCTAAAATTATCAACTTGGTTAAGGATTTTCCCTTCTATTTCTATGTCACATTTTGGTGTCACCATTTTCTTTGATATTACCATTGTTACTGTTTTCTTGATATTCAAGGAGAGTCCTTTCCTTGCACTCTCTGTTACTACAACGTCTAATAATTGTTGTAGGTCTGTTGAATTATCCGCCACCAATACTGTGTCATCTGCATAGCGTATATTATTTATATTATAACCTCCAACTAGTATTCCTGGCATCTCTTTGATCTCTCTCATTATTACTTCGCTATACAGGGAGAAAAGATCTGGTGACAAGACACACCCTTGTCGTACTCCTAGCTTTATCTGTTCGTAACTACCCTCTTTATTTCCCATTTTAATTGCTGCTACTTGGTTCCAGTAAACATTCTTTATTATTCTTAAATCATTTCCATCAATGTTGATATCTTCCGACATTTTAATCAGTTAATCATGTTTTACTTTATCAAATGCCTTAGTATAATCTATGAAGCACAAATATATGTCTCTCTGTTTCTCTATTGACCTTTCTATTAGTGTCCGTAATGTATAAATTGCATTGTTTGTGCCCTTTCCTTCCACAAATCCATACTGTTCTTCACTAATTTCCATTTTCATTTTCTTTTTGGTTCTTCTCATTATGATTCTGGGTAGAAGCTTAGTGATATGGTTTATAAGGTTAATTGTACGAAAATCTTCACAATCAATTGCTCCTGGTCTTTTTGGTATAGCTATAAATACAGATTTCAGCATATCACTGGGTAAAAATATCCACTGCTGTAAATATCATTCAACATTTTGGTTAATATATCTACTCCAAATTCTCCCAATACTTCTAATTCTTCTATTGTGATTTCATCTGGCCCAGCTGCTTTTCCTTTCTTCATACGTTTCATAGCGTATACGTATCTTCATACGTAGCTTCATACGTATCATAACGATAATCTCAGAAGAAGAAAATAACACTGGAAGCAAACTCCACATATTTAAATACAACAACGTAATATCATCATCTTAGAAAATTGAATCGTGAGATGAAAAACGGTAAGAATGATAATCTGACACGCCCACATAGGGCATAATTCATAGATTGGCAAAAAACAAAACAAGAAGTAATTTTAGAGGAATCTAGTCAACAAAATCGATATGCGACAGGATGAAAGATATCTTCTGATCCAGGGTTTTAATTATTTGCCCGCGGCCGTCGTCTGAGTCTATCTTAATGGAACTTTATCAATAATAATACCACATCAAGAGACATAGGGCAATTACTGACAGCTGAAAGATAACAGTAATAGAGGTCAGTTTGATTATGCTGCGCAGTAGAGATTATCATTTTTTATTTGTTGAAGTTTATTTCATTACATCCCTCGACGGACTGTCGACCTCTCGCCAATTCCGCTGCCTCGAGCATTTTGGTGTCCGGTGTGTCTCTGCTGATGTGTGGTCACTGTTGTGATGGTCAACTGTTTCCTTGTTGTCCATCAACGATACGTTTCGTTGCTGTTATTTTTTTAACTCTAATTAGTGAAATTGATGCTGTTGGTGCCGATGAAGCTGATGATGCAGATGATGATGACGAGGATGATGGTGTTCACAAACATGATGAAAGTAAAAACTGGTTGGGATCAGCGTAGTTCAAAATTCCAAATTGTAGTGGTAGTTCTAGTAGAAAGCACTAGATAGTTCTTGAAGTAATAGGATAGTAGTACTTTTAGCGGTAGTAATTTTAGTAATAGTAGTAGTAGTGGTCTCCCTGGACTAGTATTAGAGACTTTCTCCGTAATCCCGTATACTATCGTGAGTAATGTGACGTTTGCGAGTATCGGTGGCGGTTCTAGCCGCGTTGGTAACTTACGGGGTATGTGAGCCGGCCGCTCAGAAAGCAATGGAAAACTACTGAGCGTAATCTTTCCAAGAAATCAACAATCAGCTGAAAGATGCTGATGTTGACAGCGACGTCCTGTAAAGGATTTGCGAACAAAAAAGTAGTAGTAGTAGTAGTAGTAGTAGTAGTAGTAGTAGTAGTAGTAGTAGTAGTAGTAGTAGTTGTAGTAGTAGTAGTAGTAGTAGTAGTAGTAGTAGTAGTAGTAGTAGTAGTAGTAGTAGTAGTAGTGGTGATGGTGGTGGTGGTGGTGGTGGTAGTAGTAGTAGTAGTAGTAGTAGTAGTAGTAGTAGTAGTAGTAGTAGTAGTAGTAGTAGTAGCAGTAGCAGTAGTAGTAGTAGTCGTCGTAGTGGCATCATCATCAGCAGTATTAATGGCAGCAACATCAACAGTAGTAGTAAGCCGGAACAGCAGCAGCAGCGGTAGTAGTAGTAGTAATAGTAGTAGTAGTAGTAGTAGTAGTAGTAGTAGTAGTAGTAGTAGTAGTAGTAGTAGTAGTAGTAGTAGTAGTAATAGTAGCAGTAGTAGCAGTAGTAGTAGTAGTAGTAGTACGCGCACTTCTCTCTCAGCCCTTTATCCTCAATTGTATTACAGGCACTCAACCACTCTTGGAAACCAGTTCAGTCTTCAGCTATTTCCTGCAGCTCCATCTATGTCCTCCGCATACTATTCGTCTCATCGTCAGCATGCCGGAAAGGATAAGATCGGTCGGTCTGCAACTTCCAGTGTGCTGATACCGAGGGAGCGGGTTCAAACCTACGCCGATCAGTTAGACTAAAATGTTGGCTTCTCGTCCTTGACATGGGATGTAAATTTCACACGCCTCAGAAGTCGGAGTGGGTTCGTCTGATTGTGAGTGACACTGGTAATAAGAAAAACTAATCCACACGGAAAAATCAGCCCAGTGCGCTAGAAATAGTATCACGTGTATGGACTACACTTGTATTCAAAATGAGCGAAAGCAAAACGAACAAAAACATGTATCTCGGCGTATAATTCTCTGCTCCGAGTGTTCCACGACTCTATTTCCTTTTTCCTGTAAAGGTATTTCTAGTTCTACTATCATCATGTTATCTCAGTGTATATCCGAGCATGCAGAGGTTCTAGAAAAACTGGGAAAGAAGAGAGAGTTGATGAAAGAAATAAAGAGGAGGCAGTTGAAATATTTCGGTCACGTTAAAAGACATGACACCCTTATAAAAACCATACTGGACGGCAAGGTTAAGAGAAAGAGGTAGACAACGATACACGTGGGAAGATAACATCAAGAGATGGGCGAATATCAGCCTGCTAGAATGTAGTCAGGGCGAGAGACAGACGGTGTTGGAGATCCATTGCAGCCAACCTTCACTGTGGAGACGGCACCTGATTGATTAATACTAGCCAGCCCAGGAATTCCCTTTCCCCGACCCCCTCCTCCATGTGTTGATTCGCTAGAATCCGTCTAACTCTAGCCGTAATTTTCGCGTTAATGATGACGTCATATCATATGTGTCGTATTTTGCACAGGCAGCAGTAAATGGATACCTTTTGTTTATTAGTAATTGTTTTAGCCGTACTGCATGACTCTCATACATACCATACCACAGCACAGATTTACGAGCGGGCTTTAAAAAAAAAAAAAAACCTTAATTTAAAGTGTGATAGAAATTACAGTAACTACGCCATTGTCTTGTAGTCTGTCAATATTGTTGTTTAGGATGTCAAGAGTGTTAGTACGTGACATCAAGGTGCAGACTTATACGGTGACATCATAAGGACAGTTTAAAGACAGGACGCCCAACTTTTGACATGCCCCAACGAGGAGCAGCAACCTGTTAACCGTTTTTTTTAATCAACGAAGGGGTGACAACTATAGAAATTCATCGGCGAATGAAGATCCGGTATGGTGATGCATGCCTGTCAGTCCAGCAAGTGTATGAGTGGAGTAGGAAGTTTCGACCCGCAATCAAATCCAAACGACTTTTACACCTGAGTAAAGGTGTCTATTTGCAGCACGACAATGCTCGACCCCATACTGCCAAGGCAACGGTTGAAACCATCGTGGTCACCTTCAGTGTGTACTACATTCCCCGTGCTCGCCAAACCTAGCCCCTATTGATGTCCTCCTGTTTGGACTACTCAAAAAGTCCTTGAAGGGGGGGGGGGGGGTGTTAAGGTTTTCATTTAAATCCCCCCATCGTAAAAATAAAGAAACATGTGCCATCAGGAGCCTACTAATGGTATGTGATATGTTAGGTCCATATCAGCCATAACACGTTGAAAATACCGGTTCTCGTCCTATCATCGAAGTCAAGCAACGTCGGGCGTGGTCAGCAGTTAGATGGGTGACCGCCTAGGAACACCACGTGATGTAGATATTGGGAGTCTCCGTGGCTAAGCGTTCCAAGCCGTCTGCCTCGCGTTACGAAAGTTATGGGTTCGATTACGGGATACGACGTTCTGTTCACAAGGGCATTTTCTCGGAGACTCCTCGGGGTCGTCGCTGGAGCTACGGAGATCGTGCACCAGCGACACTTTTAGCAGGCCGTGCTGCGGAAGGAGACCGAGCCATATGGGATAAAATCCGGTACAATGAAGTCGATCCTCTCGACTTTTAAGACTTTAAAGACACTTGTAAGGCCTGAGTTCACGGAGAAATAGGTGGCCAATCGTTGTCTCCTGTAGCGAATGTCGAGAGCTGGCAACGAACCCTCGACCGACCTCTCTCATACCACTGTCAGAGTAATATTCTAACCAAGACACCAAAGCGCCCGATAGTAAATCCCCGCTTCGATATTGGTTGATGTATAGTTATAGGCAATTATTGTCTTGTGGAAAGGGCACTGGATCTGCTAATTATCAGTCCGGATGCCTTGCAGCTGAGAATAAGTCGATCTGGGAGACATATGTCATAAAGGAATCATATCACATAAAGGAATCATATCACATAAAGGAATCATATCACATAATGGATTTTATTCCAAGACCACCGACCCAGCCGGCGATTACATTAACTACTACTCTAACACGGCGATGCATTTACTTGTGGGTGTTCTTCGAGTGTGTATGTTAAGTATGTTGTATGTGTGTGAGTGTGTGTGTGTGTGTGTGTGTGTGTGTGTGTGTGTGTGTGTGTGTGTACAGGTGTGAACACATAGCCAACTTAACATAATCACCCGGAAGCTGAACTTTTCAGTGAGCGACTTAAACATATAATATGACTGCCACTTGTACCATTAGTATTGGAACTCGTCGCTGGCAGTTGTAGATGAAGACTGAGGACGTATGGGAATGTCCCGAGTTGTTGTGATGTCGGTTCTTGACTCAACTTATCTCAACTCAAGAGCGACTCATTAGGCTGCGATCAGGGTTTAAGTTTCAAACTAGCAAACGTACTCACAAAATGAGCATGTACGGCACTCGTAAATCTGATGTACAAACATGTGAACTCTGGCCAGGGTTAGAGAGTTCCTACATCTTGTTGGGACTGTCATTGTGTAATCTATAGGTGGCCGATATCCGTGGCGAAAGCGTTACGAAAGTGATTCGTAATTCCACTTACCTGCGTTGGAAACACAGCTGTGCGCGATCTGGCAGCAGACCGCGTTGCGCTGGATTTTAACGAATTGGTATGGGAGCCAGTCGTTCAAAAAGCAATGGCAAACTACTGAACGTAAACTTGCCAAGACATCAACAACAGGAGTAAAATGCTGGTGTTGAAAGCGATGTCCTGTAAAAAAGCTATGCAATATATATATATATATATATATATATATATATATATATATATATATATATATATATATATATATATGGGAAGGTCATCATGGATGAAGGTAAGTTGACTGCATGTACATTACAGGAGTTCTAGTCAGCCTCTGCATTATTTCGCTGTTTGTGATGTACTGGGACAAGTTTACTTTCAGTAGTTTACCGTTGATTTCCGAACGGCCGACACTCATTCCATAGTTAAAATGAAAGCAATGCGGCCCGCGTCCAAATCGCCTGTGACTGACTTCTCGTCTAGTATGGTTAGATAGTGAACTTGCGTTCTCAGCCCTAGGCCACAGACGCGACTTATGAAGTTTAGTGAACAGTAAATGTACAGGACCCATTTTTAACGCTATGAGACGCATTGTGCGTTGGGTATATTGTTTTAGTCCCGTTTTTAATATCAATCGGCACTTGATCAGTGTTGTGGTGGATACCAAGCCCGCTACCCGTGCCTCCCATGACATGGTCTGTTAGCATATTTTACACAGAGTCCGGCTCGAACCCCCAGATCATTAAACATCCCTGCTTCGACAGGGTTGAGGTATAGTTACAGGCCTTGGATTGTCTTGGGGAAAAGGCACAGGATAGCTAATGGTAATTATCAGTCCGGATGCCTTGCAGCTGAGAATGCGTGGATCACGGAGACATATGACATAAAGGAATTATATCAAATAATGGAATTTATTCTACGACTACCTACCTAGCCAGCGATTACTACTCTAACACGACGATTGATATACTTGTGTGTGTTCTCCGTGTATGGATGTTATGTGTGTGTGTGTGTTGTGTGTGTGCGTATTATGTGTGTGTT
Source organism: Cepaea hortensis (assembly GCA_963921405.1). Lineage (NCBI taxonomy): Eukaryota > Metazoa > Mollusca > Gastropoda > Stylommatophora > Helicidae > Cepaea > Cepaea hortensis. The sequence continues at coordinate 158,927,594 of OY992878.1, forward strand.
ATGTGTGTGTTATGGGTGTGTGTGTTATGTGTGTGTGCTATGTGTGTCTGTGTTAGGTGTGTGTGTGTGTGATGTGTGTTATGTGTGTATTTGCTGAGTGTGTCTGTGTTATGTGTGTGTGCGTTATGTACGTGTGTGTTCTCTGTGCGTGTGTATTATGTGTGTGCGCAGCTCAGTGGTATGGTGGATAGTGCAATTGCTTGCGAGGTCAGAGGTTTGGTTTCATTTCCCAGATTAGTCCAGTCATGTTCTGGAGTTGACCCAACAAGAAAACAATAAAACCGCCTAACGTAAGGACATTTCAGGAAGATTAAATGGGAAGAGGACAAGGAATGCACTTGGTCACTCAATCTCATTATGTCGTAAAATTGTATATGTATAATACTAACACTTCAATCCACTACAAGAGTGGCCTCGGTTAGATTGCCTGTACATTACCTTTAAATGAACATATATTCATGTTTCCTCTGTAAGAGGCACACTAGAAAAGGCGAAAGCGAACTGCGCTGATAACGTCATTTGCACGATCTGGATTCGTCGCGTGTCATCTGTTCCTCCTTGCTCTCAGGCCTACACAATAGTTATCACATCACATAGCAAAAACCTGCTTTGGTACAATGTATAATTTTACTGTTATTATTATTATGAGATATTCTTCTGAATTGTTCATATTTGCGTGTTCTTTACCCCCACACCAGGTTCCGATGATCTGTTCTCGTATTAGGGGATTTTTAAAAATACTGGATTGAAATGACTATGGTCTGGGGATAATTGTCTCTTTCTAACTGTTCAGTGCACGTTTGTAATAGTTAAATGTCTGTTTGTGGTGTTGAATGTCTGTTGTGTTGAGTGTCTGGCTATAGAGGTAAATGTCTGCCTGTGGCGGTTGAATCTCAGTTTGTGGCTTTTACATGTCAGTTTGTACCGTTTGAGTGTTTGTAGTGTCTGTGGAATATTTGCGCTGTGGATGTTGACTGTCTGTTTGTGTCAGTTGACTGTCTGCTTGTGTCAGTTGACTGTCTGCTTGTGTCAGTTGAATGTCTGTTTGTGTCAGTTGAATGTCTGTTTGTGGCTATTGAATAACTGTCTGGGACTGCTTAATGTCTGCTTACGGAGGTTGAATGTCTGTTTGTTGCGGCTGAATGTCTGTTCGCACCGACTTAATGTGTGTTTATCGCTGCTGAATATATGTTCTTCCCGAGCAAATGTCTGCTTGTAGAGATTGCATGTCCACTCGATCGGGTGAATGTCTGCTTGTAGAGTCGGCATGTCCACTTAGCGGGTGAATGCCAGCTTGTCCCGGTAGGGTGTCTGTGGCTTTGGAATGTCCATATGCGAACGTTGAATGACTGATTGTGGTAGCTAAATGTATGTTAGCGTAGTTTAATGACCGTTTTCGGCGGCTGAATTTCCATTTGTGACGGACAATTGCCCTATCGACCAAGTTGAATGTGGGATCAATTAGCATTGCGTAAAACAGAAAAGATTTCTCTGCGGTGTTAGCAACGGCCGGCGTTAGGCTAACAACATCCCGTCTCATGTAGTTACGGGAAATAAAAGGATCGTCTTAGCGTGATCTAAAAAAAATGCCTTAATTTCATACAAATTCGGTCAAGTAAGCTTTCCTTCCAGGAAAGCGCGGGCAGCGTTGCGGATGGCGTGCTTTCCTATCCGCCTTGTAATCGTGTGATCGAAACCCCATGGAGGCAATACCCTGGGTTTGCAGTTTCACACAAACTAAGTAGGTACTAGGAAGTGGCATGAGAGATACAGGCGGCCGGAGTGACAATGACGACATCAAGCATTCCTTGTCCTCTTCCCATTTAATCTTCCTGAAATGTCCTTACGTTAGGCGGTTCACCTAATATGTTGCATGAACTTTACAGAGGTGAATACAAAACTTGAACCGGCAATATTTTCAAACACTGCACAGTCATTAAAAATACACAGTATATTTCCTGGTAAACAATTTAGGCGGGGTCGACCTGGAAGGCCAGATCTATGTTACCAGTTCGAATCTGCCACGAAGTAGATCGAACGCAAGACCACAGCGTCGGTGTTTGTAATACAGAGGTCACTTAATTGTTGTTGTAATCCCCAAACGAATGTCAAAACACACACTGCATATTTACAAGGAACAAAGTATCTTACCTATTCTATATGTTTCTGACTGAGACGTTTCAAAACACACATTGTATATTTACACTAAAGTCTTACCTATTCTATATGTTTCTGACTGAGACGTTTCAAAACACTGTATATTTAAAACAAAGTTTCTTACCTACTATATGTTTCTAATTAAGAAGTTTCAAAATGCATAGCGCTTATTAAAAGGAAACAAAGTATCTTACATATTCTATATGTTTTTGAAAAGGAAGTTTAAACAAACACTGCGCATATTTAAAAGGAAACAAAGTATCTTATCTTTTATTTATGTGAGACTGAGAACTTTCAAAACACACAAATCGCTTATTGAAAAGACACACATTATCTTAGTTATTGCAGTTTCTGATTAAGAAGTTTCAAAACACACAAGGCTTTTAACTTTTTATAAGAATTTTTACTTATTAAATATGATTCTGGTCGAGAAGTTTCACAATACAGTGCTTCTTATTTATAAGAAACAAACTATATTACCTATTATATATGTCTCTGAGTGAGACGTTTTAAAACACGCAGCAGTACTTATTTAAAAGAAACAAAGCATCTTACCTATATGTTTCTGATTGAGAAGTGGCTTTTGGAAAGGCCGAAGAAACGTCGGCTTTAAATGTCTGTTTAAAATCTACTGGTCTTCTGACCTCTTAAGGTCTGAAAGAACGAACTTGACACTTGAAGATCAGCAGAGGGGGGCCTTTTGATGTAGATTCTATAAAGTTAGTCTTAACAAAAGAGTTACAGGTGTTTCTGTGTCTCGACGAGCCAGCGGGATACGTCGGCTAGAGGCTCACTAGAAAGTTTATATACTCGAGTGACGTCACACGGCACAAGTGTAATACCCCCAGCCTGGCTCGGGGTTTCTTGATCGATCTCTCGTCGAGTGCAGGAAACTTCAGCCAGCACAGCTGCCCATTGACAACTTCGTTCTGTTGTTTACTTCCAGTGGAACTGATTTTTCTGTACCTACGTCAGTTCTCACCACTGCATTCTGCAGAGGAAAAGTACTGCGTTAACTCTCTTAACATTCCTGTTGTCACTTGACGTTTTTCAACAATCATGATCAAGTAAAGAAAAAATACCCGCCTGCCCCGATAAGTATTCAAATGCATGGTCATTGGGCCTGTAGGTCAGTTAAAGTTAACTGCATATCCTTTACACGACTTCGCAGTCAACCCCAGCATTTTTTGGCTGTTTCTGATTTCTTGGAAAGTTTACGTTGCTTTCTGAACGGCGGGCACTCATACCTGTATGAAAGCAGCGCAAGGCGGTGTGCTTCCAAATCGCTCGCAGCTGTGTTTCGAACGCGGTATGCCGGATTGCGTATTAATTATAGGCAAGTAGCCTAGCTGATGCCGGTCTCTCTGGTCTAGGGGTTACACAACTTTCTCCATGATCCCATTTACTCTCGTGAGTAACGTGACATGCGCGAGAAACGGTAGCGGTTCTCTACGCATGGGTAACTTACGGGTTATGTGAGCTGGTCGCTCAGGAAGCAATGGCAAACTACTGAACGTAATGTGGCCAAGAAATCAACAATCAGCTGAAAGATGCTGATGTCGACAGCGATGTCCTGTAAAGGATACGCGAAAACAGAATTTAAAAAGCCTCGCTCATAAACCATTTCACAAGTATTCGCTGGCGCTTATAGAAGTAGACAACAAATAGTGATTAGAAGACACTAGATAACATACAAATGTAATGATTCCACCAGGATTTCAACCTGCCACATCCAAATGACAACAGCGCACATGATGATGCTGACGATAGGTCAAATAATAAACGCACAAACAATCGGACCGTAACGTTGTGTCCAGTATATTAATGAACATGTAAAGAAGAGACATGATTGGTCAGTTCCTATGTAATACACAAGAATATAAATTGGGGGAACCCTTTGAGGCCAATAAGACAGCTCAAATAAATGCAGAAGTATTTGCTGGCTCTCATAGAATTAGAAGAAAGAAGTAGAGACACACTAAACAACATACACACTGAAAGCTATACTTAGCATGCAGGATTTAAACCGATAACCCTCATGCGATAGCAATTGTGCTACGCGACCACAGTTCACGTACGCACTTGAAGTAGTTATTATACATCTGCTGGCTTTTATGTCGCGTTAGCATGTTAGAACCAATTTTAACATATGGCTGCGAATTCTGGACAATTAGCAAACAGGCGAAACAATCCACGGAAGCCTTGGCGGTGTGGTTTTATAAAAGAATGCTGAAAATTAAATGGACAACCAACATGAGTAATCTGAACGTTTTGAGAGTAGCTGGGTCGCAAAGGCAACTTATTACAAACATAAGATAGAAGCAGTCATCATTTTTCGGCCACGTTATGAGACAACAAAATCTGGAACATGTTGTGACAAGCGGAAAGATTTACGGGAAGAGGGATAGAGTAAGACAGGGTGGGATAACTCTTGACAGTCTCTGTCAAGGCACGGAAGGGCGTCAAAACACAAACTGATCCATGTCGTTAGAGATCGTAATTTGTCAAGAGGCATGATCGCCCACGCCAGCCGGCATGGCACTAGAGATGATGATGATGATGATGATGATGATGTCATGACATATTATTCAGCAGCTAGACATAATGACGGGTGGTGGGAGGGGGGGGGGAGGCGCACTGCGCTGGTAATGCCTTGAGGAGGGTTGGTCGCGGGTTCGAAGCCTGGACTGGTTGCCAGCGAAGGTGAGGGAAAGATTGCCACTTATTCTGCTTTGTTCTCAGGCCTACAAAATGTAATGGTGCTATCTCAACACAGACCTAAAGTAGGACACTGCTTAACGACAAATTAAAAAAGAAAGACATGAATGTAGTTTTATCCGAGCTTACCTCTTTGTTCTGCCCACAATTAAAGTTCTTTATAATCATCACCATCTTCATTATCAACATCGTTATCACAATCGCTGTCAACATCGCTAGTGTTACAATTATTATCATCATAATTATCGTCATAATCAGCTTTATCATCATCACCATCACGATCATCACCATCAACAAATTATCATCACTTTAAATTTAGCTCTGTCACTACCCATAGATTATTCTTGGGAAAGTAATATGCTTGCCCTTACCTTCCACACACGTACAATAGGTGTACATGACATGGGTTAGCAACTCAGGATTGCCGTCATCATATAGCAGATCCTTTACAGAACGTCGCCGTCATCAGGGCCGGCTGAAACGACTCTTGATCTCTTGCTAGTTCTCTTGCCTTTCAGGCACAGGGTGATTTAGGGCTTTGTTTCCAGCTTCGTGCTGGTCGAACTTAGCCACTTTCTTTCACTGTGACTTTAAATATGTCCAAAATATTTCAGTTTTCGAGACATGGCGTTGTTGATGGTGTAGGTTTCGTCCTGTCTGAGATCTTGTAGAATGAACAGTTTAATTCCCTAGGTTTATTGCATTCTGAGATCTTGTAGAATGAACAGTTTAATTCCCTAGGTGTATTGCATTCTGAGATCTTGTAGAATGAACAGTTTAATTCCCTAGGTTTATTGCATTCTGAGATCTTTTATGAATTGGAAACAAATAGGTATATTAAACACCTGCGAGAAAAAACGTACTAAACAACAACAACGTTGCACATACCTTACAAGGAGATCCACGTGTCGCGAAATACAGGTAAAAATCCGAAATCAGAAGCACTCAATAAATATATAAAATGAATAATACAATAGAATAAAATAAAATACACACAAACACGTACAATACGACACACAGACGTTTCGATTCTCAGAATCTTTGTCAATGACAACACATAGCTAACAAAGAAATACAGCAAACAACGAAAAACCACGAAAAACGACGAAAAAACACACACACGACCTATCACTGTGCCATGTGGGGCAGAAAAGGTGACTTGGCCAGCTGCGAAGGCGCTCGTTGGCTAGAATTAAAAGTGGGTTGCAAAAAAGGATTTAAGTAGCCAAAAATATGTGAACAGTCTGCTATGAAAATATAGGGATGTGGGGACAGTTAGGTCTAGTGATAGATAGTGTAAACAATTAGGGAAGATGCCACAGTTATACCGTAGCGTCCACAACCGTATTAATACCTGCTGGATGGATGCACACCAGATTGTTGATTAGCTGGCATTCAATTTTAAGTCTGACTGAGCTATTGGAGAAGCAGGGTTTTAATGCGGTGACACATGCATCGTCGACTCCATTATGGTTGGAGGAATTGAAATGGTTGGGGACAGGTTTGTCAGCGCCCTGATTGATATCTCTGAGGTGTTCTCTAAAACGATCAGCAAGACGTCTGCCCGTTTGGCCAATGTATTTCATGCCCCAATGGCACAGTGATAGGTTGTGTGTGTGGTTTTTCGTCGTTTTTCGTTGTTTTTCGTTGTTTGCTGTATTTCGTTGTTAACTATGTGTTGTCATTGACAAAGATTCTGAGAATCGAAACGTCTGTGTGTCGTATTGTACGCGTTTGTGTGTATTTTATTTTATTTTATTTTATTATTCATTTTATATATTTATTGAGTGCTTCTGATTTCGGATTTTCACCTGTATTTCGCGACACGTGGATCTCCTTGTAATGTATGTGAAACTTTGTTGTTGTTTAGTACGTTTTTTCTCGCAGGAGTTTAATATACCTATTTGTTTCCAATTCATATTGTTATATCCTGCTGCAGCCGCTGCATTTTCTTTCTATTCCATATCATTGAGATCTTGTAGAGAGAAAAATTTTCTTCAATTCTGAGATCTTGTAGAATGAACAGTTTAATTCCCTAGGTTTATTGCATTCTGAGATCTTGTAGAATGAACAGTTTAATTCCCTAGGTTTATTGCATTCTGAGATCTTGTAGAAAGCACAATTTTCTTCAATTCTGAGATCTTGTAGAATGAAGTTGTCTTCAATTCTGATATCTTGTAGAATGAAGTTTTCTTCAATTCTGAGATCTTGAAGAAATAACAGTTTTCTTCGACAGTTTTCATCCATTCTGAGATCTTGTAGAATGAAGTTTTCTTTCATTCTGAGATCTTGTAGAATGAAGTGTTCTTCAATACTGAGATCTTGTAGAATGAAGTTTTCTTCTATTCTGAGATCATGAAGAAAGAACAGCGTGTTTTTATTTCGACAGTGTTCATCCATTCTGAGATCTTGTAGAATAAAGTTTCCTTCAATTCTGAGATCTTGTAGAATGAAGTTTTCTTCCATTCTGGGATCTTGTAGGATAGAGTTTTCTTCCATTCTCAGATCTTGCAGATTGAAGTTTTCTTCCATTCTCAGATCTTGCAGATTGAAGTTTTCTTCCATTCTGAGATCTTGAAGAGTTTCATCATTTTACCTCTTCTTGCACCATGGCATTCCAACAATATTTCTGTAACAATTGCTTTCAAAACCTCTGATTTTCTGCTTCAGTGATTCAACAGTTTTCTTTTGTTCTGAGATCTTGTAAAATGAAAACAAGTTTTCTTCCATTCTGAAATCTTGTAGAATAAAGTTTTCTTCCATTCTGAGATCTTGTAGATTATCAGCATTTTACCTTTTATTGTACAACGGCATTCTAACAATATTTCTGTAACATTTACTTTTAAAAACTCTGATTTTCTACTTTAGTGATTTAAGTTTTCTTTCATTCTGAGATATTGTAGAATAAAGGTTTCTTCCATTCTGAGATCTTGTAAAATATCTGCTTTTTACCACTTCTTGTACCATGGTATTCTAACAATATTTCTGTAATATTTACTTTCAAAAGCTCTGATTTTCCACTTTAGAGATTGACAAATGTTAATGACTCACATCCGTTTGTTGCCCCAAAATGGGGTTCTAAAACATTTCATTATTTTGCAAGATTTTTCTTGACCAATTCTGTTCTTAATCTCTGTTTCATCTGATGCTATAAATCCATCCATCATGTGCCATGCCGATAAGCTTGGCGGTCAAATTTTGCCATCTAACTCGATCACCAGATTCGTGGTTCAGCTCAGTGTTCTAGTCTCGACCATATAACGTAGCCAAGCCATCCAATATTTACCTCTCTGTCCTCCCCTTGTTCTCTCCCCCTCGATCTTTCCAGTTGTCACCAAGTTCTCCAATTTATTTCTTCTCACAACGTGACCAAAAAATTTTGACTGTCTACGTCTAATTTCTTAAATCAGTTTATGGTTTTAATTTGTTTCTTGTAGGATGTCATTGTTTTTTTTTTTTTTTTTTTTTTTTTCCCCATAGCATTCTTTGCATTTTCCTCAGAAACCACATTTCCATAGCCATCAGATGTGTTTAAGCTTGTCTGCTCATTGTCCACGCATCTCATCCATACTAAAGCATAGGTTCTATGTAGCACCTCAACACTTTTTTTCTCATTGCAAATGACATCTTTTTATTGGTCATATGCTTTTCATCTTGCAAAAGACTGTCTTCACCATGGCAGTTCTTGTTCTATCTCTTCAAGGCATCTCCAATCAGATTTTATGACTTTTCCGAGATAATTGTACCGATTCACTTGTTTGAGAACATTTTCATTTACTTGTATAGTACATTGTGGTATTTCCTTCTTCTTAGTGACGACCATAATCTGTGTCTTCTTACAATTCAATTCTAACCCTATTTGTTCACTGTGTGCAGCAATCGCATCTACTAAATGTTGCAGATCCTGCTCAGTGTCTGCAATCAATACTTGATCATCCGCATATCTAATGTTATTGATGTTACGTACCACAATTATTATTCCTTTCATATCGTCAAGATTTCTGAAAATATTTTCACTGTACAGGGAAAAAAAGATGTGGAGACATTACACTTTCCCGTCTCACACCTCTCTTAATAGGCTGATATTGACCTACTTCATTATCAATCTTTATCGCGGCTTATTATACGGGGTGTAGACAGAGGGTATACGGGATTACGAATCGCGTCCGTAAACCCTTCGGCTATATCTTGGTTTGCCTTTGATTTTGACCATAATAAATCGACCTTAATACACCAGTAACCATTAATTGATTTGGCTTTTTTTTTTCAAATCAAATAGTAGTTCTACTCCTTGTCAGAACATATTTTTGTTTGTTTGTCATTTATAATTATACCAGATCTACTCCATATCATTTCACATATGCCTAGGATATTCATTTTAATGTTTTCCATTTCTCTTATAACATTATTTAACTTTCTTAAAAAATGTACAGACCTAACATTCCATGTTCCTATTTTAAATTTATTCATTTTAGTCTTGGTTTTACCATCAGTACCTTGATGATGGTCTGTTGCCATATGTGGCTCGTGACTGTCCATAACGGATGAGAATTTCCAAGACAGCCATTATAGCAGTTTCACTGACTCTAAAATGTGGATACTCATGAAATCTTGGAAAGATGATGTGGTGGTTTCCCCTTGATTTTCACATCCACGTGGGGTCTTTTACCTCTACCTTTAACAGCCATTTCCGACAGTCGGGACAAGTGAGTGCCCTGCTCTACTCAGCTGCAGATTTGTCCACTTATCCCGGTGGATATTCAATCCCCAGGGCTGCGTTTACCACACCGTGTTGTGTTTCCCATCCTCTATGACCGGGAGATGCAGTTAGGATTTTCCCTTCCGAAGTGATGGTCTATGATGGTCACAACTCTCCAGTGCTTTTAGATCACACTCTCTCTCTCTCTCTCTCTCTCTCTCTCTCTCTCTCACACACACACACACACATATATATATATAATGTAGCTATGTGGTACAGCGTCGGATCCATCATAACTCTCCACTGTGTTCCATTTATCTGACTTAATATTCATCGAGGGACATGCTCCAGAGGGAACAAATCAGATACTCAAGGTCATGCACCCCACACTGAAATCACTTTTGCTAACTGTAGTATGAATAATTGGTTCTCGAGTGGCAAAATCGTGTAGTCGACATCTCACAGTTCTGAAAGCCGCAATTCCTCTCTCTCTTGCAAATGGTTGACTGTGGCCTTTTTAGCTGTGGATAATTCACGACCGAATTGAATTGCTTTGGTTAACTGGATTTGTTGAGCTTGTCAATGTTTTCCACTCGAGTAATTGTTTGTGTACACCGACCTTGCCTCTAACTAGATTTCCTGTCGCCCAGGCGTAGTGATACAGTTGTCTTGCGTTATAAAGGATGTAGGTGTGTTTTGAAGATGTGGTATTATAGAAGAATGCTGAAAAGTATTTTGACAGTCAAAATGAGCAATCTGGACATTTTAAGGGAAACTATGTCGGAAAGACAAAAACGTCAGAAAGAGGCAGTCGTTGTTATTTGGCCATCTTATGAGAAGACAAAAACTGAAACACATACATGCACACACACAAACACACACACACACACACAGACACACACACACACATACACTTACATACACACATACATACACACACCACACACACACGCACGCACGTACGTACGTACGTACGTACTTACTACACACACACACACACACATACACACACACAAACACTGATATGAACACACACACATACACATATAGAAATCTATTCTTTAATCATATCAGAATTCGCACTCATTTCAACATTAGAAATATCGATTGATATAATCTCATTCTCTATACAAATAATTTGTTTTTATCCGGACAAAAATAAATGCAATTTAATAATTCATTTCGACATCTTTCTCTCATCGTGTTATACGTGTAATTAAAACATAGTATCATGCTATTCGACCACTGTCTTTGGTTTCACAAATATACATTGGCAATCTTCCTTATTAAGAATAACACGAAGGTCTTTTATCGGGCCAGCTGTGGCCTTGACAAAACTTGCACGATGAAGTCTAGGGTGAAGTGTGAGCAGCTATTTCACAACACTTGATGAAAGTTTGTAATATGAATATGGAAAAATATGATGTCTCTGTGTTGGCGAGGATGGCATTGTGGTTGGAGGATGTCTTTCTTGTTGGAGGTCTCTTTGTGGTTGTAGAGTGTCTTTGTTGTTGGAGGATATCTTTGTTGTTGGAAGATTTCTTTGTTTTTGCAGGATGTATGTAGTATTTAAGGGAGTGTATCCACCTTTTTTGAGGAGCCAGAAGAGGCGCTTCCCCCGAGTATTTCCTTATACAGCTCTATGTGACGTCATCCCACTCCAACCAAAATCGACTCCGCATTGAAAAGGCGGAGTCAAAGGGATATAATTCATGAATAACCAATCGAATGGTTTTTTGCAATATCACATCTCTTTAATAAACTTAATAATCTCGTGTGTGCGGGGTCGGGGTAGGCCGACGTGGGGAGGGAGTGCAGTGGTGGAAAACGGGAGCGCTGGCACTTGGGGTGGGGCTTGGGCGTTTGAACCCTCGAACTGCGACGGGTGTCATATGAAAACCATAATAAGTAAAATGGTAGATACGGCGGTTATATGATATGTGATCATAGTGGTTTAGATCATTAAATTAAAATCTTAAAAATGTAAAGATGGTCGGTAATATTAATTGTAGTGGGTATGGCTTAGTGAAATTCGTTGTTAAGTGGCGGGTAACAGTTATTAGTGATCTGTACAGGGTCGAAGTGTTTTAAAAACTATTATCAAACGGATTTCAGATAGTTACATGAAAACGTTAATTTAAAAAAGATGGTCGATATTATTGATTGTAGTGGGTATGGCTTAGTGAAATTCGTCGTTAAGGGGTAGGTAGCGATTATCATCGAACTGTAGAGGGTAGTAGTTGTTTAAACACTATCATTATACGGGTTACACATTAAAACCTTAACAAATAAAAGATGGCCGGTAATATTGATTGCAGTGGGTACGGCTTAATGTCATCGTTGCTAAGGGGTAGTTGAGTAGAGGAAAGGCTAGTTAAGTGCTTCTGATCATTGTTAAGGGATGGGCGAGTGGCGGAGTGGCAAGAAAAATACGCCCGTTCTGTGCTAAGGGATGGAGTGGACGAGTGGCTAAATAAATGTTTCCATTCGTGGTTAAGGAGTGGGTGAGATAAGGAAAGGCTAGATATGTGCGTCTGATGGTCGCCACGGCTGTATGTATGACCCAGTGGTAGGTTTGGGCAGTGAAAAATTAAAGATGGCGGCACGGTGAGGAGGTCTACTATCAACAGCTTTGACGCATATGTACGAATCCGATCGGCAGAAGTCCTTTGGTTTTTCAACTATATATCTAATGAAAAGCAACCGACTGTATACTATAGTGGCGGTTATTACTGTCTGTTGTGGACGTGACTTAAACACTGTCATCATACTATTGGCGATGTTTTAGAGATACAGTTCTCGTCTTCGGGCTGTGTAATAGTGTACAGCCAGTCACATGGTCACGTGTGTAAGGTATACATCCGGGACACGCGATTAATGGCACAAACCGGACCATGTGGTGAGCTAAATGCAACCGGTCACGTGTATAATGATACATCCGGGACACGTGGTTAATCGTCATAATAAGACCACGTGTGGGAGCTACATACCAAGAGTCACATGCACGAGGATACATCCGGGTTATGTGGTTAATGACTATATCCGGACCACTTGGGTGAGTTACATACAGCCGGTCACATGCATACGGATACATCCTTGACACGTGGGAAATGGTTACATCCGGTCAAAGATAGCGTTACATCCGGGTCACATGTGTAAGGGTACAACCGGAACACGTGGTTAAGAACGATACTACAAAAAATGGTCGTCTGTTGGTTGTCGAAGCAGAGGACCTAACTCCCAATGACCACCAAGTATGGGAGTAAAGTCGCTATCTCGTAAACAGAGCATCAGACGTTTAAAATTGTCTCCTTTCTCTCTCTTCACTATGTTCGTGTTGTCCTAGTGTCAATACCAAAGGATATCCTAGCCTCAATACTAGGTAAGTCATTCTAGAAAGCAGCATACGGGCGTGTAATCAATTTATAACATTGTCCGATTACGCCTTTCTCATTGTCATAGATGAGAACTGTGAGCGCCAAACCAGGCTGGTGGAAGCCGTATCTGTATTTAACAGCTAGCGGGCCATACAACAACGAGTGTTTACCGCAGCTTATCAGATGTATAATATTACATACAAACACAACAAGCTGTCTTGGCTCATCCGTGGGCATCTTAGATAATATGACACCTCACGAGCTGGCCTGACCAGTGAAGGTGTCAGGAACAAATCCGGCATCTATACTTTCTTTCACTCTTCTGTGTGGTCATTGGGGTCTTTACATCTTTCCCAAGAAATCAATTTCCAAGACCAATATATGTTTTTCAGCTTGTCTGCTCATTGTGGCATGTTTCACATCCAGTTCTACCTATGTAGCGACAGTTACATTGCAGGGTGTCGGAACGCATTCCGAATTGGGTGGACAAGATACTACACACAGAAGATGGTAGCCTAGGCAGGCCGACACACCGAAACAGTCCAGCTTCATCGGTCGCGAGACATGTGCTCGAGAGCGGTCACGTGGTTGAAAGAGACAGTGCCTTCTGTGTGTTGTTCAACAAACAAAGTAGTCGATTGTTAAAGTTTGCTGAAGCTCTAATAATCAACCTTCGTAAGCTGTCCTTGAGCAAGCAGAAAGACATGTTAGTCAGTTTAAAATTACCATGGTAGACAATCGACATTACTGTGCGAACATGTATATATTTCAGTTTGAAGGATTTATCTAGTTAATTCACGTAAGTTGTGTGATTTCTGCAGTATGTACCTGACGGGATGCAGCGAAATATGCCAGGCTATAAATCGTGCAATCTATTGTTTGTGTCTTTGTTATTCAAATTCATCACGGGAAAACATTGTTTTGAATAAAAATATCACGTCCAAACATATAAAATTTAGGAAACTTTGTTAAACAAATACGAAAAAATATCGGCCAAATAAAGAATTATCTCATCCAAACATATAAAAATTAGGAAAATTTGTTAGCCAAATGGGAAAATATTGACCAAGTAAAGAAATATCACGTCTAACATTATAAAATTTAGGAAAATATGATTGCCAAACTAATAAAAATGTTGGCCACAATAAGAAATATCTCAACCAAACTTATTAAAAAGTAGTAAAATATGTTAGTAAAATTAAGAAATATGCTGTCCGAAGTAATAAAATAAGTAAAACGGTACACAAAATGTGAAATATATATGGCAAAGTAATGGGGAAAAATATATACCAAAGTGAGAATAATGTAGTAATTAAGAAATGACTTTTCTAATAATGTTCCTCTCTGATCAACTTGGGTAATTTCTAAGCACTTTATGAGTAATCTCGTACGGTCAGTAACCGATATTATTTGATGTGTGTCTGTCTGGGAGGCGCGGTTGCGTAGCCAACCTTAGCTAAGACCTTGTAGTTATGTATAAACAACAGACATATACAAGAAACAACAAATTATTTTCCCTCGTTTCCATCCTGTTTCAGGATATTTCGGTCAACACCAGCATCTTTCAGCTGTGTGTTGATTCCTAGGCTAGATTACGCTCATCAGCACGTCACGACTTTTGAGGGACCGGCTCCATACTCTCATAAGTCACTGGCGCGACTCGAACGACTTCTAATTCTCGTGCGCTCAAGTCACCCACGAGAGTATTCGGGGTTAACGGAGAAAGCTGCTAACTCCTCGGCCAGGGAGTCGACGAAAAAACAAATATGACACTGAAAATAATAACATTTACAAGAACATTACAGGAGTCTGTATAAAGGTTTATACTATATAGTTTTATTGACACACATTAAAAGGTGGGGTGTCTTCTACAAGTGTAACGGTAGATGAGTGTTGTGGTACTAAGTGTGGGTGTAGCTACAAGAAGAAATGACTGGGGGGGGGGGCTAGGTGGTGTCCGACGTGGGGAATAAAAGGGTGGTTATTTATTAATCTATCGGGAATTCTGAGATATGATAGACATAAAAAGTAGTGGCTACTATTGTCAGGAGAGCGTACTTGGTGTTTGGGCGTTATTGCAAGGCATAAGTAAGAATGTCGTGTTCGTGTACAATATCGATAAAGTTGTCAAAGGCCTGGCTATTATCAATCAATTTTGGTATTTCTAGTGCAGTTTTTATTATTTGAAAAAGCGTGAAAAAGCGAAGGGCTTGTGTCTCTCGATGTTTAAGTATTATGTGATGGCTTAAGCTGATTATAAAACTAGTCGTATATGAGTTAAGAAAACGTTGCACAAGGTCTCTGTCCAGTCTATAAGATGTTCGGTGTGTGGACTAATATATAATGTGTAGACAGACATGTTTGTTGATCTTGTGATGGCTTTTGACACTATTCCAGTTGTCAGTGTATACTTGTCTGATATAATCTGGAAGACTGTGTAATGAAGCAGCGTCATCTTTGGGTTGTGTGTCGCTGCCTGGATATGGGTTTTTGTCTTGTTTAGTATTCCTGTCGCTGATTATCACATCACTATTAGTAGAAACAGAACTTTTACTTAATGTTGATGAGGAAGCTGATATAATTTATGTTGGTAGTACACTTGATGATGATCCTGGTGTGGTGTTTTCCCTTGTAATGTTACGTTGTAGATTGTCTTTCCTGTGGAACAAACGCTAGCAGATGGAGCTTGAGCGCATTCTGAGATGGCCGCTGATGTGGAATGTTCTAATGTATCGAGCGAGACTTTTAGATTCAGTGAATACTTTCCCACAAGTTGCACACAAGTGGTTATCCAATGTTTGACCAGAAGACATCTTTTTTAAAATTATTAGACACTTTCGATAGCAGCTTGATAGTGAGACAAGTAGCAGTCGGCTTGAAACAAGTTCACAGCGAGGCGCTGAATATTGCGTTGAATATAATTAGTTCCTACAAATCACCAAAGGCAGATAGCGTGGCATTGACTAGTTTAGTAAGTCAAATAACCAATCAACAAGATGTGTTGTTCACGAGTCTAGTAAGCAGTATCAAACCCGAACACATTTCCCCAGTCTTTGTTTTAATCTTTGATGAAATCTTTGCAAACGATGTTGTAATCATAGAGCAGGCAATTGATATTGCTTACAATTCGTACTCGTCTTGGTAAACGTATAGTTGATAAGTCTTACAACGCAGTTGTGAATGCCTAAGAACGGAAGAAAGATTCGCTAAAGCTGTAGGCACATACAGCTAAGAAAATAAGTCCGTGGTTACGGCGACAAAATGGTGGCTGGCAGAGTTTCCACACCTGAGGGCAAACACAAGGCAGAATTTCCACACTTGAAAGCAAAGTCATATTTGTTGTGTCTTCTATATGTCTGTTGTTTATACACAACTACAAGGTCTTAGCTAAGGACGGCTATGCTACCGTACCTTCCAGACAGACACACACACCAAATACATATCGGTAACAGACCGTACGAGATTACTTATAAATGGCTTAGAAATTACCCAAGTTGATCAGAGAGGAACATCAGTAGAAAAGTCAGTTCTTAATTACAACATTTTTCTCACTTTGGTATACATTAGTTTTCCTTACTTTGCCATATACATTTCTTAGTTTGTCCATAATTTTAATATTTTATTACTGAGGCCGGCATATTTCTTAATTTTGCTAACATATTTTATTAATTTTTAATAATTTTGGTTGAGATATTTCTTATTTTGGCCAAAATTTTTATTAGTTTGGCTATCATATATTCCTACATTTTATATGTTTGGATGCGGTATTTCTTTACTTGGTCAATATTTTTCCCATTTAGCTAATAAATTTTCCAACCTTTTATAAGTTTGGACGCGATAGTTTTGTACTTGGTAATTATTGTTTTTTGTTTTCCATTCTGACTAACAAATTTTCCTATTTTTATTTGTTTTTACGCGATATTTCTTTACTTGGTCAATATTTTCTCCATTTGGTTACCAAATTTTCCTACGTTTTCCTAAGTTTGGTCGCGATATTTCGTAAAATGACCAATATTTTTCCTCTTTGGCTAACAAATGTCCCTACTTTTAATATGTTCGGACGCGATATTTCTTTACTTGGTCAGTATTTTTTTTATTTGGCTAACAAATTTTCCTACTTTTTATTTGTTTGGATATTATTTTTCTTTACTTAATCAATATTTCTCCCATTTGGCTAAAACATTTTCCTACATTTTATAAGTTTAAATGTGATATTTCTTTACCTGGCCGAAATTTTTTTCACATTTGATATTTTTAAAAAAAAGGTTCCTACTTTTCATACGTTTGGATGAGATATTTATAAGTTTAGTCAGCATTTTACTTGATTTCGCTAACATTTTCCCTACTTTTGATAAGTTTGATTGAAATATTTCTTAATTCAGACAACAGTTTTATCCTAATTTTTATAAGTGTGGTCGAGATATTTCGATAGTTTACCAACAATTTTCCCCTTTGGCTAACAAATCTTCCTACTTTTTATAAGTTTTGATGAGCTATTTATATGTTTGGTTGAAATATTTCTTTATTTGGCCAATATATTTTTTTCCATTTGGCTAACAAATTGTCCTACTTTATTGGACATATGTCCCAACGTCTTATACGTGTGGTTGAGATATTTCTTAATTTGGCCCCGAAAAAATTTCCTAAGTTGGGTAATTTTTTTTTTTCATATCCTTTACAGGACATTGCTGTCAACATCAGCATCTTTCAGCTGATTGTTGATTTCTTGACAAGATTACGCTCAGTAGTTTGTCATTGATTTCTGAGCGACTGGCACTATACTCTTATAAGTCACTGGCGCGACTCGAACCGCTTCCATTCTCGTGCGCTCACGACAATTACGAGAGTATTCAGGGTTACGGAGAAAGCTGCAAACCCTTCGACCAGGGAGGCCAATTTGGGTAATACGTTATCTTATATCGATCGACATATTTATAAGTTTGTCCATAGTTTCGCATATTGTATTACTTCGGTCGAAATATTTCTTGATTTGACGAGCATATTCTCTTACTTTCTATACGTTTGTTTGGGCTATTTCTTATACTGGTCAAATTTTTTTATACGTTTGGCTAACATATTTGTTTGATATGCTTGCAGATCTACAAATTAATCGGAAAAACATTAGACTTATAAAAAACATTTATTGGAAACAACAAGTTGCCATACGGATTGATAATGAAGTGATACAATATCAGCCAATTAAGAGAGGTGTTAGGCAGGGATGTATAATGTCTCCAGATCTTTTCTTCCGTATACAGTGAAAATATTTTCAGAAATGTAGAAGATATAAATGGAATCAGCATTGGAGGACGAAACATCAATAACATTAGATATGCAGATGATACAGTATTGATTGCAGATAATGCACAAGATCTACAACAATTATTAGACGCGGTTGTTGTACACAGTGAGCAGCTGGGTTTGGAATTAAATTGTAAGAAGACACAGGTTATGGTCTTCACTAGCAAGAACGAAGTACCACAATGTAATTTACAAGTAAATGGGAATATCCTTCAACAAGTGAATCGATACAATTATCTCGAAACAATCATAACATCTGATGAGAGATGCCATGAAGAGATTAGAACAAGAATAGACCATGGCGAAATTAGCCTTTAGCAAGATGAAAAACATTCTGACCAATAAAAAAAATGTCAATTGAAACGAGAAAGGGTGTTTTGAGGGGTTACATAGAGCCTGTTCTTTTGTAAGTATGTGAAACATGGACAATGTGCAGGCAAGCTGAAAAACATCTGATGGCTGCAAAAATGTGGTTTCTGAGGAAAATTCAAAGAATACCAAGGACAGACAGAAAAACCAATGACCAAGTACTACAGGAGACAATTGAAAATCGTAAACTGATTAGAGAAATTAGACGTAGGCAGTCAAAATGTTTTGGACTGCTATGAGAAGAAATGGATTGGAGAACTTAGTGACAACTGGCAAAATCGAAGGGAACAGACCAAGAGGAAGACTGAGAGGAAAATACCTGGATGGCTTTGCCACATGGCATGGACAAGACAGGAACTCTGAACTGATCCACGACGCTGTGATCGGGTGAAATGGTGAGTCATGACCGCTCACGCTTTCCGACATGGCACATGAATGATTGAACATATTTGTTATTTCGGTCAACATATTTATAAGTTTGGTTGAGATATTCCTATTCTGGTCAACGTTTTTATTATTTTGGTTATAATTTTCATACTTTTTATAAGCTTGGTTGAGATATTTCTTATTTTGACAAAGAGTGTTATTAATTTGTGTAACACATTGTTCTACTTCTTATCAGTTTCATCGAAATATTTCTGTATTTGGCCAACATTTTTAATACTTTGGCTAACATATTTTCTTATTTCAATGTTGAAATGATACATAGAATCTGTACATTTTTCTGGATGTAAAGCGTAGAGCAATGAGCAGACAAGCTGGAAAACATATATTGATCTTTGAAATTGGTGTCTTGGGAAAGATGTAAAGACCCCTATGACTAGAAAGAAGAATTAAAGAAAGTATAAATGCTTGATCCGAGCCGTGATAACTTCACTGGTGAGCCCAACTCGTGAGGTGTCATGTTACCAGAGATGCCTACGGTTGAGCCAGGACAACTTGTTGTGTTCGTATGTAATATTATACATCTGACAAGCTGCGGTAAACACTCGTCGTTGTATGACCTGCTATCTGTTAAATACAGATGCGGCTTCCACCAGCCTGGTGTAGGCGATCACATTTCTCCTCTACGACTATGAGAAAGGCTTAATCACACAATGTCATGAATTGATTACACACGCTTATGCTGCTTTCAAGACTGGCCTACGTAGTATTGAGGCTAGAATGTCCTTTGGTATTGACACTAGGACAACGCGGACATAGTAAAGAAAGAGAAATGAGAATATTTTAAACTTCTGATGCTCTGTTGAAAAGGAAGCGGCGTTACTCCCATACAAGGTGGTCATCGGGAGTCAGGTCCTCTGGTTCGACAACCGACAGACGACCGTTTTTATGTAGTATCCCTCTTAACCACGTGTTTCCTATGTACCCTTACACGTGTGACCCGGATACAACGCCATCTTTGACAGGATGTAACCATTTCCCACGTATCCTGGATGTATCCGTATGCATGTGATCGTCTGTATGTAACGCCCCGACGTGGTCTGATTATAGCCATTAGCCACGTGTCTCTGGTGTATCCTTACGCATTGTGACCGGTTGTATGTAGCTCCACCATGTGGTTCAGTTGTAACCATTAACCGTGTGTTATGGATGCATTCCTTAGACATGTGACCGGCTGTATGTAACGCGCCTACGTTGTCCGATTATAGCCATTAACCACGAGTTTCGGATGTATTCTTATGCATGTGGCCGGTTGTATGTAGCTCCCCACGTTGTCTGGTTGTTGCCATTAATCACGTATGCGGGATGTATTCATTAGACATGTGACCACGTGACTGGCTGTATACATCACACAGCCCGAGGACGAGAACTGTGTCTCTAAACCATAGAAAACAGTATGATGACAATGTTTAAGTCGCGTCCACAACAGACAGTAATAACCGCCAATATAATATACAGTCGGTTACTTTTCATTAGATATATAGTGGAAAAACCAAAGGACTTCTGCCGATCGGATTCGTAATATGCGTCGAAGCTGTTAATAGTAGACCTTCTCAGCCGTGCCGCCATTTTTAATCTTTCACCATCCAAACCAACCACTGGGTCATACACTCAGCCATGGCGATCATCGGACGCACTTATCTAGCATTTCCTTATCTCACACACCTCTTAACAACTAATGGAAGCATTCATTTAACCACTAGACCATCGCATCCCTTAGCAGAGAACGGGCGTATTTATCTAGCCACTCCGACACTCACCCTTCCCTTAACAATGATAGGAAGCACTTATCTAGCCTTTCAAACACTCAACCACCCCTTAGCAACGTTCTCATTAAACCATATCTTCTGCAACCAATATTATCGGCCATCATGACTTGTTTAAGGTTTTTATTTGTAACCCGTATGGTGATAGTGTTTAAGCCGCTACTACCCTCTACAGATCACTAATAACCGCTACCCACCCCTTAACAACGAATTTCACTATAACCATACACACTACAGTCAATAATACCGACCATCCTTACTTTTTTAAGATGTTCATTTGACGATCTAAAACCCGTTTTATGATAGTGATTAAACACTACGACCCTCTACAGATCACTAATAACCGCTACCCACCCCTTAACAACGAATTTCTCTAAGCCATACTCACTACAGTCAATACTACCGATCATCTTTACTTTTTGAGGATTTTATTTAACGATCTGAAACCCATACGATGATAGTGTTTAAACCACTACGACCATCTACAGATCATATAACCGCCTTATTTACATTTTTAATTAATATATTTATTTATGACACCAGTCGCAGTTTGAGGGTTCGAACCCCCACGCCCCACCCATATGCCAGCACCTCCACGCCCCAACACTGAACCTCTACACCCACGTCAGCCTACGCACGCGAACACACACACACCACCCGCCGCTGTTCGGAATTTTAAGATTATTATAAAAACAGTCGATTGTTTATTCATGAACTATATCCCTTTGACACCGCCTTCTCAATGCAGAGTCGATTTTTTTTTTTTTTGGGGGGGGGGGGGGAATGGCGTCACATAGAGCTATATAAGGACATACTCGTGGAGGCTCCTCTTTTGGCTTCTCAAAAAAGGTGGGTTAACCCCCAAACATACTACGGATGTCTTTGTTGTTGGAGGATGTCTTTGATTTTGGAGGATGTCTTTGTGGCTAGAGAACGTTTTTGTGGTTGGAGAATGTCTTTGTGTTTGGGGAATGTCTTTCTGTTTGAAGGTTATCTTTATAATTGGAGGAAGTCTTTGTGATTGGAGGGTGTCCTTCTGGTTGGAGGATGTCTTTGTGGTTGGATGATGTCTTTGTAGTTGGAAGATGTCTCTGTGGTCGGATGATGTCTATGTGTTTGGAGGATGTTTTTGTGGTTGGATGGTTTCCTTGTGGTTGGAGGTTGTCTTTGTGGTTGGAGGGTGTTTTATGTCGTTGCATTATGCCTTTCTGGTTGGTTGATGTCTGTGTCGTTTAAGGATGTCATTGTGGTTGGATGATTCCATTTTGTTTTGGAGGATGTCTTTGGGGTTGGAGGATGTTGTTATTGAGGTATGTCTTTCTGGTAGGAGGATATCTTTGTGGTTGGGGTAATGTCTTTGTGGTTGGATGATGTCTCTGTTCCTGGAAGATGTCTTTGTTGGTGGAGGTTGCTTTGTGATTGGAGGATGTCCTTCTGGTTAGAGGATGTCTTTGTGGTTGGTAAGATGATGTCTATGTGGTTGGAGGATATGTTTCCGATTGGAAAATATCTTTGTGCTTGGAGTATGCATTTATTATTGGAGGATGTTGTGACGAAACGCCTACAGATCGGCAGATCTCTGCATAATATCCCTTTGAAGGGAGTGCGATGCGTTAGTCTCCCTTGAAATTAATATCAATTAATAGGGGATTTCCCTAGAAAAGTAGTGCGGGGCGGCGCTATTCTAGTTATTTATAGAGAAATCTAGAATGTTCCCCCAAGTGCGTACGTGGTAAAGATCTCTAGGTTCACGAGTGCTTCGTGCAGCACGGGGTGGGTGGAACTTATCGTGACTCTGGGTTTCTCCGTGAATCATGGAATTCACGCGGCCCGTGTAGGCAAGTTGAAGGCGCACTGACTTAGTTGTGATCAGTTGCCAGCCGGACCTCAGCGTAGACCGATCACAGCCACAGGGCTGCTGTAATTTTGATGTCAATGTGCGCGGCCAGAGCGGACATCTGCAGTCAAGTTGGTGATTGTTAAATCACAGGTTAGTTGAATACTTATTCTATTGTTTAACTGTTGTCTTTATGCCGTGCTGACCTCCCCGAACGAATTAATTGCCGTCAGAAATGAGTAGTCGCGTAGCGTTACAATTTACAGCTGGCTGTCTGCATATTTAAGTAGCCTTTATCGATCAGCGACGTTATGTGTTACCTGACGGAACAAGCCTTATTCCACAGCGGGAAGTGTGTAAATAAAATAGGCCGAACGATGTGCTTTCGAGGACTGGTGAAAATCCCGTGGGTTTAGATAGATATATTTGTTAACTGATTGTTTACAAATGAGTGGCAGGGACAGTGATATATATATATATATATATATATATATATATATATATATATATATATATATATATATATATATATATATATATATATATATTCACTGCGTTGTGCTAGGGAGATCCCGGTTCTTTACCAGGTGTATTAGTTACTTGTTTGGTTTATTAATTACACATACAAGGCGGGAAGTTGTCAGTCATTACAGCGATATGCTAGACGCTGTAAATAATAAGTTAGATCTTATTATAGATGTGTAATGTGCTTCGTGACATTAGAACGGTAACTTACTTGTTCTATCAGTGGTGGTGATTTTTCGAGGAATCAAGGAGAGAGCGGCCGGGGTGTATTTGCTGTGTGAAAATAGCAGTGTTATTCCGCGTAAGCAGATTGGTGTTACATCGGTAGGATAACAGTTGTTAGGAAGTATTTAGGATACTATTGTTACTGCTTGTTTTCAATGTCCGTCCGCTAGAATGACCGTGCGTGTTCCATCTTACGTTTGTCTAGGTAGCCGACTGGGAGGTAGGCCGGTACTCCCAACCCGTTAGGTTATAGGTCCGACCCAAAGCGATCGAGCATATCCGATGGTTGAACATACCCGATCGAGGGTGATGCGGCACTCCGTAATTCGAGGCCGTTAGGTCTAGATAGATCGAAGAGTTGAACCTAACCGTTTCTGTCTCTAATATTCTACTCTTCTAGAACCCTGACTCGGTTCATGGAGTACTGGGAGTACTGCCGGGAAGTAGTAGTATATGAGGGGAAACCCCCCCCCCCCCCCAAAAAAAGGTGGAGCCAGAGTGTGGTAGTGGAGAGTCTGGAGGCTTGCTACATTGGATGACGTGACTTAATTCGTCACGGGACAAGGTACACGGGACCCACAGTAGCTGTGGGAAAGTGTACGGGTGGATGGCCACCAAAGCTGTGCTCGACCGGCACAGGTATGACTGACCTGGAAGATAGTCAGTGAATAAAAGGGCAACTCAAGATCTGGGACAGGGATCCCAGATCTGACACTAGGGCTGTGATATGAGTTTGTTATTTAAGTGTAACAATTCATGAGTTCTCCTTGGTTAATACTATAGTAATGAATTATCAGGAGTATAATTTATTATGATCATATAGTTATTAATGTGTGTAATTGATCAGTCCATGGGTTAAGGGATTGGTGAATTGATGAGTCTGTCAGGAAGGAGATGTCCGGCTGGACACCTTCTCGATAAAGTAATCACTACACTGAAAGGGAAGTAGGTGTATATGCTGATTGATGATGGAAGATGAAACAGGATTGGGACTGGCACCAGGTGAAAGATGCTTTGACAGAGTCATACAGTCGACTCTGGTGCTAGGGAGTTATAGGTAGCCCAGAAGTGTGACTTGACTGAACAGGTGTGCTATTGCTTTCTCTAATATCATTATGCCTATACATTATGATTACTAGTAGATCTATGATGTGATGATTTCATACTCATGTTGGTAGACATGAGGAATGTCTGAGAGGCAGGTGACATGGTGGAGATGCTGTTAGTCTTTGTTGTAGTTGAGTACTCACACCAACCTCTCCGTGTTTCAGGATCTGTTATTGCTATACTGAAGATTCAAGAGCTTCACCATGAGCTCTATGGGCCCACTCATTCCAGTGCCTATCATAAAGTTGATTGAGGCCATACTGGGAGTGGTCTTCTGATTCTGCGAGATCAATGTTGGAAGGAGCTGAGTGCTGAATACGTCGGTAGGTCTAGAGTAGGACCTCCGTGAAGAGTCCGACGAGTGTCAACCGATCCCGAGAGGATCCAACACTGAAACGTCTGGTGATTCTAGCCAGTGAAGCACTGGTGAAATTCAAACTCAGTGTAAACCTTGGTGATTGCAAGGTCATGAACTTTCAAGTTGAGCAAAGTGATCATTGTTACCGGTCATCATGGACTCTGTTATGCTTCCGGCCCGGCTGGGTTGTCATGGGACACCGTGTATTATTTATGCTTGAATAGTGTTTCTACATTGGTTTACCTTTTTGGAGCCAACAGGTGGTCCAGTGACCTAAGACATTGAGTACATACGTGGTGGGAACACCAGAGTGACATGTTTGTGAAGGTAGGGAGCTACCTCATTCCAACGTGGTGAACTGTTGACATGTTTGTTAAGGTAGGGAGCTACCTCATTCCAACGTGGTGAACTGTTGACAGTGTATGCTAAGTTGTGATTGATACCCATCCATCAGGGTAGTTACATGATACTGTGTGAAGATCTATTTGTCCAAGGACATGGAAATAAGGTGAAGTGTTTCGTCACCTGATAGACTTTGCCAGTGACATTTTGTGTTCATGTGGAGCAACCGCTCATTTTGTAGGTGACATATCAGTGTGTGGGTCACTTATGAGATAGAAGAGTGACCAGGCTCTTGTGTATTTTGATACGGTTCTACGTGTACTTTTTCTGCAAGTGGGAGACCGCTAATATTCTAGGGGTCGGCCCAGACTTCATCAGGAGTGTGACGAGCGAAATAGTACGACAGCAAGGAAGGATCCTTGTTCATCGGTGCAGTGTCAGTCAGGCAGTGGTACTGCGCTTGATCAGCCCGTGATTGGTTCTCTGTGTGAAGAGGGAACTTTGGAGAGGAAGCAGACCTTGGAGTTCCGGTCCACTGGAGGAGCCTGGGTGAGTCGCTACCACGACTGGACAACCGCACGAGCTATCGTCCGCCTCCATGATGAAGAATCCTCATCTGCATATGTGTTCTTGTACATAGTTCCTTCTAGTCTGGCTTTCAGCCATCCTTCTCTGTGTTGTGGTTGACTTAGTTCAGAATTAAATTTTTGTTTTCTTAGCTATGACTTTGTGCAGGGATATGACTGGTGTCTGGTCCGAGCCCCCTTGGGGTAGGGAACCCTAGGTGAGGGAGGGGAGGTCCAGCTGTCCCGGCTTGTGTGGGGCCTGGTAGATGTAGAGTGCTATTGAGGTGGTTGGAGCAAAGGCTGGGGATAATATCTATCGTGGCAAACCAGTCCAAGCCCCGGCGGTCTTGTCACAGATGTCTTTGTGTTTGAAAGATATATTTGTTATTGGATTATGTCTCTCTGTGTTAGGAGGATGCCTTTGTAGTTGGATGATTTCCTTGTGGTTTGGAGGATGTCTTTGTGGGTGGAGGATGTTTTTGTGGTTGGAGAATGTCTTTCTAGTTAGATGATGTCTTTGTGGTTGGAAGAAGTCTTTCTGGTTAGAGGATGTGTTGTTGAAGGATGTCTTTCTGGCTGATGGCTGTCTTTGTCTATGGTGAGTGTCTGTGTGATTGGAGGATATCTTTGTGTTTGAAGGATGTCTTTGTGGTTGAAGGTTGTCTTTGTGTTTGGGGGACGTCTTTCTGATTGGATTATGTCTTTATGGTTTTAGGATGTTTTTGTAATTGGAAGATATCCTTCTCGTTGGAGGATGCATTTTTAGTTGGAGAATATCTTTGTGGTTGGAGGATGTCTTTCTGTGTGGAGGATGTTTTTGTGGTTGGAGGATGTCTTTGTCGTTGGAGGATCTCTTTGTGTTTGGAGGATGTCTTTGTGGTTGGATGATTTCCTTGTGGTTGGACGATGTCATTGTGGATGGAGGATGTTTTTGTGGTTGGAGGATTTCTTTCTGCTTGAAGGTTGTCTTTTTGTTGGAGGATGTTTTTGTGGTTGACAGATACCTTTATTGTTGGAGGATGTCTTTGTGGTAAGAGAATGGCTTTGTGGTTGGAAGAGATCTTTGTGGTCGGTTGGAGGAAGTTTTTTTGTTGAAAGGTGTCTTCCTGGTTGGGGGATGTCTTTGTGGTTGGGGTATGTTGTTGTGGTTGGAGGATATCTTTCTTGTTGGTGGATGTCTTTCTTGTTGGTGGATGTCTTTGAGTGTGGAGGATGTCTTTGAGTGTGGAGGATGTCTTTGTGGTTGGAGGATGTCTTTGTAGTTGGAGGATGTCTTTCTGGTTGGAGGATGTCTTTGTAGTTGGATAATTTCCTTGTGGTTGAAGGATGTCTTTGTGGTTAGAGGATGTCTTTGTGGTTGGAGGATGTCTTTTTCGGTTGGAGGATGTCTTTATGATTGGAGGATGTCTTTTTTTGTGTTGGATGATGTGTTTGATGTTGAATGATGTCTATGCTGTTGGAGGATATCTTTCTGTTTGGATGATGTCTTTGTAGTTGGATGATTTCTTTGTGGTTTTAGGATGTCTTTGTGGTTGGAGGTTGTTTGTGTGGTTTGATGATCTATTTCTGGTTGGAGGATGTCTTTGTGGTTGGAGGATATTTTCTGTTTGGAGGATATCTTTGTGGTTGGATGATTTCCTTCTGTTTCGAGGATGTCTTTGTGGTCGGTGGATGTTTTTGTGGTTGGAGGATGTCTTTGGTGTTGGGGGACGTCTTACTAGTTGATGGATGTCTCTGTGAATGCAGTATGTCATTGTGATTGGATTATGTCTTTGTGTTTGGTGGATGTCTTTGCCGTTGGAAGATGTCTTTATGGTTGCAGGATGTCTTTGTATGTTTAGGATGTCTTTGTGGTCGGAGACTGTCTTTGTGGTTCGTTGATGTCTTTGTGGTTGGAAGATTTCTTTGTGGTTGAAAAATGTCTTTGTCTTTTGGAGGATGCATTTCTGGTTCGAGGATCTCTTTGTAGTTGAAGGAAAAGAAATACGTGAAGTTTGCAGTGCTCGCGACACTGTGTTTCTGTCAACACTAAAATAAAATAAAAAATAAATAAACATTGCTTGATGTTTGTATTCTGTTGCGATCAACCTCAATCCCAAATTGTTATCCTGGGTAAGTGTATGTTCAGTAGTTTGCCATTGATTTCTGAACTAGAAGTCAGCGTTGAAGTACAACTGACAGGTGTAGGCACTGAACCTTGTATCCAACCGTCAACGCACCGGAAGTTTAAGGGCAAGTGCACTAAGTCTGCGGCCATGCTGACCTTTACTCTCGACTTTACAAAATGGAATTTAAACTTTACTAAACATCAGTTCTAGAACAATGTAAAGAAACAAAACGTAATGTAACAAACAATAAGAACCTTATGTCTCGATGCAACTAAATAAAAATAATAACAAAATATGAACAACAACGAAACTGTCAACAGATACTTGTGTCAACGGATACTTGTGTCAACGGATACTTGTGTCAACGGAGAGACATTACAGACAGTGAGTCGTTGTGTATATATATCTAGCTTTACTGCTGACAGGCGATGGAAGAGTGATGACAGAAATTATAAGAACTGTTGACTATTCGTCCTCGACTTGGAAGCGTAAATTACAAATACTTCGGAAGTCGGAATAGATTCGCTTGATGGCGAGGGACTCTGGTAATCATTATCATCAAGTGCCGTGCCAGCTGGCGTAAGCGTTCATGTCTCTCCACATATCTCGGTCTTTGGTGTTCTAGATCAAAAGCTAATACACACCCAAAAATCAGTCCAGTACTACTAGAAGTAATAATTCGTATATGGACTAGTCTTGTGTTCAAAGGCAGCAAACGCCCAAACAAACAAACAAACAAACAAACAAACAAACAAACAACCACATATACGAAAACCCACAATTAGTCTGCAAATAATGAAGCAATTAAACACGGCAAGGATTGGAACAGACGGATTAACAGAAGCTTTAGTACTAACAGAATGTTTATGTCTTGGGAAAAAATATTGGCGTGGAACTGGCATTTAAAACATTGCTGAGAAGCACACAGAACATACGTATAGCCGAATAATTAGACTGGTTGCATATCCTTTTTCATGACATCGCATTCAACGCCAGTACTTACAGGCTGTTTGTATTTTCTGGGCAATGTTATGTTTAGTAGGTGGCTATTGGTTTCAGTACGGACAGCATCATACAATTGTGAAAATCAACGAAAAGCGATCTGCTCCCAAGTATGTCTGCGGGCTGACGTGGAACCCAAGTTGTCATGGATTCTTCTTCTTCTTCTTCTTCTTCTTCTTCTTCTTCTTCTTCTTCTTCTTCTTCTTCTTCTTCTTCTTCTTCTTCTTCTTCTTCTTCTTCTTCTTCTTCTTCTTCTTCTTCTTCTTCTTCTTCTTCTTCTTCTTCTTCTTCTTCTTCTTCTTCTTCTTCTTCTTCTTCTTCTTCTTCTTCTTCTTCTTCTTCTTCTTCTTCTTCTTCTTCTTCTTCTTCTTCTTCTTCTTCTTCTTCTTCTTCTTCTTCTTCTTCTTCTTCTTCTTCTTCTTCTTCTTCTTCTTCTTCTTCTTCTTCTTCTTCTTCTTCGCCTTTGCCATGAGGCAATATAAGGCTTACAGCATTAGTCTTACAGATTGACATAAGGTCTATAGGAAAAGGCCAATAAATGGAAAAGTGAGAACAAGTCTCGCAACAATCATGCAGCCACCCCACTTGTGAACAAAGGAGGCAAACGAAAGTCAAACGTAACCTCAAATGACAGTTGGCAACCATAGCAGTATAAAGATCATACACATACTAGAGACATATTCCACATACTAAACACCAATAATAATAAAGAGGGTAATGGTAAATGTTAATCACGCACGTTCCCTCATTCGGGCGTAATGGCCTTGGTAGGTTTGGGGATGCTTGTCTATAGGGCAAATGAGGAACTACTATGGGGAGGCCGCGGGACCTTATGAAGCTCATAGAATAGTTAGCCCAGCCCTCCCATAGGCTGGGGCTACATGTCATCTACAGGGGTAGTAGATAGAAATGGCGTGTCCGTCATAAATAGGAATAATTTTTTTACAATGATTTTGTGGGGTGATTAACAGAATACCATACCATCATATTATCAGATAGAAATATGTATGTGCGAATATATGAATATAAAATGTAGGTAGGAAATGACAAAGAAATGTGAATATTGCCACATGTCATAACAGTAAGAAACCGAAGAGACGGTGAAAATGGTTGCACCATTTTCAAAAAAACGAGGGGGGGGGGCATAATGCCATGAGGCAATATAAGGCTTACAGCATTAGTCTTACAGATTGACAGAAGGTCTATAGGAAAAGGCCAATAAAGGGAAAAGTGAGAACAAGTCGCGCAACCATAAGTAACTTACACGCTCTGATAAAGCGTGTATAGGTAGATCGGGCGCATGATGATGATGAATAGCGCTAAGGGAGACTATTCAAGAAAGTTGCGTATCACGTGATCGGAATAGGATGGTTCACGTGAAAAGGGGCAACTGAAATCAGTCAGGTTTGCGGGTTGACAGTGAGAGGAAGTGTTCGGAAGATATTCTGCTGTGAGGAAATGTTTCTTCTTAAAAGTCATGAAAGACTTGTTTGATTGTGATAATGGCGAATTGAGAGTATAGTTTGTAAAAGCGCAGAGTTCTATAAAACGATGGCCATCGACATAACAGCCAGAACCTGCGAGGGATAGTTGTGTCAAACCAGTCACCCGAACTGCATGAAATGTGTTCGCAGTTCGACATGGAATGTCAACGCAAGGTCACTGCTCGCCAGCCACTGAGAAAAGACGTAAGTGAGTGTTATTTAGTTAAGCAGTCTTCCTGAGTGCCGTGGAATGACAGTCCACTGAAACGGTTGCTAATCCGAACATTATTGAATGAGCATCAGCGACAGGTCTGACATTATTATTGTATTCTTATTATAGCATATTATGAATCACTGGCCCTCCCAGCCATATGGGAACAGTGGTATGGTCAGCTGTCGCAATTATATGTATTAAAAGTAAGATTATCAAGGACGTCTGTGACTGCTCAAGTTCCTGTGTTGCTTCTGTGAGTCTGCTATACGTTTTGGACGAACGAGCGAGAGAAGAGGTGTGGCAGCCTTCTTCTTCTTCTTCTTCGCCTTCTTCTTCTGCTGCTGCATTCAGCCGGAGAGTTTCTTCGGACGTGATTGTGTTGTGCCTGTTTACAGCAGAGCTGTGTTCTTGCGCCGTTAAGACGACACATCCGACTTCTGCGTGTCATGGAATGTAGAACTGCAGCAGCAGCAGCAGCAGCAGCAGCAGCAGAAGAAGAAGAAGAAGAAGAAGAGGAGGAGGAGGAGGGAAAGAGGAGGAGGAGGAGGAAGAGAAGTAGGAGGAGGAGGGGGAGGAGGTGGGATAATATCACAGGCTATAGTGTAAGGATAACAGGCATAAGATGTGCATGTACAAGGGTACGTTAATAAGCAAGTCACAAATAGCTGTAGAAAAATAACTACATATGATAACAACTTAAAACCATTTTATTTTTAAACATGCATTGTCCCTTTATTTCTCAACATAATCTCCACCAACATTGATGCACTTATCCCATCGTTTTACCAGTCCTCCCGTACCGGCTGCATAGAACTGCGTGCTTTGTTTTCATTTACTTGCCATCCCACAGAACTGTGTGACTTACTTATTGATTCGCCCTCGTAACTTTTTGTACCCAGCTATGCACTGTTTTACGGGCACAAATTTGTGAGCACAAACACTGACAACCCACTTCGGCGGGAGACATTTCGTGAATGACGCCGAAGTTGAATGTGAAGTGAAAACGTGATGTAGAACACATAGCACGCTGTTCTATGCAGCCGGTTTGGGAGGACTGATATAACAATGGAATAAGTGCATTAATTTTGGTGGAAATTATTTTGAGAAATAAAGGGACAATGTATGTATAAAAATAAACGGGTTTCAAGTTATCATATTTAGTTATTTTTCTAAAGCCATTTGTGACTTACTTATTAACTTACCCTCATAGTTCTGGGTCACATTTACAAAGTGTAAACAGGTAAAAGCAGAAATAGGACGATTATATAAGCAAAGATAGCTGGGCCACAAATAATTCTATAAACAACACGAACTTCATCAAAATATCAAATGGCATATAGGATTGGAAATTCATGATCGCAAATGTCTGCTCCAGTGCAGGCCACTGATGAAGACGTTACAAACTACAAAATCTAACCAAAAAACAAAAAAAAGTATAACCCTGAACATCATTTTACAGATGGTAAAGATTTTGTCAAACAAAACAAAGAAAGGTAGGAGACGAAACCCACAACACATGCTAGGTTTAGAAAAAGTATGAACTAAATTATTGAAAGTGCTGTAGAGCTATGCAAATATAAACAATATAAAATAACACCAAGTAACTCAGCCGTAATTTGTTCTGTAAAGTTGCATTACTTCGTGTTAATGTATACTGGTAAGTTTTAGAAAGGCAATAATGAACTAGTCACAAAAAATAATTATGCGAAATAATGCAGACAGTTCTCTCAGTGCTGGGTAATATAATGCATGCATATATGTTTCCCTATATTAAGAAATATGAGAAATTAGGGACTAGAAAGAAATCGTCACAAGCGACACAACATCAACAATATCAGATATGCAGATGATAAAGTAGTGATTGCAGGCAATGGGCAAGATTTGCAGCATTTAGTAGATGCTTTTATTGTAAACCATGAACTGTCACAGAATGCATGGCAGTTTCGGTCTGGGCCAAAAAAAGCCCCAAACTTCACGACCCCTGTAATAGCTCCACCCCAGGGATCGCGCAAAGTGTGTGTTGTATATAATTCTTGTGGCACTTGAGCCATACTTTTTTTTTTCCCCGTGACTTTATTTTCAGGGGGAAAAGTTCAAATTTCTGTTTCCCGTGAATCAGGTAAAATATGTGGTTTACATGGAAAGTTTATCAGAACTTACAACAAATCCATAGTTCTGGGTCACATTTACAAAGTGTAAACAGGTAAAAGCAGAAATATGACGATTATATAAGCAAAGATAGCTGGGCCACAAATAATTCTATAAACAACACGAACTTCATCAAAATATCAAATGGCATATAGGATTGGAAATTCATGATCGCAAATGCCTGCTCCAGAGAACAAGTGGAACGGAAGTACATTACACTAGAACCCAGAAATAACGGCAGTTGACGAGGAACCAACCCATACTGTTACATAAATAATTTGAAATAAAACAACAATTAATGGCCATCTCTAAGAAGAAAGATACACCTCAATGTCACATCTAAGCAAATGGAAAAATTCTTGAACAGACTCAGCGGTACAATTTGCAACAGTCATAACATCAGACGGATGATACGTTACATAGATGAAAACAAGAATTACCATGGCAAATGTAGTCTTTTGCAAGATGGAGAAACGCCCCCCCCCCCACACACACACACACACGTGCACACACACACACACACACACACAATAGGAAAAAAATTTAAAAAAATAAAAAAACTCTGTCGACTGCAATGAAAAATGTACGGTTCTGCAAAGAATCGATACTTTTGTATGGATATGAAACAAAAAGCGGACACGGCAAGAAATATCTAATGGTAGTGGAAATGTCGTTTCTGGGGTAAATGATAAGAATATTAAGGGCGGACTGACTAATGAATAACACATTAAAAAACAAATGAAAGCCATAAACTTAGTCGAGAAATTAGACTATACGATCAGGATCTGTTGGGCACGAAATGAGAGAAAATAAACTTGAAAACGTTGTGAAAACCGGACAACTATAAGCCATGGAAGCACAGGGAAGCAAAGAGATCAACATAATCGCCCACGTCTATCGGTATGGCACATTATGCTGATTTTTATGTTTTTCGTTTGCTCGCTTTGAACGAGGGCGTAGTGAAGTTAAACCGTCAAAACTGTTTTTTTTTTTTTTATTATGTTGCATATCCGTTACAGGACGGTTCAGTCAACACCAGCATTTTCAACTGCTGTTGATGTACTAGGCAAGATTGCGCTCAGTAGTTTGCCATTGCTGTCTGAGCTGGTGGAAGGTAAGAAAAATACCACAACTACACATCCGTTATTCATTATCCTTTGACAGCTTATGCATTTCAAGATAAAGCCATAAATGGGTGCTCCAGAGGAGCAGCCTCGTCCGGTAGAGAAAGTCATGTACACAAGGTGCATTAACGTGTTACGGATGTATAAAAGATTCGCAATGTTAACAGTAAGGGCATGACATGTTTGCACCACGAGTGCACATGATAAATTAGATAACAAATACGAAATACAAAAGATTCAACATTAAAATCTTAGAAAATACTCCTGAAGTCTGAGTGGGTTGAAATAATGGCGCGGGACACTGGCAATAGAGAAAGGTAACCCACGCGCAAAAATCAGTTCAGTACACTAGAATTAGTAGCACGTGTACGGACTGGATTATGCTTGAGTTTAAAGCGAGCGAACGAAAATCATAATCTTTGAAATACGTGAAATCATATCGTTATGGATTGAATAAGTACATCATACAACTGTAAAGTTATCCATTCCACCGAACAGTAATCATTATTATGCTTTCGGAAAGACGGAAATCTGTAACAGGATACTGGGCCGTAATAAGCAGAATATTACTTCATTCATTCAGTAGAATGTCCTTTGCAGAACCTCGCTCCCATAACAACCTTCCGGAAAACCTCTCGATCATAAGCAAGATGTCCCGCGTCCGATACACCTATCTGAGATCATTCGCCACATCCTGCACTCATCTTCTCTTTGGCCTTCCTCTTCCTCTCTTCCCAGGCATATACCCCTTCATTATTGTTCTCTCCAAACTTTCATGACGTTTAAAGTGACCAAAATATTTCAATTTTCTCTGTTTTATCGTCTTTAATAGCCAACTCTCTTCAGTATTTAGCTCCTGAGGTATGGATTCATTTGTTCTTTTCCTTACCCAAGATTTTCTTAGAACCCGTCTATAACATTTGTATTCAAAGACATTTGTGCACTGTTCAGCTTGTTTAGTAAGTGTCCAGGTCTCACAGGCGTATGTTGCAATGGGAAAGATGCATGCTCTTAAAAATCTAATTTGTATAGTTCTATCTGTCCCACTCCATAATTTATTCAGTTGTTTTAGTCTTTGAAGAGCGATTGATAGTCGTCGTTTAATTTCTTTCATTGTGTCACCATTGTTGGTAATCAATAACTCAAGATATATCATTGGTAAAGTTAAATTTGAGACCTTCCCATGTAAACATCATTCAAACAAACGTCCAAACAGCAGAAAGCAGAGAAGATAGTATATAAGATGTTATGGTGACCTTGGTAATGCCTTGACGAATATTAAACAAAACAAAACAAATCATAAACAATCATCACATTGAAAGACTGTAATGCTACAGTAGGAATCCATCAAGATCGTTACATTGGAGGCAATCTAGAAGGGAGTTATGAAAGAGAAGGCACATTTGTAGAGAGAGCAAAAGGGCATAATGTGAATGTTGCAAACTCCTGGAGTCGTGACAATACAACCGGAAACACGACTGAGTACAATCTCATCGACAGAGGCTTTCGAAATGCTTTAAAAGTGGCAACAGCTTAACAAGTGTAGATTGTTTATAGAATAGTTACCGGCAACATAAATGTCAAGTTTACATAAATATTAAATATAAACAACGAAATGCGAAATTAGAAGAGTGTGTTCTGAACCGAGAGAGAGAGAGAGAGAGAGAGAGAGAGAGAGAGAGAGAGAGAGAGAGAGAGAGAGGGAGGAGGGAGGGAGAGAGAGACGGCAACTCAACATAGAAATAAAGAACACGTGTGCTGCATTTTATGATCCAGAAATTCTGTGTCAAGATGTCAATGACCAACAGGCAATATTGAACAACTCTGTTAGACAGGCTGCACAAACAATTATGGCGCAATTAAAGATGATTGGCCGAATGAAACGGATGAATGAAAACATGTGGAAATTATTTTAAAGATAAAAATATAACCAAGACAAATACGAAGAGTATTACAACAATTTTATTCTAATTATGTAAAGAGCAAAATGGAGCGTGGCCTGGGGAAATTTGCAAGAAATTCGAGAAGCAACAAAATACTCAAAATACTAAATTAATTCACAAAGAATTAATGATCTCATAAAAATATAACGCCCACATCAAGAGTTGCCTGAAAATCTAAGAAGGCAAAATCATAATTATCACGGATAAAATTGTAGATATATCATAGTATGTGCGAGACCTGTACAGCTATTCACGCCAGGAGCAGTTTGTTATTACTAATTATTTACCGCCACTTTTGAAGCTGGAAGTTCAGAATGCTTTCAACCATATTTTCTGTTTTGCGCTCTCTCGCTTTAAACTCAAGTGTAATCCACAAGCGCGATGCTACTTTTAGTACACTGGACATATTTTTGTGCGTGGATTAGCTTTCCCTGTTACCAATGTTTCTCGCCATCAGGCGCACCCACTACAACTTCTCAGGTACTTGTAATTTACATCACCAAGTCAAGGACAAGAAGTCAACATTTTAGTCCAACTGACCTGTGTTGGGGTTGAATCCGCTACCTCGTCATCAACGCATTGGATGTTACAGAACAAGCGCTCTTAACCATTCGACCATGCTGACCTCTTCAGCGATACGCAATCCAACCCAACGCTGGGTTCAGACGTCACGATTGAAATGATCACTGTCTTAATGTAGTGAATAATCATTGAGAAAAATAACGGACATCAGTGTCACGTTTGCAGCGTGCACGTGCCGTAACCATGCTGTCATACCTACGAGTCATTAAGTGGGACAGAAGTAATTGTAAATTGTATACAGACAGCATTTTACCACTCTACAACACAATCTTCCTACCAACTCTATGCTACCAATGCCAAACCTGGACAATGACAGAAGAAGAGAAAGAAAAACATCACACCAATAGAAATGAGATTCCTGAGAAGAATACTCAATGTGTTAAGAAGACTGGAAATCAGAAATGAAGAAATCAGGACTAAAGTGTGGTTATAGCAGCGCTAGATTTTATCAGAAAGCAGCAAGTTAAATGTGTGGCCATGTAACTAGATTACCAACTAACGGTGTACCACAACAAGCAATGATGTTAGACAAAATGGATGCAGAAGAAGAGGCCGGTCACGTAAACGATGGACAGAGCGAATAGCAGGGTGAGAGACTATGAGAATCTCAATACACGAAGCCCATAAACGAGCTCTCTCCCTCTGTTTATACTTCATCTCGACACCGCAAGGTACAAGAGGAACAAGATGAGATGATATACTATTGGGAGGGTTTAAGAATGCATATTCTAGCATATCGGGAAAACGGATAAATGGCCAGTTTCTTTCAGCAGATGTGGTAAGGGGTTAATACTGTTGGTTCAAGTAACACCCTAATTATAAGCTCACGCTAGATTCGTCCAGTAATAGTCCCCTCTGCTGGAACTACTTTTGAATTCAAACTTAAAAATCCTTAAACATGAAGTAAGTGAGGTGGAGCAACAGCTTAAGGCCACACCCAAATACATTTTCCTAGAATGCATCTACCAGCTAGTGGACAGGTGGACCAAGTGTGTTGCCAGACAGAAGGAACTATGTTGAGAAATAACACATACAACATTTATATTTCCCACTACTGTAAAAATTATATTCGTAAAATTCCTGTTACTTAATGACTTCCCCTCGTATGTTATTTGATCTGTCGTTGTGTCATAGAGTCGTCGTTCATAGATGTTGCAATGTCAGAAAAGTAGATTACGCTTATCTATAGCAATTGGAGTTGAAGAAGTTCAGTGCATATAGGTGATATAAGGAGGATAATGTCATTGAAGAAGTTCAGTGCATATAGGTGATATAAGGAGGATAATGTCATTGAAGAAGTTCAGTGCATATAGGTGATATAACGAGGATAATGTCACCCCGCAGCTCCGAAGTGTGCTTCTGTTTATTGGCTATGAACCTTTCTGTTATTTAAATGTCGATGAATTCCTTGAATACTCTGTTCAGTATCACATGGATTATTCATTTACGCATTGCTCCAGAGACACAATGACCTAGTTTATATTTGACCCTCCATGTCGCATCTCACCTTACAATGGCAGAGGGGTTTCTAATGACCCCAAGAGATATGTCGACAGTAGCTCAGCTACAGGTAGGGTCTCTCATGATGGACAGGTCAAGGTATAGGATCCAGACAAGGAGATACACAAACTTGATGCCTTAGGTAGACAGGATATTCAAATGACAGGAAAAGCAAACTAGAAAAAAATTATTGTCGAATTCGAGTGTACTTAGACATAGACTTGACGAAACAGTACAACGCAATTCACTTAATGATGTCATTAATATCTGAACTGCCAGAGAGCGATGCATCAGCAACCATTACGATCTATAACTTCTGAGGTCCAAGGAACAAATCTGTCACGAATATATCTTTATCGTTTCCCATCTTATTGATAGACCATGCCACACAGACGCATCAAGGGAGAAAGAGACGGCGAAGGGGAAGAAGGCTTAAATGAAGTCAAGGAAGTGAAAAGAAGGGAGGCTAGATAAGAAGAAATGTGATAATAACCAAAGATACATCCTACACGTTGGCCTACTCAAGAAACACATAGCCCACGCTGCTTTAATATTTCTCTCCAGTGCTAGACTACTGGTATATTCACTATATTTTTTGTCGTTAAATCGATACCCGCTAAATGAAACCCAGTGAGACAGAGCACCAGAGAACTCCTACCTCAGAGTTATTTTAGCTTCACAAATTAGCTTCATTTCCAAAGTTGAATCTAGACCAGGTTTTTATTAATTTTCTGATGGCGGGCAAGAGAACAAACGTATTTTATTGTGTGGAGTTCCAATCTGAAATTTGGAAATTCGTGTGAAGTTTCAAGTGAATTTATACTTGAGTATAAACATGTAACAATGTAACTATGTTTGGCGGTAAAGTGTAACAATTATCACCATCAAGTGTTATGCCGATAATATTAGACGATCATGGTTCGCAAGCTCACGCGATCATTAGTCACCGATAAATGTGCATCTTGTCCGGTGTATGCTGTTGTGAAGAAACGCCTCGGCAGTATCATAATTTATCTCTCATTCCCCAAGAAATAAATAAAACTCAAAAGGAATGAAAAGATAGACAAATAACACTTCACCGCACTACTCAGCGTTTACAATTCTATGACGCAATTTTGCTCCAGTAGAACCGCCATCGCACAAAACGAACTGTCTAGTGTCTACTAAAGGTTGTAAAATCTCATTCTAAAGCAGAAGAAATAGACTGTAGAGGTGTAATATTCCTACTTCACAAAAAATGCCGAAACGTACCCACCGGTTAAAACAGAAGTCTAGACTGAGGAAAGAATTTCAGTCGGACAAACATGTGAACCTACCAATGGTTGTCGGAGGATACCAGATGCCCGACGCCTTTTTGCCAAATGCATATGAGTTCAAATGCCGGTATACAGGAAAGGCGAGTGTAGACAGCAGATTGGTATGTATGACGTAACGTCAATTGCACCGCGAGCAGCGCCCGAAGCATGTTTCAGACGCATGGTAGGCTGGTCAAGAGACGATTGACAGGTGAGACTACACTCCATAGTGAAAGTACGGATCGGTTAAAGAATACTGGACATAAGGCGCGCAGGTCATCATCGAAAGTGAAATGGAGAGGAGAGAAGACGAAAACTACGTTAAAGAAGAAATAGTATTTAACCTACAGGCATTGGCAACAAAAACTCAGACGCAAACACAGTATAGCATACCAAGGAAGCCTTCTGGCGAGACATTATAGTCTCATTTCGTCCGACTTCAGTAAAGTTTAGTGGCGGGATTCCTAGCTATAAACTCAGATAATACAAGGAATATCATCAGCAGAGTTGATCCAGAAAACCAAAGACAGCGATCTGTGGAGAGTCATGAACACCTACGCCAGCCGGCATGCATTTGAGGACAATGTGTAAGAATCTCCGAGTCGTCAGCTCCTAATAAAAATACATTACCTTTCATATGGTTCATAAGCCGGACGAGCTACCCACGTTCACTCCTGTCAGGGTGTTGATTAGATGACCAAAGGCTCGTGTTCACTAACAGGCGTGAAAGACTCTCACACACATAATGAGTGTACAAGAACACACGGCGATATCACTCAAACGCTTTAATCGCACTTCTCAAAACGCAGTCACATCAGGCATCGCTCAAACTTAGCGATAATGCCATTTTCAGAAACATATAATGCAAGATATCAATAATATCATAAATACAAAAGAATATATCACTCACGCAATCTTCACTTTACTCAAACAAAGCATACAGGCTTTCTTCCATCAGACTCGACTCATACACAGCAACACTCTTTCATGTCCGTCCAGTCTCGCTGTCCTCGGCTGTCTGAGCTACCCGCAGTGATTCCTTCGTTGGCCCTACTTTGCCTCTCGTGGTCTGCGTGCACCACGCTGACCCTTTCCAACCACTGCGTAGTAACTGTTAAGCAAGTTCACGGTCGTCACTGGTCGTCTAGCGCCAGGCGCTGGAGATGAAGACTCGGAGATTCTGACAAATGATGATGATGATGAAAATGATGATGATGATGATGATGATGATGATGATGATGATGATGATGATGATGATGATGATGATGATGATGATGATGATGATGATGATGATGATGATGATGATGATGAACAAGATATTTTTTATCATTTGTCTTCGGTTCTGAGGGGCTACTTAATTTTCTGTTTAATGTGCTCTTCTAACCTTCAAGCTTGTGGATTTGCTTTGTTACTTACTTTTCCAGCTTTTGTCTTTACGGTGTCACTGTGAAAACTGTTTTCTCGTTGTTGTATGTGCTAGTTTAGAGAAAAACACCAGTATTAAAGCACAGGAGTACTTGATCTATTCACATACAGTATGTACATTAAGATCCGTCCTGCATGGGACCGACGCACATAGAATACTGACTACTCATGTCAAATTACTGAGGGTAAGCAGTATATTGACAGCGTACAAAATAACGTTGATTATTTAGACAAACACTTCAAATGCCTTCCAAGATTGGTGTGAGAAATGTCCCCAGTTCACCTTGTCTGCTGGATGATGTCTTTATGATTTCTGCATGATTATAGACAAAGGACTGAGGCCACTCATTCATCAAGACAGGGAAGCGAAGGCCTGTGATGTTCGGATGTTCGACAAGATTGTGCGACTGAAGTTCTTCAGACGGAC
Source organism: Cepaea hortensis (assembly GCA_963921405.1). NCBI lineage: Eukaryota > Metazoa > Mollusca > Gastropoda > Stylommatophora > Helicidae > Cepaea > Cepaea hortensis. The sequence goes on from OY992878.1 coordinate 158,968,637, forward strand.
AGTATGAGAGAGAGAGACAGAGAGAGAGAGAGAGAGAGAGAGAGAGAGAGAGAGAGAGAGTAAATGAGGTGAACTTAGATGATAAATACTTAATTATATATGTGTATGTGAATATACATTTATATGTTCTAAATCACACACACACACACACACACACACACACACACACACACACACACACACACACAATATATATATATATATACAATATTAGTGATTTCTCGCTAACAAACTTGTTTTACAGTAATGAATACCCCGCCAATTCAGATGACGACACAAGGCGCATCCGGGGTCGTATGGGAGACAGCAGTCTACTCTGCTGAGACGGAACATGATTACATGTTTTGCACGACGAATATAGCTGTGAATGTCTCTGTAGTCGGCATCCTTCATAACGGTCAAGATGTTGGTCCTCTTTTCATTGAAGTTTATAGAATGATTCGTATGTTCGTGTGTTGCCCCCTCATTTGACAACGTATTTCTTCTCACGTTTCTTGTTATGCCACAATATGTCAGTTCCCGCCGCAATATTACTCTTCGGTTGGTATTTAATGCGTCTAGAGCTTTTTGTTTTCCAATGCCAATTGTTTGTCACCGTTGAGGGCTCACGGAATTGAAAATTCATCACTGTGGAATACAAACTGTTGCTATTGACAAGTTGTATTGTTTGTGCCGATGCTGTCATGGTAAGGGCCTGCAATTCTTCTTCTGAATAGTTGTAGCAAAAATATCCAAGTAGGTGTGCATGTGGATTAATGCCTGCGATCTACGCAGACCTTAATTTGTGTCGTACGATTCCAGTAGGTTGATGACTGCTCTCGGTTGCATAAAATTCAATCCATCCTTTCTCCAATAGTCATCCTCCTCTTTCAAACCATGGTCCTCACATTTATTCCACTAACTTTCATCAATATTTAATAGTGCGGACTTGGTTAGTATCTTGACGTCAGACAATATATATATATATATATATATATATATATCTGAAATGGTATGTTTTCCATTCGGAGCCATATCTTTATTGCTTCCTTTGTGCTCGATGCTGTAGGTATTTTGTCTTCTTGGGCAACAACATTGATGTCATGCATTGTCCATAATTGGACACGGCAGTCTATCTAGGGATGGAAGCACTGTATTCTCGAGCCAATCTCTAAATCTTATTATGATAATCCCTATTGTTTGTATGCTTTGATACGAACACGAGTCCAGAATTCTGTAGTAAGCCATTATGCGTATTACCAGCATGGGCCATGACCAAATGCTGTCCTATACTACTGGGCACATATAGCTTTATCTTTCCATCTACTGATTGCATTTCATTATCACTTGTGTGGTGCGCATTGATCCACGTTTCATCCAAATACACTATGCCATAATTTTCTTTGCGCATTTCCCTTATTTCACGTATGTATCTGCTTCTCATGGCTCCTAAATGCGGTTGCCCGCAAAGGATATATCTGCCACCCTTGTACTTTCTAAAAGTGAAGCCTAATGTCCTTATAATTTTCCACAAAGTTGTTTTGGATAGCTCTATGTTATTGTTCTTTCTCAACAAAACCCTAAGTTTTCTTACAGTCACTGTTTCTTTGGCATCCAGCATTTTTTATAATAGCTCGCCTTATGACATCCTTGTCAAAGCTGTCTACAATAGCCTTTCTTCCTACCGTTTGGTTATTGCGTGGTGGTTTAATTCCAGATTCTTGCACCCATCGACGAAATGGCCGTTTACTCAAACCCAATGCATGCACTGTTCTTTTTTCGGGATTTGTAATAGTATGAAACAGTTTCCTGAGATCAGTTTCTTGACAAAATATGTGTAAACGTCATAGCGATGCTTTGAAGTGTACCAAATTTCACATTCAATCCCATTGAACAATATTCACACATTCCATTGTTAGCGATAAGTGGTAAGATTTAAAACAAAATAATCAAGTTTCATGAAAGAACCCACATTGACGACACCTTTGAACACTCCCAGTTTAAACAGCGCAGGTTTCTTGCCACAAGGCCAATCCCGTGAAATACGGAGAATATTCAACGTTGAACGCTGATTTTCTGGCTGAAGGTGTAATACATTTTAAATTATGGACTTAATCTCTGACCTGTAAATTATATACCGCATGTAAACAAACATTGAAATCTGCTGTACAATCTCCAGAACAAAATTTTTTGTGTGTTGGGTGGACATAATGATAAGGTTATATGCTAAATCTCATCATTTTCCCTCAGTTTATTACTGAGATATGGATTTTTATATGGAGGCAACCAAATGTAAATGCACTATAGTATGTTTATTCACTTCATCTTATATATACATTAGGATCTCCGTCCGTCTGTCTGTCTGTATGTCTGTCTGTATGTCCGTATGTCCTTTATACGTTCGCGAACGGCCCATCCGATTGAGATGAAATTTTCTACACGCCTTCCTTTCATTCCAGAGCTGCCAACTGTGATATTTTGTTAGTGTGAAATCGCCTGCTTACTCAGTATTATTTCATTTTTCATTTTTCATCATAATTTCATATATTTCAGGGGACCTAACTCTGTAAAAGTTATTTCAAGGGGCATAACTTTTCTGTATAACTTATAGTCATATTGTGGCATCGTTTTCAAAGATTTATAAACTCTTTGTCCATAGTTATGTACCGGCATATGAGTTATAATAAATAATGATACAATCTGTAAGGTATTTTCAAAGTTTTCATAAAAATAATGCGCAATGCATAACATTGTAACTCATCTTTTTTTGCTTAAGAAGTTACTGTAGTCATGCAGGTGATTAGAAAAAGTTTTCATTAAAAATAATGGATGGTGTGTGGAAGAACGTTCTTTTAAGTTACTTTTTTTGTTGTATGAATTTAATGAAGCCGGACAGGGTCAGGCAGACAGATAGACAGACAGACAGACAGATAGACAGTCGGGAACAGGAACTTATATGACTACTTATATAAATTAAATGAGATGCTTCACACCAGGAGCTGTGCGATGCCGGGCCGGGTCAGACAGACAGACAGACAGACAGACAGACAGACATATAGTCGGTAACGGGAACGGGAACTTATATGACTACTTATATGAATTAAATGAGATGCTTCCCACCAGGGACTGGGCGAAGCCGGGCAGGGTCAGGCAGACAGATAGACAGACAGATAGACAGACAGATAGACAGACGGGAACTTATATGACTACTTATATGAATTAAATGAGATGCTCCACACCAGGAGCTGGGCAATGCCGGGCCGGGTCAGACAGACAGACAGACAGACAGACAGACAGACAGACAGACAGACAGACAGTCGGTAACGGGAACGAGAACTTATATGACTACTTATATGGATTAAATGAGATGCTCCCCACCAGGGTCTGGGCGAAGCCGGGCAGGGTCAGCTAGTATCTTATATATAAAAGGCAATCTCCGTCTGTATGTCTGTATGTCTGTATGTCCTTTATGCGTTCGCGAACGGCATATCCGATTGAGATGAAATTTTCTACACGTCTTCCTCTTATTCCAGCACAGCCAACTGTGATATTTTTTAAGTGTGAAATCGGCTGCTTACTTAATATTATTTAATTTTTCATTTTACATTATAATTTATATACAGCGAGGGGACTTAACTCTGTAAATGTTATTTCAAGGGGCATACATTTTAATAACTTTTCTGTATACCTTATAGTCATATTGTTGCATCGTTTTCAAAGATTTATAAACTCTTTGTCTACAGTTATGTACCGGCATATGAGTTATAATAAATAATGATACAATCTTTAAGGCATTTTTAAAGTTTTCATAAAAATAATGCACAATGCATAACATTGTAACTCATCTTTTTATGCTTAAGAAGTTATCTACAGTCATGCAGGTGATTAGAAACAGTTTTCATTAAAAATAATGGATGGTGTGTGGAAGGACATTCTTTTAAGTTACTTTTTTTTTTGTTGTATGAATTTAATGAGACGCTACCCGCCAGGAGCTGGGCGAAGCCACGCCGGGTCAGATAGATAGACAGACCCACCTTTTCGCTGCAGTTATCTACAGGCATATGCGTTAAAATCCTCCTCCTCCTCTCCCCTCCTCCTCCTACCCTCTTCCTCTTCCCCTCCCCCTCCTCCCTCCTCCATCCTCCTCCTCCCTCCTCCTCTCTCTTCCTCCCTCTTCTTCCTCGCCCTCCTCCCTCCTCCTAATCACTCCTCTTCCTTCCTCCTCCCTTCTCCTCCTCTCTCCTCCCACTCCCTCCTCCTCCTACGTCATCCCCCTCCTCACTCCTCCTCCCTCCTCCCCCTTCCTCTTCCTCCCTCCTCCTCCTACCTCCTCCCCCTCCTCCTCCCTCCTCCTCCCTCTCCTCCTCCCTCCTCCTCATCCCTCCTCCTCCCTTCTCCTCCCTCCTCATCCTCTCTCCTCCTCCCCCTTCTCCCTCTACCTCCTCCCTCCTCCTCCCTCCACATCCCTCCTCCTCCCTCTTCCTTCTCCTCCCTCATCCTCCTCCCCCTCCTTCTCCCCCCTCCTCCCTCCTCCTTCTCCCTCCTCCTCCCTCTTCCTCCTCCCTCCTCCTCTCTCATCCTTCTCCCTCCGCCTCCTCCTCCCTCCTTCTCCTCCATCTCCTTCCTCCTCCCTCCTCCTCCTCCCTTCTCCTCCTCCCCCTCCTCCTTCTGTGTTCTTCTCCTCCCTCCTTCTCCCTCCTCCTCCTCCTTCTCCTTCCTCCTCCCTCTTCCTCCTCCCTCTTCCTCCTCCCCTCCTCCTCCCTCTTCCTCCTCCTCCCTACTCCTCCTCCCCCTCCTCCTCCCCTCCTCCTCCCTCCTCCCTCCTCCCTTCTCCGCCTTCCTCCTCCTTCCTCTTCCCCCCTCCTCCTCCCTCCTCCTTCTCTCTCCTCCTCCTAATCCCTCCTCCTCCCTCCTATTCCTCCCTACTCCTCCTCCTCCTTCCTCCTCCCTCCTCTTCCCTCCTCCTCCTCTCTCCGCCTATCTCTTCCTCCCTCCTCCTCCTCCCCCTCCTCCTCCCTCCTCCACCTCCCTCTTCCTCCTCCCAGCTCCTACTCCTCCTTTTTCTTCTTCTTCCATTCACCCAAGTTAATTGTTGGGGGAATATGTAAAGATCTTTCAAGTGCTCTTTCTAATGCTTTTTGTAAGTTGGTCTTCTTTTATCTAAGGTTGTTCTAACTGCAACCAATAAATGATTAGACAGACAGACAGACAGACAGACAGACAGACAGACAGACAGACAGACAGACAGACAGACAGAGAGGGAGGGACAGACAGACAGACAGACAGACAGACAGACAGACAGACAGACAGACAGACAGACAGACAGAGTGTCGGAAACGGGAACTTATATGACTACTTATATGAATTAAATGAGATGCTCCCCATAAGGGGCTGGACGAAGCCGGGCCGGATCAGACAGACAGACAGATAGACAGACAGTCAGACAGATAGATAGTCGGGAACGGGAACGGGAGCTTATATGACTACTTATATGAATTAAATGAGATGCTCCCCATCAGGGGCTGGACGAAGCCGGGCCGGATCAGACAGACAGACAGATAGACAGATAGACAGACAGATAGACAGAGAGACAGACAGACAGACAGACAGACAGACAGACAGACAGACAGTCGGTAACGGGAACGAGAACTTATATGACTACTTATATGAATTAAATGAGATGCTCCCCGCCGGGCATATGCGTTATAATCCTCCTCCTCTTCTTCCTCCTCCTACACTCTTCCTCTTCCCCTCCTCCCTCTCCCTCCTCCAACCTCCTCCTCCCTCTTCCTCCTCCCTCTTCCTCCTCCTACCTACTCGCCCTCCTCCCTCCTCCTAATCACTCCTCTTCCTTCCTCCTCCCTTCTCCTCCTACTCCCTCCTCCTCCTCCTACGCCCTCCCCCTTATCCCTCCTCCTCCTTCTTCCTCCCTCCTCCTCCTCCTTCCTCCACATCCCTCCTCCTCCCTCCTCCTCCCTCCTCCCTCTAACTCCTCCCTCCTCCTCCTCCACATCCCTCCTCCTCCTCCCTCTTCCTCCTCCTCCCTCTTCCTCCTCCTCCCTCTTCCGCCTCCTCCCTCTTCCTCCTCCTCCTCCGCCTCCTCCCTCCTCTCTCCTCCTCCTCCGCCTCCTCCCTCCTCCTCCTCTCTCCTCCTCCTCCCTCCTCCTCCATCTCCCTCTCCTCCTCCTCCTCCTCCCCCTCCTCCCTCTCCCTCCTCCATCCTCCTCCTCCCTCTTCCTCCTCCTCCTTCCTCCTCCCTCTTCCTCCTCCTACCTACTCGCCCTCCTCCCTCCTCCTAATCACTCCTCTTCCTTCCTCCTCCCTTCTCCTCCTACTCCCTCCTCCTCCTCCTACGTCCTCCCCCTCATCCCTCCTCCTCCTTCTTCCTCCTTCTTCCTCCTCCTTCCTCCTCATCCCTCCTCCTCCCTCCTCCCTCCTCCCTTTAACTCCTCCCTTCTCCTCCCTCCACATCCCTCCTCCTCCTCCCTCTTCCTCCTCCTTCCTCTTCCTCCTCCTCCTCCGCCTCCTCCCTCCTCTCTCCTCCTCCTCCTCCTCCGCCTCCTCCCTCCTCCTCCTCCTCCTCCTCCTCCTTCCTCCTCCTCCTCCGCTCCTCCTCCTCCCTCCTCCTCCTTCCTCCTCCTCCCTCCTCTTCCCTCCTCCTCCTAATCCCTCCGCCTATCTCTTCCTCCCTCCTCCTCCTTCCTCCACCTCCCTCCACCTCCTCCTCCCAGCTCCTACTCCTCCTTTTTCTTCTTCTGCTGCTGCTGCTGCCGCCGCTCCATTTACCCAAGTTAATTGTTGGGGAAGATGTAAATATCTTTCAAGTGCTCTTTCTAATGCTTTTTGTAAGTTGGTCTTCGTTTATCTAAGGTTGTTCTAACTGCAACCAATAAATGATTAGACAGACAGGCAGACAGACAGACAGACAGACAGAGAGGGAGGGACAGACAGACAGACAGACAGACAGACAGACAGACAGACAGACAGACAGACAGACAGACAGTCGGTAACGGGAACGAGAACTTATATGACTACTTATATGAATTAAATGAGATGCTCCCCACGAGTGACTGGGCGAAGCCGGGCCGTGTCAGCTAGTAATATATAAATATGTAGTATGAACATGAGGAGATATAGCAAATTATGTCAGGCAAGAAATCCTGCAAAATATGGTTTATAATTGTTATGTTTAAACTGACTAAGTCATGGAAACAGATGAAGGCGAATATACGCTGCGGAAATAAAGTTCATAAATGGACAGGAACAACCGAGACAAAAACTGAACATGATTTAGAAATGTGTAGAGACAAGTTAGATGGCGGAGAGAGTGGGCGGAGGTGTCCCAGTCATCTCCACAGGTGTGGAAGCGGTCGAGCTGCTACACTGGAGGTATGAGAAACAACCATGAATGAATGGATGCATACACCAGAGGATGAAAGTTTCAGTGAACTAATTAATTATTTAATTATTTGGACTAATTAATTAATTAACGAACGATTAAATGGTACATAATGTATGAACAATTTAATGAATGAAGGAAGAAAAGAACGAACGAAGGAACCAATGAATTAATGAACGAACGAATGACTGAATGAATGAATGTGCGAATGAATGAATGAATGAATGAATGAACGAACGAACGAATTAGTAAATACTCGAATTAATTAATTAATTATTTAATTAACGAACGAAAGAATGTATGAAAGAATAAACGAATAGATGAATGAACTAACGAACGAACGAATGATCGCATTCGTGTATATTTTCGTATAAAAATAGTCTTATCTTCATTTGCATAAAAATGATTACACAACCCTAGCGACGGACATAGCCAGAACTTACAAAACCCGTGAAAGTGCGCTCTTTGTGAAGACGAAATCGGACAGAGATAATCAAGAAGCGAAACAACGAAACGGACCCAATCGAAGTGGTACTAAAACATCTACAATTTAGAACAGCCTTCCTGGTTTTCGCTGCCAGAGGTTGCCCACGTCTGGCCTTCCCACAGGCACATCTCGACATTAAGCGCTGGCATTATTTGTTAGGTAGAAAAGGCGAGACTTTTCCGTGGGTAACTAGCGGAAGAGTGAGTAAAGTATGCTTCGTTGCTCAATTTTCTCTCGACTTCACAACTTTCTCTTACTCGCTTATTATTCTCGCTCTCCTCTCTCTCTCTCTCTCTCTCTCTCTCTCTCTCATCTCTCTTCTCTCTCTCTCTCTCTCTCTCTAACTCCTCTCTCTCCCCCTCTCTCTCGTCATGTCTACATGTGTGTCTATATGTCTCTGTATGTCTCTCTATCTCACTGTTTTAATGTTTCTCGTGTAGCTCTCTCTGTTTCTCTCTGCATATCTCTCTGTCTCTCGCATGTCTCTCTTCCTGTTTATGACTCTTTGTCTCTGTTTCTCTCTGTAACTCTCACTGTATCTCTGTTTCTCACTGAATCTCTCTCTCTCTCTCTCTCTCTCTCTCTCTCTCTCTCTCTCTCTCTCTCTCTCTCTCTCTCTCTCTCACACACTCTCTGCCCCTCTATGTCTCTCTCTAAAATGTATTGTTTATGTTCACAACTTTCATTTGACAATATGTGTTTCTATGTGAATGTATCATACATAATTGATATATCTTGATGTACGAAAGATGAGTGGTTGGAAGGGCCGAATTTGTGACCCTTTAGTTAGAAGTAAAGTTTGTTCTTTTTGTCTTTACGACTCTCTCTCTCTCTCTCTCTCTCTCTCTCTCTCTCTCTCTCTCTCTCTCTCTCTCTCTCTCTCTCTCTCTCTCCTCTATTTCTATCTGTATATATCGCTCAAACATATTTCTTTCATATTGAATCATGTTTGCTCTAGGACAAACATTGACAACTACTTGTCATATCCCTCCTCATAACGTGAAACATTTTAGGTTTCACATCACATT
>OY992878.1:158977729-158987729 GCA_963921405.1 Cepaea hortensis
CTTATGCATGTACGGAATCAGCGCTAGCATAGTGGCGAGACGCTTACATATTGGCCCGGTTATTATGAGTTCGAATCCGCATTGATGTGTAAAATTGATCTGGAGTCCGAGAGGAACAGCCCTACAATAGGTCCCAGAAAATGTCTAGGGAAATAAAGGCAGCAGGCGGAATATCGACCACAAGGCGAGTGACAGGGTCCTTGACGTGTTACTGTTCCTGTACATGTGTCTGTCTGCGTTCTTATGTTGTTACTCGTTGTCCATTGATTTCACGATATACCGCCCTCTCAGTTTAATTTCATGTCTATTCAGACATATTTCCGTTGTTTTTAGACTCTCTCTCTCTCTCTCTCTCTCTCTCTCTCTCTCTCTCTCTCTCTCTCTCTGTAAGAAGGGCCTGCGTGCCCACTTTGTGACCCTTTGAAAATAGTTAGTTCGTTCGTTGTCTATCTCTATCTCCATCTGTCTCTATCTCTCTATCTCTCTCTATCCCTCTCTCTATCTCTATCAAGCTCTCTCTAGTTCTCTCTCTATCTCTCTGTATCTCTCTATCTCTCTGTATCTCTCTCTCTATATATCTCTCTATTCTCTCTCTCTCTCTCTCTCTCTCTCTCTCTCTCTCGCCTACTTTCCCTTTCCTACCACATTATTTGATTGTTACCTAATCTGTCATTTAGCTGGCTCTGTGGCAAAAGTGTTACGAATGATATTCGCAATTCCACAAACAGCGTTCCAGACATTGCTGAGAGAGATTTGGAAGCAAACCGCCTTGTGTTTGTTTTTATATAATGGTGTGAGTGCCGATCGTTCAGAAAGCCGTGGCAAACTACAGAGCGTAAACTTGCCAAGAAATCTTAAACAGCGAAAAAATGCGACGACTTCTAAAGCTCTGTCACTATATCCTACACAAATACGAAACAACGTATGGGGACGTAAATTACAAGTACCTCATAAGTCGGAGCGGGTTCGTTTGATGGCGAGGGACACTGGCAAATGGGAAAGCTAATCCACACGCAAATATCAGCCCAGTGGTACTTCTGTAATAGCACGTGTATGGACTACGCTTGAGTTCAAACTGAACGAACAAAAATAACGTCACACTAATGTCAGGAATGGTACTAACTTTACACTTCTTCTATAAGAGTGTGACATACATATTATACACATGTATTTCTTCTATATGAGTGTGACATACATATTATACACATGTATTTCTTCTATATGAGTGTGACATACATATTATACACATGTATTTCTTCTATATGAGTGTGACATACATATTATACACATGTATTTCTTCTATATGAGTGTGACATACATATTATACACATGTATTTCTTCTATATGAGTGTGACATACATATTATACACATGTATTTCTTCTATATGAGTGTGACATACATATTATACACATGTATTTCTTCTATATGAGTGTGACATACATATTATACACATGTATTTCTTCTATATGAGTGTGACATACATATTATACACATGTATTTCTTCTATATGAGTGTGACATACATATTATTTACATGTATTTCTTCTATATGAGTGTGACATACATATTATACACATGTATTTCTTCTATATGAGTGTGACATACATATTCATTGGCACCTTGCCGTCTTGACAGACGATAGTTTGTGCTTTAAAAAGGCATAATAACTTTTAACTATGGCGATAGCGAGTGTGACTGATAAGGCCTATTTGCGCTGTAAATGTCCGTTCACAGTGGGTGCATGTGAACACGTGGTCATTTCCACCATCATGCACCATCTTACGTCTCAAACGCTTGGTGTGTGACTTTTCTGCAATAATTTTCTCCTTTGACTTTATTCCATTTCTGATATTTGTCCTCCATGCAACACGTTCAGCTGCGACTTGCTCCCAATGTGCATTATCAATGCCTGTATCAATCATGTCCCGCTTACACACATCTTTGTATCGTAGTAGAGGCCGACCCTGAGATCTCTTACCCATCTGTAATTCACCAAAAAAGATATCCTTTGGTATTCTACCATCATCCATCCGCCTAAGATGTCCTATCCATCTAAGTCTACGAAGACTGAGCATGGAATAAACTGTCACACAACCTGATCTTTCCAATACTTCAGTATTTGTGATTTTGTCTTGCCACTTAATACCAAGAATTCTTCGCAGACACCGCATATGAAAGCTGTTTAAATTGTTCTCTTGGTGTGAGTAAGTTGTCCAGGTTTCACAGCCATAGAGAAGAGTACTAAGGACACAGGCTTGATAGACAAGGACTTTTGTTTTGGCAGTAAGCTTCCTGTTCTCCCAGACTCTTTTTCTTAACCTGTTCATTGTTGTTGCTGCCTTACCAATCCGGATGTTGATTTCCTGATCTAGGGATAATTTGCTATTTACCACCGATCCTAGATATGTAAAATGGTCTACTATCTCTAGTTCGGCGTCGTCAATAAAGATTGATGGTACCCCATGTGCACCTTGTGACATAATCTGTGTCTTCTTTTTGCTAATTGTTAAACCAAATTCAGAACAAGCATTGGAGAATGCAGATAGTAGACATTGCAATTCTTCCTCAGAGTGGGTCGTAACTGCAGCATCATCTGCAAAAAGCAACTCTCTGATCAGTACCCTCCTAATTTTGGTCTCATACATATTATACACATGTATTTCTTCTATATGAGTGTGACATACATATTATACACATGTATTTCTTCTATATGAGTGTGACATACATATTATTTACATGTATTTCTTCTATATGAGTGTGACATACATTTTATGTCCATGTATTTCTTCTATATGAGTGTGACATACATATTATTTACATGTATTTCTTCTATATGCGTGTGACATACATTGTATACACATGTATTTCTTCTATATGAGTGTGACATACATATTATTTACATGTATTTCTTCTATAAGAGTGTGACATACATATTATGTACATGTATTTCTTCTATATGAGTGTGACATACATTTTATGTACATGTGTTTCTTCTATAAGAGTGTGGCATATATATTATGTACATGCATTTCTTTTATATGAGTGTGACATACATATTATGTACATGTATTTCTTCCATACGAGTGTGACATACATATTATGTACATGTATTTCTTCCATACGAGTGTGACATACATATAATGTATATTTATTTTTTCTGTATGAGAGTGACATACATATTATACACATGTATTTCTTCTATATGAGTGTGACATACATATTATACACATGGATTTCTTCTATATGAGTGTGACATACATATTATACACATGGATTTCTTCTATATGAGTGTGACATACATATTATACACATGTATTTCTTCTATATGAGTGTGACATACATATTATTTACATGTATGTCTTCTATACGAGTGTGACATACATATAATGTATATTTATTTTGTCTATATGAGAGTGACATACATATTATACACATGTATTTCTTCTATATGAGTGTGACATACATATTATTTACATGTATTTCTTCTATATGAGTGTGGCATACATATTATACACATGGATTTCTTCTATGAGAGTGTGACATACATATTATTTACATGTATTTCTTCTATAAGAGTGTGACATACATATAGAGTATATGCATTTTCCCGGAGACTTCTGGCGGTCGTCGCTACAGCTACGGAGTTCCTGCTTTATGCGATGCTTTCGGCAGGTCACCCTGCTGAAAGAGACTGAGCCATGTGGGATAAAACCCGGTGCAATGAAGCGGATCCTCTTGGTTTTTAAATACTTTTAAACATACATGTAACTAGTATATAAATAGTAACTAGAATATAAGCGCCGAATATAAGAGAGACCAGCGTGGCCAATTTATGACCACTTTAAAATAAAGTTCGTTCTCTCTCTCTCTCTCTCTCTCTCTCTCTCTCTCTCTCTCTCTCTCTCTCTCTCTCTCTCTCTCTCTCTCTCTCTCTCTCTCTGTTTTACTATATATGCCTCACTCTTTCTCACTGTCTCCCTCGCTCTCTCACGATAATCTGTCCTTATTTACAACAAAACAGTTTGCATATAGCAACAATATATACCAATTGGCTGTCTGATCAGCCATGTATATTTTCACCATTGTTATCATTTTGCCTCGCATTATGATTCTGTGGGCTCCCTAGTTCCCAGGTCGACCGAATATGTACCATAAAATGTCTTTGAAAATGAAGTGGGTCGAAGTGGCACTGACACCATTACCCACCAGTGCCCAGCGGTCAATACAGGTCTATACAAATACTAGTCTGGCACTGCATGTCCACTGTGCATTCAGGCGTGTAAAACACATCTTTACTGAGTGTTATCACATCCCTTATTTCTCACCTGCCAGCCTGTGCCCATAACTTAAAAGACACCTTTACTTTATGTTATCGCATCCCTTATGTCTTACCTGCCGACCTGAGTCCATAACCATAACTTAAAAGGCACCGTTACTCTGTGTTATCACAAGTCTAATTTCTCACCTACCGGCCTGAGTCCATAACTTTTACACTTTTACTTTGTGTTATCGCATCCCCTTATTTCTTACCTTAACTATAATAATGTAGGAACGTTATTTCTTTTACAAAAACATGTAACATTATTTCGGGACCCAAATTAACGATACATGTTGATAATATCGCCTTCAACAGCTACAACTCGTTCCACTTTCCAAAACGAGTCTCACGATGTTCTCAACCCTACCTCATTTTCAGCCAAGCGATTTGCATAATTCAATTTTCTTCGCCGACAAATTCTAACTGGTCCATCATCTCTACAGGGTCATCAATTCTTCGAGAGCCCTCCTATATATACAAAAAATCAGATAGATAATAAATGTCCGGCCTGTCTCAACATAAATGTATGCTGCTAGAATTTATATCACTACTCACATTTTCACTTGTCGTTCAGAGAAGGAATAGATTGTCAGAAAATATATATTCTGTGTCCTGTGTATATGTGTGTAAATGTAGTAGATTGTAAGATTCATGTGGTAGTTAAGACATATGATATGTAATGTACAATTAAATGTATAGTTTAACCGATGCAGAGCCACACGAAAAGTAGGTTTGGACCAAACATGGCACACACCCAGTTAACAAGTTATATAATGTACATTTCCGTTCACTGAGCATTAAAACTGCAGAAAATACCACGAAACAAAACAATTAACGATGGCCATACTCTGGCGATATATCGTCCTTCTGTGCAAATGGGAGGTCACATCTGGCGATATATTTATTATCCTGCAGCACTGAATGGGGTAAAGTACAATGTAAAGCACACTTGACTGTTCAGTGTAGAGTGAAGTTTAAATCACAATGTAAAGCACAGATTAATGCATAATGGTAAGCACAACGTAAAGCAAGTTTAATGCACAGTGCAATGCTCAGAAGAGTATTGTGCAGTGTCATACATAGTGTAAAGCACGAGGGAAAGCAAAGTTTAAAGAAAAGTGCACAGCACAACGTTAATGTGAAGGTAGGATTGTATTTCTATCTGTGTTTTTTTTTTTTTTTTATATTACCTCTACCCAGTTCGTCATCAAAAGTTATAAGTAGATCACATTCAGCCTCAGATTAATAATCCTATGACCGAATCCTACAAGAAACAAATGAAAATCGTAAATTGATTAGAGAAATTAGACGTAGACAATCAGCATTTTTTTGGTCACGTTATGAGAAGACATAAATTGGAGAAGTTGGTGACAACTAACACGATTGAAGAGAAAAGAATAAGAGGAAGGCAGAGAAGTAAATACCTATATGGCTTGACCAAGTGGCATGGTCGAGACTAGAACACTGAGCTGATCCACGAATCTGGTGATCGAGTGAGATGGCGAGACATGACCGTCCAGGCTTACTGTCATGGCACATAATAATGAAAACCGATTCAGCCATATTTCGGGTATTAATTTGACTTATTAATTAATTTTATTAATTTGATATACTTAGACAAAATTTTAAAGATATAATAACATACCGCCGTCTCCCTGGCCTAGGAGTTCTCTTGGCGTCGGTAACTTACGGGGTATGTGAGCCGGTCGCTCAGAAAGCAATGGCAAACTACTGAGCGTAATCTTGCTAAGAAATCAACAATCAGCTGAAAGATGCTGATGTTGACGGCGATGTCCTGTAAAGGATATGCAAACCAACAAAAAACAAACAAATAAACAAACAAACCATACCGCAAGTTGCTTAGTACACATAGAAATAGCTGATCACAGATTGTGCCTTGCTTAGGCTAGAAAGAGTTATCCACAGTCACTCTATCTGAAACAACCCAGAAACTGTTTACTGTTTTGCTGTTTCTATATTCAGTATGATATCATCTCCTCTTTGATGCTGATCCCTCCTGGATTTAACATGCTAGATTCAGCTGATGAAAACGACCCGTCTCCTTTCCATCTTTCTTTTGATTTGGCCAATAATATTAATATTCGTTATCTTAATCTCCATTTCCATGTTTCCCAACTTTCTATTATGTAACCTTACTCTGATATTCCATGTTGCAAGTCGTTATTTTTTACTCACGATTGCTGACAGTTATCTGATTGTGGTCTAGTTCCATCTGTTGTACCGTCTAGTTTCTACCGGCCGAGTCATGTCCAGAATCTCATTAACCCCCTCAGTCTAGGAAACCTGTAACGTTAAAATAATGGTTAAGCCAATGAGTAGGTGTTAGATCATATGGTGGAATAAAGAGGGTTAAAAGTAGCAATCGTAAGAAAATCAAAGTATTGAACGGTCCTTAAAAGGTCCAGAAGATTAGTGGCTGAAAGGGACAGGACAAGTTGAAAAAGATATGATGTATGGATAAACTTTTATAAGTATGACAGATTGCTTGACACAAAAAGTGTTAACGTTTCTGTCAATCATTGCTTGGTGCAGCAAGTGTTAACGCTGTTCTCAATCATTGCTTAGTAAGACAAGTGATAACATTTTCTCAATCGTTGCTTGGTACAGCAAGTTTTAACGTTGTAATCATTCCTTACCGCTGTTCTCAGTTATTGCTTCTTGCAGTAATTGTTATTGTTGTTCTCTATCACTGATAGGTACAGAGAGTGGAGAGAGTTAATGGTGTACTCAGTTATTGCTTGTTGCAGGAAATGTTAATGTTGCTTTCAATAATTGTTTGTTGTAGCGAGTGTTAATGTTCTTTTCAGTCATTACATGGCACAGCAAATATTAATTTTGGTTTCAGTTATAGCTCCGTTCAGCAAGTATTACAGATTGTCTTAATCATTGTTTGGAACCCAATGTGTTAACGTTGTTCTCAATCATTTCTTCTTAGAGATTGTGTTAACGTTGCTCTCAATCATTTCTTGCGTATTATGAGCAAGATTTTACGGCATACAGGCAGACAGAACGAGAGAGAGAGAGAGAGAGAGAGAGAGAGAGAGAGAGAGAGAGAGAGAGAGAGAGAGAGAGAGAGAGAGAGAGAGAGAGAGAGAGAGAGAGAGAGAGAGAGAGAGAGAGAGAGAGAGAGAGAAAGAGAGAGAGAGAGCGGAAATACAACACAATGTTCCCATTAAATCAATATAATTAATTCTGTCATTTGAAGCATTTAATTGTGTAAGGTGTGGTGAGACTAATTAAAACAGGAGACAGAGATTTGAAGGAGCCAAGATTCTTGACTTTCATTCATGGCGACATTGAAAGCTAATTGTGTATAAACTGATTCTGTCTGCAAAAGATATGAAAATGTAGAGATGATGATGTGGAGACGATGATGTGGAGAAGATGTGTAGATGATGTGTAGAAGCTGTAGAGATGATTTAGAAAAGATGGGGAGAAGATGTAAAGATAACATGGAGGTGATATGGAGAAGATGTGGATATGATGTGGCGAAGCTGTGGAGATGATGGGGGAAAGATGTGGAGAAGTTATGGAGAAGATGTGGATAAATGTGGAGATGATATGGAGAATTTTTGGAGAAGATGTGGAGATGATATAGAGATGATGTGGAGAAGATGTGGAGGAGGTGTAGAGATGGTGTGGAGAAGATATTAATAAGATGTGGTTAAGATGTGGAGATGACGTGGAGAAGATGTGGTGGTGACCTGGAGATGTTGTGGAGAAGATGTTGTGGCGATACGGAGATGTTGTGGAGACGACATGGAGATGATATGGAGAAGATGTGGAGAAGATGTGATGGTGTTGTTGAGATGACATGGAGAAGTGTGGAGGTGTTGTGGAGAAGATGTGGAGAAGACATTGATAAGATGTTAATATGATGATGTTGTGATGACGTGGAGAAACAACAAAAGTCGCTTAACAGTCGGCAGGGTCGACTTCATTGTACCGGGTTTTTGTTCCATACGGCTCAGTCTCTTTCCACAGAGCGGAAAGCGTCACACAAAGCACGAACACCGTAGCTCCAGCGACGACCCCCTGGAGTCTTTGAAAAAATTAACTCGTGAACCGAAAGACGCGGCCCGGAATCGAACCAACAACCTTCGGAGCCCGAGTCGAAAGGCTTGACCAAGATGACGTGGAGAAGATGTGGAGAACATGTAGAGAAGATGAGGAGATCATGCGGAAAAGGTGTGGTGGTAATGTGGAGATGTTGTGCAGAAGGTATGGATAACATGTTGAGAGGATATGGAGATGATGTGGAGATGATGTGTAGATGTTGTGGAGAAGATATGGATAACATGTTGAGAGGATATGGGGATGATGTGAATAAGATGTTGTGATGATGTGTAGATGATGTGGAGATGTTGTGGAGAAGATGCTTAGATGATGTGATGTTGTGGAGAAGATGTTTAGATGATGTGGAGAAAATGCAGAGAAGATGTAGAGATGATGTAGAGAAGTATACTTCACCACGCTACTTAGAAAGACAGGGCGCTGAGGTAGCCGAGTGGCTAGTACGCTTCCCTGTCAATCCCTGGTCATTTGTTGGAATCCGCATACAGGCGGGATGTTCACATTGATATTGGCTCCCTGGTCCACCCAGCTTCAATGGCTATCAGGAAATTCCTTGGTACATAAAGGCAGGCGGCATGACTTTGATCACATCATCCTTCATGTGGTGATTGGTCTATACAAAATGGGACTAGCAAGATACGCCGCACAGGCCTCGTGGAATCCAAAGGGAACTTAACTTGACTTCCTTAACATTGCAAGAGGCTGGACAAAGATGGTAATAGGTTAAGATGGTCGTTCTCATCATTAGGTCACTTAATCTAGAGATTGGTGTGGAAGCCACTTGGCCATACCATCCATTGTATTTTATTCTGAGCAACATTCTTCGGCACAGAATAAGTCTTTTTCCAACAGTCATGTCGGGCCAGAAAACCGCCACTTAGATCCAGCATACGTTCGTATGTATACATATATTTGACATACCCATAAACTTGCTCTCGGAAAGATAGTGTAGTGGTTTCCTTTTGTCTTCCAAATCCACGTGATTAGATTTCACCATCCATCTGTGACAGCAATTTCCTGTTCTGCAAAGAAAGGTTCAGCTGTGATTTTCCTTTCCTCGAGTTATCAGATTATGATGCCATGTCTTAACTTTTCGGCATCCAATCACGTGTGTGGCTGTAGGGTAGGTACACTTAACGGCTAATTTTTGGGACAATTGCAAGCAGCGCTTAACAAATGTCTTAAAGTTGGCGTACATGATGCGAATATAAAACAGCAGAAAGACACCAGGGAATCGTGACCAGATAGGTCCTTCTCCTCTATACACGAGACTATAAAATAGATAAAGAGGCCGAAGCATAGGTAGAAGTGACGAGGGTTACTTCTGACGAACAAAAACTACATTTTCTACTTACTCCACGGCGGAGTTTATAATACAGAAGACAACTGTTTGATATAGGTCCGTCCATCCATCATGTGCCATGCCGATAAGCGTGGGCGGTCATGTTCTGCCATCCCACTCGATCACCAGAGTCGTGGATCAACTCGTGTTTCTGTCTCGACCATGCTATGTGGCCAAACCATCCAGGTATTTAATTCTTGGTCTTCCCCTTGGTCTGTTTCCTTCGATCTTGCCAGTTGTCACCA